>CM060674.1:27521170-27598670 GCA_030686955.1 Odontamblyopus rebecca
AGTTCCTCCAGAATAGTTACACAGTGCAACTTTAAAGGTCCTATATTAGGCCACATGAATTCTTATGAGTTTGAAGCCCTGTTCTAATGTTCCAGCGCCTGAAGCAAAGACAGGCCTGTTGTATTTCTCTTCTCAAGGCCACAGAGTACGCAGGCCTAAATGAAGACTTCGATTTCTCCTTCCACCCGTAACCTTAATATGCATGGAAATGTTAAACAAAACTATCTGCCCTAAGTAAAAAAAACAGTCCAATCTGACCTCTAATGCTCCCTGTAAAAATGGCCCCTGCGAAAATAAAAAATAAAATGACTGCCCTCTCTGAGCTTAAGTTGGTCCTCATTTCTCATTCAGTGTGTTTTTAATGCTTCCCGCCCGCTCGCAATAAACGCCTTTAAATATTTTGTAACTCGCGTTTACACGGAAATGGTCTGAAGCAAAGAAGCATAAGTGTGTTTTCGTTCTCACTCTTATTCCGCGTTTACACAGGTGTTTTGTGTGGGGAAATCTGCTGCACACGGAGACGCAAAACTCGCAGTTTGCTGATGTAGTGTGCACGCCCGGTGCGTAGGTGGCAGCACCACCGACACCAAATGCTGCGTATAACCCTTCTGCTTCTCTACTTCCTCTTCTCCAGCACGTCAAAACAACAGGGCGAAGCGGCTCTGAATGACTCACTTTCTGACTCGAGTCCTGTGGCAAGTTGAAGCTCTGCCATGTTTTTTTTTTTTTCCTGAACTGACTCGTGGTTGTGACGTAATCTCTACACCACGGTCCACGAAAATGCAGTTTTCCATTTTCAACCGTTTACACGGCAACGACAGGGTGGAGCGTTTAAGATTCCCACTCTGGAGGGCGTTTTCAGATTTTTTGCGTTTTCAACCCCTCAAAACGCCGTTGCCGTCTAAACAATATAGAAATCTGGCAACATGTTTTGCGTTTTCCTCTGTTACCATTGTCATGTAAACACCTCCTTAGTGAGTGTCTGATATGTTTCTTTTTTCTCAATGAACCCCACATCAAACACATCACCAAAACGGCCTTTTATCACCTCCAGAACATCGCTCGCCTCCGCCCGTCCTACTCCGCTCGGTCTGCTGAAACCCCACGCCTTTATCACCTCCCGCCTCAATTACTGCAACATCCTGCTCCACGATTCACCGTCCAAACTCCTCAACAGACTCCAGTGTGTTCAAAACTCTGCTGCCGCCTCCTCACCCGCACCTCCTCCCGTGAACACATCACCCCTGTCCTCAGAGATCTCCACTGGCTCCCCGTCCCCCAGCGCATCCAATTTAAACTCCTCACCACTGTGTACAAGTCCCTCCACAACCTGGCCCCCACCTCCCTCTCTGAGCTCCCCCACCACCACCACCACCACGACACCCCCACCTACACCCTCCGTTCAGCTGATGCCAACCTCCTCCTGTGTCCCCACACCAGGAGTAAACACAAGACCTGGGGGGACAGGACCTTCTCACCGTCTGGAACTCCCTGCACAAACACATCAGAGAGTCCTCCACACTCCCCATCTTTAAAAACCCATCTCTTTAAAACCACTTTTCATTAACCATCTCATTTCTATTGCTGCCTTTGTCTCTTCATGTAAAGTGTCTTTGAGTATCTTGAAAAGTGCTAGACAAGTGTTACATATTATGAGCTGCAGCTTCCTGTCTGAATTTTCATGTCATAATGTTGTTAACTACTAAAAAAACATACCTGGAGTTGCATTTTGTTTCATTCGCACATGTTTTTGTAATCTTTTATTATTAGTCCAAAGCTCAAAATGCTCTGTTCCACCTTGTGATGCCATGATGTAGTGTTAGTTTTCAAATGAACAGCTACTTTTGACCTTTAGTTCAGTAGAGGTGGGACATTCCAGGGCTGAAATGATCCAAATGATTCTTAGTGAAGCTGTATGGAGGTTAAAAATGCAGTGGAGCACTTCCTGTATTACCACATGACATCAGAAGAAAAACTAAAAATGCCTAAAAAAAGGCTAAAAAATGCAGGTTTGTGTGTTTAACATATGTGAATGAAACAAAACACAACTCCAGGTGTGTTTGTGATGAGGAAATAACATTATAACTAGGATTGGGCGGTATCCCAATTTTGATACCGTTAAACCTTGTCAGCATTTTACTGGGATGTACAGTATTACAGTGACTAATTAAGATATTTTGTAGCTGCACCTAAACCATTCAGAAACAGAATAGCAGCATTATAATTAAAGATGAGGCACAAGTTCTGATCAAACCAAACTTCACCAGCTCGTATCTCCCTCCATTTAATGCCCTGGGACACGGCAAGACAAGAAAAGTGCAGAAGAGGCAGATTCTGGAGTAAAAAAGTAAGAGGCGACAGTTCACAGCGTGTGATATTTCCCACTGCAGCATGTTGTATCTGACAGACCCGCGCTCTCGGCACTCGGAGAAGTTACCGTCTCCTCCGTGAAAGTCTGACTTCGCCCTCGAGCGGGAACTTTCTCCTCTTCAGCGCCTCGTCCCCTCTCGACTCTCGGTGTTCAATAAAACGTCTCCATCGCAAACTTTACAGCTCAAAACAACACAAAGCGATTTTTGTCGTGTCCGGCGACTGTGGTGGGATCTCTGGCCTGACGCAGGGTCGTAGCTCCGTCAACATTTGCGTCTCTCCCCTGTCATTCAGCCTGAAACCAAAATGCTCCTAATATTATACTAGGTCCTTATGCACTGCAGATTTTTTTTTGTGACAGTAATGAAACTGAAACTACTTTTGATACCTCGGGATACCGTATTTAGGGTGACCAGGTTTTCAAAATAAAAAACTGGGACATCCCTGGTTTTTGGTGGTTGGGAAGAATACAACTGTGAAATGAGTGCGTAGTTAAGGATAACTGTTATGCACTCGGCAATGTGAGTCAGTATACTCACATTTTCTTTGTGTTTTGGTCATTTTTAAGCAGATTTTCTGTATTTTACCTAAAGAAATGACAATTTATGCCTCTCTTTACTGTTGGCAGGGATCAGATTGGTCAAAAATAGGGACACCTGGGGCATTTCTTGTATAAAATAAATCTGGATGAATCTGCTGGGACAGGGGACACAGGGCTCAAAACTGGGACTGTCCCGGGTAAATAGGGACGTCTGGTCACCGTATCACCGCCCAACCCCAATGATAACATCAGAAAATAGTGTAATATGGGCCCTTTAATGTACTAAATGTCCTTACAAAACACTTTTACTCAAGGGAGAGACAGATTTGTGTAAGTATCATGACAGACGGGCTCCATATAATCTCCGGAAGGTCCCAGTCCCTTTGCCGTCTGACCCCTCCTTGTTCAAATATTTAAAGACACTGAACCCGCTCCCGTCTGCGGCCGGTAAATCGCCGATGTCGTGATTGGTGTTTCGGGGTCTGTTGCCCGTGACGACGGCTCAGGTCTGGTTGGGCAGGTAGTTTACGGCTTTATTACCACTTCTCATTGAAAGATTAAATTGCCCGGGCTTGCGTCGCTCGTAAATCTGGCCGGGGCACGAGAGCAGGGGCCATCAATAACCCGCGGAGATGGTCGGGGACAGAGCGAAAGGATAAACAAGATGTAGGTGGAACGACGCTGGCATTTTCTAGTTAAAGTGTTTTATTGACTTTTATTTAAATGGGCGACCTTTTCATTGTTAGGGTGAAATACAGGACATGGGCGCGATGCTCCGCTGGACGCGCTACGACTGCTAAACACAGAGACACAGGACGAGGAAAAAGTCACTGACAAGATCGTTTTTGCAGGAGGAAAAGTCGACCAGTGTGTGATTCTCGTTATCAGAGGTCCTATAATACGCCAAACCAACTCTTGTTAGATTTAAGTCATGTTATAATGTTGTTACCTCATCAAAAATATACCTGGAGCTGTTGTTTCATTCACACATTTGAGTAACTATTTATTATTAGTCTGTTTACATCTCCAAAGCTCAAAATGTTAGTCCCACCTTCTGTCATGAAGACGTAGTTTTCACGTTCACTCCTTGAATTTACAAGGTTTGGTTTGAGTAAAATGAACATTTTTCTCTCGTTCTATAAACTACTGACAACATTTTCAAATTCCAAATAAAAAATATTGTCCTTTAGAGCTTTTATTTGCGGAAAATGACAAATGGTCAAAATAACAAAAAAGATCAAATGTTTTCAGACCTCAAATAATGTGAAGAAAACAAGATCATATTCACTTTAAAACAACACAATACTAATGTTTTCACTTAGGAAGAGTTCAGAAATCAGTATTTGGTGGAATAACCCTGATTTTTATTCAGTGTTTTTTTCTCCTTTTCCTCCTTCAATCAGATCTGGTTCAGGTGATCTCCTCATCAGTGCCTCATGAAGCAGAATGAGGAGTTTGTGCTGGAATTCAACGGCCGTCACACATGTAGAGACGCTGATTTCAGAAGAAAATAAAATAGCAGTGATCTCTTTTTTTTTTTTTTTCCTGAGCTGTATGTAGATGCATTATTTATTTATTTTTTTTAAGTGCGTTTTTGCCTTTAAGTAGATGGTAAATTAATTAAGATAATTAATTTGACTATAGCAAAAAATACATAAATAGAAATTTGGGAATGTTGCAAATTTGTGACGACTAGAAACAAGAACTCGCCAAAGATTCCCAGGAAAGTTCTGCATCTGCACTAATCCCAACCCCAACCCTGATCCAAACGCTCTGTCGTATATTTGTGACATTCCGTGTACAACTACCTTTTTTTTTTATCTTTAGTTCAGCACAGATGGGTAAATCCATCGCTGAAATTACCCAAATGATTCTAGTGAAGGTGTGCGGGGTTTAAAAACACAGCGGAGCACCTCTTGTGTTACCGCGTGACATCACAAGGTGGAACAGAGTGTTTTCTATTTGAGATAAGACAGAACTCGGCCTAAAAACACAACTCTGGGTCTGTTTGTGATGAGGAGACAACATTAAAATATCATTCTTTTTAATTAACTGCAGCGGCTTCTAATGCATCTATTTATGTTTTAAAGGTGCACAGTGTAACTTTTCCAGTGGGCATTTTGTTGTGCCTGGAGTGTTCGACAGTACGGTATTCTGTGATAATAATCGAACATACATTATTCCATTACGTTTGCTTTTATTGCACAAAAATACCTTTGGGCTAGCTTACAAAATCAACTTTTTGGAGTTTTCTGCCATGTTTAATGTTGTTCCCTCATCAAAAACAGGCCTGGACAGGTTGCTGATGTCATCCACGCAAGGTTTGAGTAATCTAGTGATCTCTCCAGGCTCTAATAAACCTTCTTTACAATTAGCAGTATGATCGTGTACAAAACTCAGCCCACAAGACGAGATAAATATACAAAAGTGATACAAAACAACACACTGCAGCTTCACAAACCTGATGTGATGTGCAGCTGCTTCATTAGTGCAGATTGTGTTGCGATAGCGCTCTGAAGGGGGAGTGACTTAGCACAATTTAAGCCATGTTATACAGCGTTCCTTTAGTTTACTGGTATTTTTATTGATTCATGCAAGTGCTAATCCTTTCCTGTCCTCAGTGCTCGTAAAACATCAGCTTCCACCTGCCCACTTCTCTTCACACTTATTCAAACATTCAACGAATGAGGTCACAGTATTATTTGCACTTTCTGCCAAAGTGTGTAGATGTTTTAAAGGGAAAACTGCATCAGATGGAGACCAGATAAAGCCTTTGACAGTCGCTTTTCACCGCCGGGTCACATGGTGCAGCAGCCGAGCACAAGGACGTTTCTCTGAATGACATGAAGTCCAATGAGATCAGATGACAGGGACAATGTACAGCCCTGCTACAGACACTCGGTGACAATCGCTTCATTTATAGCTTTATGAATGCGAGCGGCGCACAGTCTTATTTATACAGAGGCAGGCGGCTAAGACAATGACGGGAAACAGATGCTGGCGGCTTGAGGGACGTCCATTCATTCAACTTCAGTGTCTGTGTGCTCTCTCAAAAAGATGTGTGAAGTAAAAATAAACAAATAATAAATAAAAAATAAAAATTGTAAAGTAAAATAAATAATAAATACATACATAAATAAATCAAAAATATATTAAAAAGTCATAAATAATATAAATTAATACATAGAATAAAAAGCAATTTAAATAAAATCATTATGTAAAATTATGTAATTATTTAAAAATTAAAATGTGTATGTTTTCTGTAAACTTGCCATATTTTTTATTTAATTTATGTATTTTTTTTGTAAGGTCCATAGTTACCTTGTTTATGAAATGCATGGTATAAAAAATATTAGTAATTATTGCCTAGTAGGTGACTTTTTTCTTCTTTTATGCTTGTTTCTATGGTGATATCATTGCTTTGCTTGAATGTTCCACAGTCTGTGCTCTCTCACATAGATTTGTAAAGTAAAAATAAACAAATAAAAAAAAATCATAAAGAATATAAATAAATACATAAAATAAAAAGCAATTTATTTAAATAAAAATAATTATTTAAAAATATAAAAAAAATAATAATAATTTAAATTAAAATGTATGTTTTCTGTCACCTTGCGATATTTTTTTTTAATTTGTGTTTTTTTTTTTGTTTCTTTGTTTTTTATTTTATTTTGTAAGGTACATAGAGTTACCTTGTTTATGAAATGCATGGTATTAAAAAAAAATATTAGTAATAATTGCCTAGTAGGTCATTTTGTTCTTCTTTTTTTATGCTTGTTTCTATAGTGATATCATTGCTTTGCCTTGAATGCTCCAGAATATATAGCATCTCCCTGGAGAAATGAATAAATGCAAAACAGATAAAGTTCTCAACTTATTTGACAATTATAAATTAGTCATGAGACTTGTATTATGTAGGCCAAGATCCTTTAGTTCTTGCAGCAAATCCAGAGCCCCATGTTCTTCTTGTGCACCGTCTTAGAGATTTGTTTTTATAATAAACATACAAACTGTAGTATTTAGTTCAATTCAGTTGAAATTCATGCTCAATAGCTCCACCTGTGTGAGATCTAAACACATTTTTGAAACTGATAAAATTGCAATGTTACAGAAAACAATCTGCTAGTTCATAAACATCCATATTTACTCCTAAATTAACAAGAGCCAAACGGTCCATTCAGTGTCCTCCTGCTGCTCTTCCCTTGAGCTAAACAGATGTGACCTGCGTTATTATTTTACATACAATAGCGGAGTGTGTCTTTATTGTCTTTTCTTCCACACTGCAGCAGCCTAATGTGTGAAGTCCCCCTGGAAACAGCTGCACATTGTTCCCTTGTTATTGTTTTCCCAGAGCTCCGTCTGAGCGCAGAGAATCTGTGTGTTTCACATGAGCCACGTCTCACTGGGAAATAAGTCCACAGATTTTTATTTTTATTTTATTTTATTTTATGGAGATGCAGCTGACAACTTCCCTCCATGTTCAATAATACAAAAACAATACAAACAATACACCACTCAAAAGCACCATGCACTTCTATAGGTGATATATTGATTTTAATGTTATTTTATTTTTAAATGTGCACTGTGTAATCTTTTAGAGATCACCTGTCCATAGATATGTTATTGATTTGTCTGAAATGTTCCACAGTACAGCATTAAACATGTCTGTGCACCATTAGTTTCATTGTGTGGTGTTTTTATTGCTTAAAAACACCTTGAAGAGTCACTAACTCGCTTCTCCATAAAGCTAACGTTTAACTTCACCTGAATACACGTCAGCTGGTTGTCTCCTCACGTCTCTTACGTTTAATGCCACAGTATGGAACATTTGAGCCAAAGCAATAACATCTCCATGAAAACAAGCAGTCGCAACTTTACTTTTAAGCTTTACTGCGTCATTAAATGCCCAAACAAAAAGAGCTCTGCTTATTTAATTTACTTAAAAGTGCAACTCGCTTGTCAAACGCCTGTAAATGCTGCCACCAAATCAAGTTACAGGTCAGATCTGTGAAGAGGCAGCACTGCTCTCATAACACAACAACAAAAACACCTGTGGTTGAATACATGTAAGGTAAGAAGGAGAGATAATGACTAAGTGTAATGCCATACTGTGGAATATTTGAAGCAAGGCAATAAAATGGATCCAGGTCGTATCCTTCCCCAGAAAAGTTACACAGAGCTCCTTTAATATCGATGTCTAAACACATAGAGGCATAAGTGCTGGTTGTTCGGGATCTAATTTCTAAAGTGCTTTTCACCGTTTCCCCGTGAACCCGAGCGTTTGGAGTCAGGTTAAATGCAGAGCGCTGTTTTGGTTTTGATGGCGAGTCTGACAATAGAAACCTGCATCAGTGTGTTTGAGTCACGGCTCTCAGCAGCTCTGAGTGCACCGCAATCTCCAAATCACCGTTATTCTGCCATAAATGTGAACCATCGACACAAACACGGTGAACAGCACAGCGCAGTGATCTCAACACACTCCAGATATAAATATGTGGAGGTTTAAGTGTGAAGTGTGTGAACTTTGATTTCGAGACTCATAAAACCTGACTGACAACTGAGGTTATGGCACACGGTCATATTTTTATACAGCGCTTTTCCATCTCCAAGGCCTTTTGCATCAAGGAACCACTCACCCATTCACACACACATGCAAGGAATGCAATGATATGGTTTTCCCGTGATTCGATACGTATCTCAATAAATGGATCATGATATCAATTCGATTTTGATACGTTTTAAGACAAAAAAAAACATTACTTTTTTCTGCTAATGAGTAATAATATACTACATACAACACATGACAGTACAACTACATCGCTGTAGTTTATATGTGAAGTGTTTTAGTTCTTTGGTTCAATGATTCACAGCTCAGAATTTTTATTTATAGTGAAAATAAGAACAGTCTTTTCTCAGGCTAGTTTATATTTTAGCATATAGCCAAAAGTGGTAGGGGAGTTACTGTATCATACTTTTCCTTCTTTGGTGATGATTTGACGATTTCTTTTCCTCCTGAGTTTGTCTCTCCTCTCACTGGGCGCATATGCTTCATCCCTGTGTCCACATGGCTCCGCCTCCTCCAGCAGAGACAGTACGTAGCTCCTCCCACACTGTCCTGCTGCAATCTGTGACACACTTCGCTCTCCCATCCTCTTTCTGGACACTAAAACTATGTTATATTACACAGAAATGCCTCAAAGGACCGTTTGTGTAGTAAAACTTATGAGATGGAGTCTGAGAAAAAGATTGTGCATTTGATTAAAGCCAGTGTGAAGCCAAAAGCGATTCTGAAGTATTTAAACGTGAATATCTTTGTCATTCATGGGTCTATCAACGTAAAATAAAAAGTGAGTGAAAGATAAAACCCTCCTCTGTTAGAATATTTCAGCTGTGGGTCCCTGTGGAGCAATTTTCTTACTGCATCTGAGAAGGACACTGCGATAACGGACCAAAATAAATGAGAACACAGCGCGCCTGGAGGGACACGTGTATGAAAAGAATATGTGTATCGAATGACTTGATATTATATTGATTATCGTTGCATCCCTAACACATTCATACACCAGTGTACGCAGACACTGGGGGGAAAGGTGGGTTAAGTGTTTTCCCCAAGGACACAAAGACGGCATTCATCTGTAGGAGCTGGAATCAACCTGTGGATTTGTGGGTCTGACCGCTCAACGAATTATATTTATGTCGAGAGTGGGATCCGGACGCCAACCTTCGGATCACTGAACAAACACTCTAACAACTACAGTCATTACACCAATCCTAGTCTTATAATTTTTCCATTCCAGATATATTTATTTTCCTATAAAAAGTGCAGGGGAGGCACTTTGGGGCTTTAGCTGTGCTCGTGGACACATCATAACTGCAGTGGACTCGTAGCTAATTATGAGAATACATTTTATTTTATTTTTGAGCGCCTTCCAAAACACCAAGGACAAGGACATCGTAAGAACAAGTTAAACACATTTAAAAACAGGAGAATAAAAAAATAAAAACACGCATCACAATGCACAAGCGGCTGACAAGGTAATGGTGAGTGGTTATGTGGCGTAGGACTGTCTGAACAGGTAATTTTTAAGTCGTGATTTGAAGAGAGGAAGGGAGAGTGAGGGGCAGAGAGGAGGAGAGAGGGTAAATAGCGAAGAGACCGAGAAGAGGAGAGCTGGAGAGGACGAGGGGAGAGAGCGAGTGGCGATGTGGAGGTCAGAAGCTTTCAATGTGCTGAGGAGGATTTTGAAGTTGGCTCTTTGTATCATGGGAAGCCAGTGGAGTTGTTGGATCATGGGGGTGAGTGTGGAGAGTCTGGAGAGTCTGGAGAGTCTGGCTTTAGGGCCTTCCCACTGCTTGTATTGGAACTGTGTGGAGGTTTAACATGGAGCGATGAGCGTCAGCAGCTCAGAAGCCACATGCCTCGTGTATGAGCACCGCCTCTTGTCTAGGGGGACCAGACTTTCGAAATCCAAAACTGGGACTGACTTTGGGGCGGTTGGTAATAATAAAACTGTGAAACAAGAGCACTAAGGAAAACTGTTACGCACTCGTCATGACTCATTCCTGAATAACATGTGAGTCAGTATAATTATATTTTTGTTGTGTTTTGGTCATTTATAAGCAACGTTTCTGCAATTCATGCCTCTCTTTACCGTTGGCAGGGATCAGATTGGTCACAAATAGGGCCACGTGGGGCATTTCTTGTATAAAACTGTTACAAATAACTGGTTTTGGACAAATCCACTGGGACAGGGGCCACAGGACTCAAAACAGGGGCTGTACCAGGTAAATAGGGAGGTCTGTTCACCCTACTCTTATAGTGCTTTACTTTCTCTGCTTTCAAAACAAACTGCAGATTAGGGTTGGGCGGTATCCAAATTTTGATACCGTTAAACCTTCTCAGCATTTTACTGTGACAATTAAGAATTTTGTAGCTTGCACCTGTCCTTCAAAAACAGAATAGCAGCTTTATATTTGAAGATGAGGCACAAGTTCTGATCAAACCAAACTTCACCAGCGAGTATCTCCCTCCATTTAATGATCTGGAACGCGCCAAGACAAGAAAAGTGCAGGAAAGGCAGATTCTGGAATAAAAAGTAAAAGGCAACGTGATATTTCCCACTGCAGCATGTTGTATCTGACAGACCCGCGCTCTCGGCACTCGGAGAAGTTACCGTCTCCTCCGTGAAAGTCTGACTTCGCCCTTGAGCAGGAACTTTCTCCTCTTTAGTGCGTCCCCTCTTGACTCTTGACTTCAATGGCAAGCTTTTCGGCTCAACATCACACACGAAGTGCCAGTCAGGTGTTTTTCTTCTGCATGTGGATGGATATATCTGTGCGTAATGACGTTTGAAGAGGAGAGAGAGCGGAGGGGAGAAAGTCGGCGCTGTGTCCTGTGTCTGAAGCGACTGTGGTGGGATCTCTGGCCTGACGCAGGGTTGTAGCTCCGTCAACATTGCTGTTTCTCCCCTGTCATTGAAGCCAAAATGTTGCGTAATATTATATTAGGTCCATATGCGCTGCAGATTTTTTTACTGACGGTAATGAAACTGATACCGTTGCTACTTTTTGATACCTCGGGATACTGTATTATTGCCCAACCCTACTGCAGATGCATAATGTGCTTTAACCAGTCCTTGTTTCATCCTGGTTTAATCCTGGTTTAGGCCTGGTTTAGTGCCGGATAAATCTGGATTTAGTCCCAGTTTTCGTCCTGTTTTCGTCCTGGTGTTTTGTATGCACGCACTAACACAGACTAATCACATTATAACCCTCTCTTATACGCAGCCATGAGTCCCGCAGACAGCCCAGCGCCTTGATGCATGCTCTGGTCTTTAATGGCAGATCCCTCTCTCAGATAAACAGTCCTGAGCATTATCAGCTTCCAAGCTCGTAGCGCTAGCCACATTAGCCACATTAGCCACATTAGCCGGGCTAGGCTTAATTGCTGCGGTACGCTAATGCGGTGGCTGTCAGCGGACTCTCTACATGAAAGCGCGCGCTAAAGTGAAGCTACGCGCTAACACAGACTGCTAATCAATGCGCTCCCTCTGTGCCTTTGTTTTCCAATTGAGATAATGGCCATTCATGTTGTTTTTAGACACAGAAACACAATCAAGACGCTTTCGACAGTTGGTTCAAATGCTGCTTTTCTGTCAGGCTGAAAGGGGAGCAGACCACAAGGCTTCTCCAGAGATTGCTTTTAAGACGTTAGCTCCAAACCCATGCCAGTGTTTGTTTTCATCACTGAGGAAAGTGATTGGTTTTCACAATTTTACACTGACAACACAGAGTCACAATCGTGTTTTGGTTTCAAATCATTTCAATTATCTTTTTAATTGAATGATGAAATTGTTGCGTGGAAAATCAAGTCGCTGGGGTAAATTTGGCAACATTTGAAACAACAAAATAGATTAAAAAAATAAAAGAAGGGGTGTGATCTGAAAAAGTGCACTGAAACTCACTTGCCACAGACCTGACCTGTAACTTGAACTGGTGTGTGTAACGTTTTACTGGGAAACAGTCCAGACAAAGCAAGCTCCTTGATTTTATAGAAATAGTAAATTAAAAGCATACTTCAAAACCTTTTCCATGGAGATATACATGTTTTATGCCATACTGGAATACTATAATTACAGATTTTTTTTTATTTTTTATTAATTAATCATTGCATTTTATATAGAGCCTTTCATGACACCCAAAGCACTTTACAGTTCAGCAAGTTCAAGTTACAGTTCAACAACATTTACGTAGAAACAATAATCAATTAGTCTTAGTCACTTTGGTGCAATTCACTCCACACTCAGAGTTGGTAAAAGACTAGGAGACCCCCCTAACCCCCTAACCCTACACTAACCCTAACCCAGACATGTCCAAACTATGGCCCAGGAGCCAAATTTGGCCCTCAGACCAAATGTTTTGGCCCTCAGGCTTTGCTGCATGTTTTTGAAATCTACCTTGATCAACCAAATGCCGTGTGTCCTTTTGAGGGTCTAAGCCTGAACAAAGGTCTTTAGGGTCATTTAAACCTGTTATAAATGCACAGATTTAAATTACTCACTGTTTTGATCACCAGTCTATGACTCTCGATCGGCCCTCACGCTGGTCTGTGTTTTAATATGTGGCTTTTGATGAAAAAAACTTTGGACTCCCCTGCCCTAACCCTGTGCTCCAGGGCCCACTCCTGGTTCCTCTACTCAGGGACGGTGAGATAAACTTGGATTACACCAGTCAGACTGAGCCCCTGGAGCCAGAGCCCAAATCCTAACCCTAAGGAAGAGGAATTTGGAAAATAAGAGCCAGTTGTTTGTATCAGAAACACCCGGCTGTCTTGTGTGATGTCACATAGTACTTGAAGTTGCACAGGCCACGAGAGGCAACACAAACTAAGATTTATCTGTTTTTGACCAGAAAGCTGCAAATGAATCGGGATCAGAATATATGTATTTGTCATTTCAGTATAAAAAAATACACAGAAACAAAACACTGCAGTCAGGTCCAGGTCATCAGCAGCGCAAATAATAATAAGAATAAATAGTTTTAAATATTTTATGTCAACTTTTCATAGGCATTAAAAAACAGGCAAGTCAGTGTTATTTTGTGAGGTGCATTAGTGTCAGGGCTACAGGACGGACTTGACCCATTTAACGGCAACAGGCTAAAAACTGTTCCAGGGTCTGGTGGTCCTGGCCTGTAGGTGGCGCAATCTGCCTGATGGGTGGAGTCCTCTATGATGCTATTTTGTCCTGTTACAAGTTTGCACTGAAGTTACCAAACTGTGCCTAGCGGGTAATACTATTAAACCACACATTTGCATAGTTTAATAGCAAATACTGTGGATTTAGTGTTTGTTCCACTTCCAAGTTTGTTTGTTCCAAGTAACTGCAATAAAACTCAGTGTAGAGCAGCCATCATAAAATAGTTACGATCTATACGATGCATTTTTGCCATTTTGCCCACTCTTACTATAAAATCTGATCACATCAATCCCTGTTATCCTAAAGTTGCCTTGTTTATTTTGCATATCACCTCACTCACCCCAACACCTTGTGACAACTGCTCAGTCTTAATACCTCCTCTCCAAATCACTTCTGACACGAGCAGATGAGCTGTGAAAATGACAGGAGCTCAGCTAGATTTGGTGTGACTCTATTTGGTCTCAAAGGTGAAACCTTAGCATCTGCTTGTCTCTGCTCAGCTCCTCCTGTCTTTTCCCAGGTCCTTCTGGCTTTTTCTGGCTCTTCCTGGCTCCTCCTGGTTCCTTGTAGCTCCTCTTGTCTCCTCCTGGCTCTTCTATCTCCTCCTGGTTCCTTCCATCTCCTCCTGGCTTCTCCTGGCTCCTTCTAGCTCCTTCTGCCTCTTCCTGGCTCCTTCTAGCTCCCCCTGGCTCATTCTAGCTCCTCCTGGCTCCTTCTAGCTCCCTCTGGCTCCTTCTAGCTCCTCCTGGCTCTTTCTAGCTCCTCCTGGCTCCCCCTGACTTCTCCTGGCTCTTTATGACTCCTCCTGGCTCCTTCTAGCTCCCCCTGGCTCCTCCTGTCTCCTCGTGACTGCTCCTGGCTTCTCCTGGCTCCTTCTAGCTCTTCCTGGCTCCTTCTAGCCCCTCCTAGCTCCCCCTGGCTCCTTCTAGCTCCTCCTTCTTCTAGCTTCTTTTGTCGTCTCCTGGCTCTTCATGGCTCCTTCTAGCTCCTCCTAGCTCCTCCTGGCTCCTTCTAGCTCCTTCTGGC
Organism: Odontamblyopus rebecca; assembly: GCA_030686955.1. NCBI lineage: Eukaryota > Metazoa > Chordata > Actinopteri > Gobiiformes > Gobiidae > Odontamblyopus > Odontamblyopus rebecca. Next base: position 27,535,805 of record CM060674.1, read on the forward strand.
TTCTCCTGACTTCTCCTGGCTCTTTTTGGCTCCTCCTGGGTCCTCCTGGTTCCTTCTAGCTCCTCCTGGGTTCTACTGGCTCCTCTTAGCTCATCCTGGCTCCTTCTACCTCCTCCTAGCTCCTTCTAGCTCCTCCTGGCTCCTTCTGCCTCTTTTTTTGCTTCTCCTGGCTCGTTTTGGCTCCTCCTGGCTCCTCTGTACATACCTCACTTACAAATACATGACATCGCCTGTCAAATCCGGTTCCTTCCCTGCAATGATTTAAAGCACCACTTAACATGCATTTGGAGTGTTTATGCAAGTCTGGGAAAATAACAAATGCAGGAGAGGAGTGATGTCGGAATAACAATAAGGGAATGTTTGGCTCCTGAAAATGCTGTCAAGTTTTCGAGTCAGAGATGTCTAATATAGTTTTCTGCATTTACAAAACATCGCCGTGTTTTGGTGCGGACGGGTTGGGGCGAAATGAAAATGTTAAGTGGTTCTGGGGGTTACAGCAGGTTATGGGCAGAGTTGGTGGGTTATTTCCGGCCTAAACTTTGCCACTGAAGTGTCCTTGGGCAAGATGCATATTGTTCTTTTGTGGTTTTAAACTCTGTACACCTCAAACATGTGCAAATGAAACAAAATACAACTCACAGAAGAATCCACGTAATAGGATGGGTACATTTATATTATGAAAATTATTTGCGAATTAAAAACTAATAACATATTGGTAATGCGACTGTCTAGATACGGAACATAAGTAATTAAATTGTTGATCATTTGTGTCTGTAATTATATTTTAATGTATTTTGGCCTATTTCTCTAGCAAAATGAATTTCGGCCAAAATATATAATTTTAATTGAGCCACTGCGGACCAGGTCACAACCAAGACTAAACCGGGTCTAACTCAGGATTAAACCAGGTCTAAACCAACACTAAATCAGGTTGAAAGCATCTCTGATTACTGACAACTGCAACCCAGGAGTAAACCAGGTCTAACTCAGGACTAAACCAGATTTAATCCAGGGCTAAACTAGGTCTAAATCAGGACTAAACCAGACCTAACTCAGGACTAAACTAGGTCTAACTCAGGACTAAACTAGGTCTAACTCAGGACTAAACCAGACCTAACTCAGGACTAAACTAGGTCTAAATCAGGACTAAACCAGGTCTAATTCAGGACTAAACCAGATCTAACACAGGACTAAACTAGGTCTAACCCAGGACTAAACTAGGTCTAAATTAGGACTAAACCAGATCTAACTCAGGACTAAACCAGATCTAACTCAGGACTAAACCAGGTCTAATTCAGGACTAAACCAGGTCTAAATCAGGACTAAACCATGTCTACGTCAGGAATAAAAAACAGGTTTAACTCGGGACTAAACCAGGTCTAGCTCTGGACTAAACCCAGTCTAAATACTAAGGGCTAGTGCTGAACATTACAATATCATCTGACCTGGATACATTTGTATTATGGCAATTATTTGTGAAATTAAAAACAAATTATTTGTAACTCATTGGGTTGGTGGTTTTCTATGTTTATTTTGCAAATAAAGAATTCAATGTTAATGTCATTTTGCACATTTCTGTCAGGACGAGCAGGGACATAGTGTCTGTCCCAGAACAAACCTTTAACTGAGCCTTCACTCCCAACATGGATTTTCCTGTCACCAGTTCAACCCACTAACACGTCTAAGAAAACCAGGATTAACCTGGTCTAACCCAGGACTAAACCAAGTCTAACCCTGGACTAAACCAAGTCTAACCAAGGACTGAACCTGCTCTAACCCAGGACTAAACCAGGTCTAACCCAGGACTAAATCCGGACTAAACCATGTTGAAAACAAGTATGATAGTGACCACTGGACTCCAGGTCTAACCCAAGACTAAACCAGGTCTAACCCAGGACTAAACCAGGTCAAACCCAGAACTAAACCTGGACTAAAACTATGTTGAAAACAACTCTGATAGTGACCACTGGACTCCAGGTCTAACCCAAGACTAAACCAGGTCTAACCCAGGACTAAACCCGGTCAAACCCAGGACTAACCCAGGACTAACCTAGGACTAAACCCAGACTAACCCAGGGCTAAACCAGGTATAACCCAGAACTAAACCCGGACTAAACAATGTTGAAAACATCTCTGATAGTGACCACTGGAGTACAGGTCTAACCCAAGACTAAATCAGGTCTTACCCAGGACTAAACCAGGTCTAACCCAAGACTAAACTAGGTCAAACCCACGACTAAACTAGGTCTAAACCATCTCTGATAGATACCAACCAGTGCATACTGAGAACACTCTTCAAAAGCTGCACTAAACAAGGACTAAACCAGGACTAACTCAGGACTAAACACCAGGACTAACACCAGGTCAAACCCAGTCTAAACTAGTTCTAGCCCAGGACTAAACTGCAGCATTGAGAACACATCACAAAAGCTGCCAAACCAGGTCTAAACCAGGTCTAAACCAGATCTTACCCAGGTCTAAACATAGCCTTGGCTTGCCTTAGTTCCACAGATCAATTCAAGAATCAAAGAGCATAACATTCCTCATCAGAACGGGAACTTTCTTTAATTAAAATGCACACAATTCTTTTGATTATTGTGACACCACCTCCCCAGTAGCCAATGTGTGCTCATCCGTTTCTGATTATAATTGTTCTCTGTTTTAATGGCACTAGAGCAGGCTTTTCCCCACATACAGTATTTCATATTATTCGTCTTCCTTCAAGCTATTGTCCAAGTTCAAACACAAATAGATTAAAATGTCTATTTGTTGGACAGAATTGAAATCCACAATGGGCCTACGCCGATTAGAAGCCTTGGGTAAAATAAATCAGATCTTCCAAGTGTAATAATTGCTAAAATGGCTTAAAAATGTGAAAAACAAACGGTGTGGTATGCAGTAGGGACGGGACGAGACAACATTTCCATGAAACGAGACGAGATTGAGTCCACAAGAACGAGAAAAGATGAGATTTTAACTCCTAATATACACATTTCACGATTCAGTTTCCAATTTTGGCCTCATAATGTTGTTATTATTTCATTTCATAGTTTTGTTTCCACGCTAGTACTGCTTTTTGGAACTGTAAAAGATGGAATTCACCAACACGTAAATTGCTTTTTCTGTTTTTGTCCAATCTAAGTGTAAACACATGGAAAAACATCTCAGGAGATCTTTTTTTTTCTTTTCTAGCAATTTTTTCTTCTACCATCCCTAGTTTACAGGGATCCAAAGTTATTCCGCACTTACCTTAAACATTCTGAACATCTTAATTATTCACTGGGACGAGTTTATAAGCACTTTTCACAATTTTCAGAGGCCAAAGTGGAGTTTTGCCGTCACTAATGTGGTCACAATACTAAAATTTCAAACTCGATTTCGATACTCAGGTAAAGACTTGATACACAATACAGATTCTGATAAAACAGTGATAATAAAAAACAAAAAACACTCTTTCTTTAGACAACAGAATGTGATTTTCAACATTAAATCGTAGTACTTTCTTATTCCCATGGCCTTCTGTATATGGGTCAATGACGTATAAGGATTTTCAACAGGCAAATTTTAAAATATATATTAAAAATTAGTTTCTATTGAACTTTTTCAAATATTTACAGTGTCAGGTGCATAAATCTGTGTTTAACATTTATATGAAGCATTTTTAGTGTAAAATGTCATGTGGTGCGACCGAGAATAACCTTAAAATTGTTTTATTTTCTAAAACATGGTTGGGATATGAATCTAAGTTCTGAGTAATACGAAGTGCATCGAAACAAACTGTTGCATTTCTTTAGATTTTTAATGCATGTTGATATTTTCTTTTGCTCCAATATGACAGTCGCCTGCTTGTGTTTAATGAACAAACCACTGCCCTGGAAAATGCATCAAATGAAGAAAAATGCCTAAAGAACCGTTCACCCAAGTCGACTTTGTCTGTTATTAAAATTCCTGCTGTTATTAGTCGCACCACATGATGCACGGTCGCACCACATGACATTTTAACTTTTTAAGTACAGAAAACATGCAGAATAACTCATGATTTCTGAAAAAAAAAAAAAGATTTGGTTCCATGGAGGTCAGAGGTGTTATAGAAAAGAGGCGAATTATTATGAAATTTGAACCTTTTTAAACTGAGGAAATTGCAATTGGACAGAAAATGTAGGCGTCATGTCACTGACCCACATCTGTGTAATCCCTTAGTGCTCCATGGGTGTATACTAGTCTATGTGCTCTTATACTTGTTCTGATACAGCTCAAAATCATTCGAAAGATTCAGGAGTGGTTCATTTCTGTCCTGTGAATGTGACTATTTAGTATTGAAACAACTAAATAACAACATCTGGGGCTTGATGATGATTTGGATTATTCCATATTCCTGACTGTTTCACTCCTTGAAACTTCTTGCCAGTTTTGTAATGGACTCGATGTTTTGATCTGTGGTGTAGAGTGTTGTATTTGTACATGTTTATATACTATACTATTATATACTGTATATTTGATAGTTATGCATATGTGACAGGCCACAACAGGCCTTAGTATCTTGCTGCACTTCTGTGGGTTTGCTCATCATCGTTACTTTCCTCATGGTTGACCTTTTCTGTCTTTTTTTTTTTTTTTCTTAGTCATGAAAAGAATACTTGTGGGTTCTGTCTCACATTTATGCTCTGACAAAGACCATCTTGCTGGTCGAAACACTTTGGCGTCCCTCGATGTAATAAAGGACTTTTAACATATTCAGTCGGTGCTTCGGGTTTGTACCTTTCCCATTTTTTTTACACTTTTTTACTTTTACTTTTTACTTGAACTCTAAAACCATAAATATAAGGCAATGTCCTTCACAAATGCATACGCTTGAAGAAAATATCAGGTATTTTTCGCCGTTCAAATGTCCACGGTAATTCTCTATATCTCCGTCTTCATCGACTGACGCATTCCCCATTTTAAAAAACGCATTCAAAAGCAGCAAGTGTTTGAGTGATTGGACTTTAATGCTATATATGTCTTGGGAAGGGGGGGGGGGGGCATCGTGTTTCGCCCCGTCCGCCAGTTGCTCTACCGTGAAGTGTACCGTTAGCGCACCCTAGGTCTGTGATTTGAAATACGTAGGTTTTCGTACTCCCCGTAAGGGCTATTTCTGGTTTAGATTGTTCAAAAGATGATCTAGTTTCAGTACTAGTTCATGATCAGTATAACACAAGACTATATTGCGTTAATTCGTTGCATGTATTGCTGAGATACATGGGGAAAATCGTGTACAGAACCTTTAATTTTCAGTATTTGATTTGCGGTGATTGTTACTTTCTCCATTGTGAGTGTAAATGGCTTTTGTGGTTGATTAGAGACAGGTTATGCTCAAGCGCAAGATTTAAAAGTGCTACAACTTTTGGATGAAGTGAAAAAGTGTCACAACATCCCATTATAAATGAAGACTTATAGGACTACAGAGACACACCGCCCGCAAATCAGATCACAGCCAACGCAAGGAATGTATTCCAATTTTAGAACCCACCATCATCACCGAGCGCTCAGGCTGTACTGCTGCCTATAGAACAAGGTTTACAATGCCAAAGTAAGTTGTGGGAGATAATAATAGTCTAACAGTGAGCAGTTAAAGCAGAACGTATCATAAACCCACTTTCTGGCTACTATAGGGTCTTTTAATAGCATCATCTATTGTTTTTAGTGCATTTTATTAGCAACTTTAGTACAAACTAAAGCTAAATTTGCAGCTTTCTAGTCCAAAAACGCCTGTATCTAAGTTTGCCAAGTAGTTGGTGACATCAAACAAGACTGCCCTGGAGTTTCTCATTGCAAACACGCAGGGGGTAAAGTTTGAAGTGCATTTGACCAATCAGACTTTATACCCTGTTGAAGAAGAAGATAATAGCATTGGACTTCTGGAAATCTTTAAATAGTGGAAGTTGCGATAACATAAGAAATAGAGCGTCCAATTAACTAAAATCAAACTATTCGGGGAATAAAAAGATCATTTTAAGCTCCACGTATGTGACTTTTCCGCCCACAAATACACTAAAGCGAAAGCATTTATTTCATTCCATGCGTTGTGACTGTGAGAAGGCTGGCTTGCATCTCCACAGACCTGACTTCCAGACTGGCCCGATGGAGGGTGCGCCACCTGCTCGTCTCCATAGGAATGTTCTTGCTTTGACTGCAATATTCCACAGTATGGCATTAAACTAATCTATATCCATGTCACTAGAACATTACACAGTGCCAGACAAACCATGATTTTGTATACTGTATTTGTAGGACTGTAAGTCACACTTTTTTGTGGTTTGGGTGGTCGACTTATACTCAGGTGTGACTTCTATATAAAATATTTAATTTGACATGTTGGTTATTTTCACACTGACAGCCACGAGAGGGCTTCTCGCTCTACTGCACATGTCTCCTGCAGAAGGAGCCGCTGTCCTGCTGCAAGTCGTGAAATATGCAGATGAAAAAGGTAATCGAGCGGCAGAAAGAAAGTTTGGAGAGAGCGAGAAACTTGTGTTTGACAGGCGAAAAGCGAAGGATACTCAACTGCAATGAAGAAAACAAAAAAGCTAATCACAGCAAATGTCCCGGTCTTGTGATCGTGATTTGTGTCTGTTGTCTTTAATCTATGTGCTGTCTGTGCTTTTAACATGTTCTCATTTTACTAATATGTTACTATTAATATTCACTGATCTTCAGTGGCTGTGTCATGTGTGATGGACTGAATGTCATTGTGCCTATGTCCTGTTTTTGTCTTACCATCAACCTGTCAGTGGGACAACAGATGAAAATAATCCTGTACGACGACTCCGGCACATTTACATGCTGAACTGACACATGTTGATTAATGTGCTCTGTCCCATATTTAATAAATAAACATAAACATAAACATGGAGAGTTTGGTAAGCTTGTTCTGTGTTGTTTCTGCTCTAGTTTTCTGAATAACTCTTCATATGTGACGTGAACACACCAGACACATGTTCAGCCTGTTCTTCTCTGTTCTAGTGTTACTATACTATAAGATTACACAAGATGAAATGTCTGTTCCTGGTCTCTGATTTTATCAAATAAATTTCCCCTCAAAAATGCGACTTATAGTCCAGTGTGACTTATATATGTTTTTTTTTCTTCATTGTGCATTTTTTGGCTGGTTCGACTTATACTCCAGAAAATATGGTTATTATTTGTAGGTATAACAGTAACTATCATAGATGGCTTATTTCTTGGTTATTGAGGCGACAAACCAGCTACAGACCTGCATAAAAGTGCAGATTTGTGTGTGCAATGGGTTAATATTTATGATTGAAATGAAATATACAGATTTTAAATCAGTGTTAATGTATTGTTTGGAAAAGGGAAGAGGGGCAGAAAAGATAAAATCACTCTTCTTTCTGCTCCTCTTCATTAATTTCTTAGATGTTTAATGTTTGGGCACTGTTAATGTTTTTTTTTTTTTAACTTTATGAATGAAATAAACCAATAAAAAATACATAAATAAACCCTCTTAGGCACAGTTTGCAGTGAAAATCAACTAAAACAAAAATGAAGACTATGTTTGCTTTGTAAGAGCACACACTAAATACAGGCTAAAAATAACAGAGATAAGCCCACATATTTTTCATTTCTCTCACCAATTGAGTTAGTGTTTCTTGTGAAAATAATTGTGATGATGTTTTGTCTCAGGTTTGGAGCTGCACTTCCCACGTGTGACAGGGACCTCTGTGGAGAACTTAATTGCAACGCGCCGCAGAAAAAAAACCAAAAGAGAAAAAAAAACAGACCACTTTAAAGTCTGATGAAACACTTCAGACTGATCAAGGGACTTCACAGCTGCGAACAACAAACCCGCATTTCATATAGAGTATTCCCGCTCTAACGCTATGCACCTGAACACATCGCATGTTTTCTACGCTTTACACAGGGAATATAGAAGCTCTAATGAGATATGAGACATGTTTTGGATCCTAAGAAGTAAGTAAACAAAGCTGCATGTCGATTTCAATCCAAATCCTGCAGCAATAGTGGAAAAAATGGTTATGAAAGAGGTAATTTTGAATACATGTTACCACGACGATCCAAGGGCAAACTTAGGCCATAAACACAAATAATATTAATCTTTTAAGTGCATAATTGTAAATTATGGCGACTGGTGTGTGGCCTGAAGGCTCAAATCAGAATAGTTGTTGATTCTAGTTTACATACAGTGTTTTCATGAGAATTATGAGAAAAAGGGAGAACTAAGAGTATTTCGAGTTGTAGTGAATGCTGGGAAATTCTACACAAAAGTAAGAAAATAACATTGTTTTTAATTCTTGGATTTTATTTCATTTATTTTTATTATTTTACCTTTATTTATCCAGGTAGGTCGATCATAAGAAACAATTCTCATTTACAACAGCTAACTGGTATGTCTATTTCTAAGTTTTCTTTGTCTAGAATGTTCCACAATATGGCATCAAACTCATCTATATGTGCATGGAGAAAAGCAGGCGACACCAGAACAGGCTGCAGGTCAGATCTGTGAAGAAGCAACACCGCTCACCATAACAATGCAGGTTTAAATTAAATAAAATTTGTGTTAATTGTTGAATAAATGTCAGATAAAAAGCACTGCCATAAAGCCACACTATGAGTTATGGTATCTTCATGGAAACATTTATTTTTGGAACTCGGTGAGTGGATAAATCGCCACACAATAAAGGGTTTGTCGTCTTAAATGATTTTTAAACGTGCAACAAAAAGGGCAAACCACAGACACGAGGAGAATCTTATGAGACTGAAAATCTCCGATCGCAAAGTAAATCCAGTCGCTCTGAGATTCTGAGGTGTTCAAAGATCAGAGCTCTGCACTTCTACTTTAGATACAAGTCAAAACTGTGTTATTATTGGTGAAATGTGGCGCAATACTTCAGATACAGGATTTTTAAAGCATAAAAGAGGCGATAAAGTCCACAGGAAGTAGAGTCACTGTCGCTAATCTGCAGCTTCACCTCGATCTGTGCGCTGTGTGGATGTAAACAGACACACGTGAAGAAATATCCCACCTTTTTACTTTCAAAGAACGCCTCAAACTGGATTAATAGCGCAGTTTTGTGGACTGGATGTCATTATTTGCAAAGGACAATTTCTATGGATAACGTGGATGAGACGCTGCTTTTTAAGTAAGTGTTTATTTGTATAACGTTTTTCACAGACATATGTCACAAAGATGCTTTACAGAGGATTATTTAAAGATTATTATTCATTCACTCCATACACATCATTTAAATTGACTACTTTACGAGAGGTGAGTCATAAAGTCTTTATTTTCACTATTTCCCGAGTTTGTCTCTGTGTCCGTCGCTCCTCTGCCCCTGACGCTCTCTTTTATCGGCTGTTTCCGTAGCATTTCTGCTGTTTGGTGGTTACGATCTGACACTGACACCACACACACACACGAGGAACACAGCGGCTTCGAAATCGCACGCGAAGACAAAAAGCCGCAAAGAAATCGCAGCCAAAATCGAACAAATTCTCTTGTAGCGCGCGGCGGCCTTAAGGCAGTACATTAATATATTAAAACCCTGTATTCACATGGAAATGTAGGGCTGTGGGGGGGCGGCATGACAAGTGTTTAAGCAGTAATTTTCTGCGCTCTGACGCCTCAAATGTGGGGCAATACAACATCAATCAAACTTACATAATTCATTCTAAAAACACTGGGTAAGGATATAATGGAAAAACCGTAACAGCACAAGTAAAAGTGCAGTTAAAATCTATATGTGTACGTGCATTAACAAGAGAACCGTATATTCCCTAGAGTTCCCCATGGGTTAAACAGCTGCCCCTCGGCCCGCAGAAGCTGGAGCTAATTGAGAGCCATATAATTGTCCACAGCGTTTGTCCAGGGGAACCAGGTCCTGTCGGGGCACTAAATGGAAATCGTGTTTACGCCGCACTCCGAATATATTACTACAATTAGTCAGTGATAAATGTGGAGGACCAGTTCGCTACATGGGACTTGTGAACCCTGTGTGTGACTGCGGAGTGGAAGTAAAGCAGGGGACAAAGCACAGCGTGGAGCATTTCGGGACTAAACGGAAGCAAAATGGGCAGAAATAGCAAGAACATTTGAATATGGTGGAATTCTTTAGCATTTTGAAGATGCAGGGGGTGAATATGTATGAATATAAAGCAGTAGGTTTTTGCTATTGCCCATAAACTAAACATTCGGTGGTTCAAACATCACATATTGTTAGACTTTTTTTAGGTTTAGGAGTCAATATTTTTCGTGGGTACTTTCGGGTTATTGTGTTTGTGGCATAATGTAGTTTCAATGTGATATTTTTTTCAGCAATACATGGCACTTCTGCCTGTTACCATGACAGACCTACATACTGTGCATGTGTCTGCGTCCTTGGGCAAGACACTTTACATTACCTAGTCTAGTTTCTGTTGTTCTCAGGGTCAGGGTTGGCTGCTCTTGTGGCTGACTGGCTGCAACACTGAGCAGTGGTTTATGTTTATCTTAAAAATGTAACTTATTTGATCCAACATGTGCAGGTCAAAGGATGGAAGTTAAGGACTACTGGAGTGTCTGATTTGAGCAGTTTTGTACATTTTTTCCCTTCGTGCATGGAGATACATCGTTAAGAAAACCAGCTCGCTCTGCACTGCAAAAATACCTGTCCTTAAAACCAGAAAAATACTCTTAAAATACAGTTAAAATGCTCTAGAAACAAGTGAAATGATCTGCCAGGGCATGAGTGAAATTTCCTCATCAAGATTTTTAAAATAAGAAAAAAGGCTTTCATAAATCTCCAAATAAGATAAAATCACTTATTCTAAGCAATGATCTAAGATATAAATGATCTAAAATAAAGCATAAAACACTAATTCTAACAATAAATTAAGTTGAAAAATCCCAAACCAGAATATAAAGCTTGTTATTGACTTGTTTTATTTTTGATGTTAGTGAATGAGGCATGAGCCACTGTGCCGCCAAAATTATGCCTTGAATTTTAGTCTATTTATTCATGTATTTATTTTTTATTTTATCTAGGTCAATTGGAAACTCTAATTTGACATTGACAGCTGCCCACATGACCCAGTCGGATAAAGTGAAAGAAGTTGGATGGATGTTAGTTCACGAATCTTAATGAAATTCTGCATTTGCTAATTTTAAGACTAATTAGCATTTGGTGACTTACTGACAAATTAGTACTCGCTTAAAACTTTTAAATCTTTTAATCTTTCCATCTGACAAACAGAAGGTACAGAGATGATACTGGACAATTTCAGTCCAAGGTTGACTGATTTACATCCATAAAAATGTGCATTCTAACTAATTTTATAGATATAAAAACTAAATAAGAAAAAAGGAATATTTTCTTGAAATAAGTTTAATAATCTTACTTATTTAGCCTATTATCTACTACATATCTCTTAAAACAAGATAAAGAAGATTTTTTTTGTCTAGATTCAAGAGAATAAATTAATTTTATAAAATCTGCAGTGTGAAATCCTACAGACTCTTTTTTTTTTTCAACAATACAACAGGTTTTCTACACCAAATATGGCAGAAAACCAGAAGAAATATTTCAAGGGAACGGCTCATCTCATCGTCAACCAAAACAACAGACGGGATGGAAAAGCTTAGCAGAGGCTTTCCTGTTGTGTATCCAGCGCTCCCCCTGGAGGCTGCAGGAAGACACACAGGAAGAACACTTTTGTCCTGGGGGTTGTTACTCCCCACCCAGACACTGATCTGACGACCCTAACTGACACTTTTGTCTGAGTTTTTCTTTTATTATTGTACCTTATGGTTCTATGTGCTTAAATTACCCGTCTGGGACAAATAAAGTGCTATTGATTGATCGTGTGTCAGTATGGGGTTGATTTTGATGATCGAATCTAATGTAAAACTGCACTGCAAAGAGAATGAAATAGAAGAAACCCCAAAAGTAGCTGCATAAACATTTACAAAATTACGTCAATATGCAGCAGTAGATTTAACCTGAGGGTGTGAACAGTCACAGCCAATGACTTTTGATTAAACCTGTTAACCTTTATGTTATTGCCCGAATAGAGCCGTATACTCACTGTGTGTTTCAACTTCAGGCCAGAATCTTAAAATAACACAAACTTGTTTTCAAACTCTTGCTTGTTCTTCCATGCAGTTCCTCTCACAATGCCCTACTCGTGTTCCCAATGTCCCGGAGTCTCAGAGGAATTATCCGAGAAGACAATTTATAGTGAGTTTACAGAGGGCCACAAACCGAAAAGCAGAGAGTGTGGTTTTTACACAGGCTAAACTAACAGGAATCCAACACTGTTACTGATGATATTATTTGGTGCTTTGGTTTTCAGTTATCCAATCTGAATGCCTGATGAGGTACGCAATTTGGGTTGCCAGATTCAATGTTAAAATTCTGTTGTTTTAAACCTAAAATGCCTCTCTCGAATCTGAAAGGGCACTACCTAAAGCCCACCCCCTGCAGCCAGTCACGAGTCAGTGCTGGTGCAGCCTCTGCAGCTCAGGGAGGGAATTCTGGAGGTTGTGAGCGTTCACATAAGGCCTGTCCACTAGGGTTGGGCGATATCCAAATTTTGATGCCGTTAAACCTTCTCAGCATTTTACCGGGGGACACGATATTACCCGGACTAATTAAGAATTATTTTGTAGCTGCACCTAAACCATTTAGAAACAGAAGAGCAGCTTTATATTTGAAGATGAGGCACAAGTTCTGATCAAACCAAAGCTTTGCAGTGCATTCGATCGCATCAGCATCAGTGCACAAGCTGTTTTTATCAGCGTTTATATGGTATGCAAATTAGCCATGCGGTTTTAAGTTTCTTTTCTGTAAAATGTAAAGAAATGTGTGCAAAGCTGCATTAAACACATTATTACTCAGAGTCTATAATGAGCAGAGCAGCGGAAATGTAGAGGGTGGAGAGGACCAATCACAGCCCTTATTGTTTGCAACGCTTCCTCCTCAGTCTCTGCACCATTTTGACTCGTAGTTAGAAAGTTTGGGAGGTGCACGGCGGTCGGACACTGTATGTAGGGGGCGCATGTCCACACAAACACGTTTTGATGCAGAACCATAAATTGGGCTTTACCGTCTCCTCTGTGAAAGTCTGACTTCGCCCTCAAACGGGACCTTTCTCCTCTTCAGCGCCTCGTCCCCTCTCGACTCTCGGCTTCAATAAAACTTCTCCATCGCAAACTTTTGGGCTCAACGTCACACACGAAGCGTCAGTCAGGTTTTTTTTCTTCTTCCTCGCTGCGTGTGGATGGAAATCTCCGAGGGGAACAAAGTTTGAAGAGGAGAGAGAGCGGAGGGGAGAAAGTCCTGCTGTGGTTTTAGGTCCTTATGCAGATTTTAATGACGGTAATGAAACAGATAATGCTGCTACTTTTTGATACTGCAGGATACCGTATTACTACTGTCCATATACTGAGAATGAGACATACTTGGATGTGTCCTCTATCTGCAGCTTTACCCACTGGCAACCCAGGTTGAGTTGTGATCGTGATACTTTATTTTTAAACCAGTGAGAGTGCAGACTACAGACTGTACTTTTACATTTAGCTGTAGTTTCTATTCTGAGCCTCACCAGTGGCTTAAAGTACTTCTTCCCCAACCTTTTGCTGATAACAAAATATAATGCAGTTTAAAACTATGACATATCGCCCAATGGAAATGATATATAGCACAATGAATAACTTAAAAACTGAATTATTTATTTATTCATTTTACAGCCCATGGTAGCTGGTCTGTACTGTGCAAACGTACTGAAATATAAATAATGATTCTTTGTTTTTATCAATTTACAAAATGCAAAGTGAGTGAACAAAAGCCAAAGACATTAAGAACGATCTTCAGCGTAAAGAAGAAGAAGTTGTGTTGGTGACGGTCTGACCCCGCAGAGCCCTGACCTCAGCATCATGGAGTGTGTCTGAGATTCCATGAATGCAAGTAAACCTAGAAGAACTGATGCTCCTTCGCAGATCTACAGGGACTACTGAATGTATGCTCCAAGTATGGGGTGACATTTGATATAAAATGTATACAGTAAAAGTATAATAATGGTCTGCAGAACTAAGGAGGATAAGTATGTAAAGTTTCCTCAGTTTGCACTGTGTGGTAATGTTTTAATTGTATGTAACAAATACAAATATTTGGGTCATTTTATCATATACGATCTGTCAGATGATGAGGACGTCTATAGACAATGCTGCATGATGGGTTAGGGTTGCACAGGCGAATATGCTCACGCACAGGTTTGGTGCCTGTACAGTGGAAGTGAAAAAGACGCTTTTTAAACGTACTGTACTGCATTTTATACGGAGCACCTGTGGTCAAAGTACAAAAAGGGAGCATACACAAAGTCACTGTGGCGTATAACAGCTGCCTAAGGATTTTGTTGAAAAGGCCGAGATGGGAAAGTGCAAGTGACCTGTTTGTGTCGGCAGCATCAGAACTTTTCATACAAATATGCGCAGTTTAATGCACAGATTCATCTGTCGCCTGAATGACTGTGAGAACAGGTTTATCATGAGCCTGACGAACGGCAAACTCAGCACCACAAGGCACCAGCCCAAACTGTGGAGGCACTGGTGCTGCAGTTTGTTGTGAATATTGTGTTTTTGGAGCGTGTGTTTGTTCATTGTATCTTTTTAAACTCTGGACCAAGAGTCTAATAAACTTTGATGATGATGATTATGTATATTACTTTTCCTTTACTATTACTTGGATGGGAGACCACAAGGAATTCCAGGTGCCACAGGGGGCGCCAGTTGCAAAAACTGTTGTTGTGTCCTTATTCAAGGCACAGCACCCACATTGCCTAGTATGAAAGTGGTGTGTGTGTGAGCGATGGTGGTGGTTGGAGGGGCCGATGGCGCAGATTGGAGCCTCGCTTCCGTCAGTCTGCCCGAGGGCAGCTGTAGCTACAATAGTAGTTTACCACCACCGGGTCTGGAGTGAATGAATAATGCTCTGTAAAGCGTCTTTGAGTGTCCAGAAAAGCGCTGTATAAAACTGATGCATTATTATTATTACTTTTCCACCTTTAAGTCGCTGAAAACACTTCATCAAGGAACTAATCGCCCATTCAGACGTACATTCACACACCGGTATATGCAGAAACTGGAAGTGTTAAGTGTCTTGCCCAAGGACACAACGACAGCTTTCACTATCACCCAGACCATGTAATTAGTAGACTTATTACTACTATTACATGGTGGTAGAAGTCAGAAAAATGTAACCGCTTCCAAAGTCACCAGTACCATTGTACATATGCAAAAGAACACTATTATTATTATTATTATTATTATTATTATTATTATTATTATTATTATATTATTATTATTATTATTATTATTTTCAACTGAATATATATTTGACAGTGTAGCATATGTATTAGATCACGATTGGGCAATAACTTTTATATTATATTCCTGTGATGTTCCTCTTGTAAAATAACGTGCATTTCTACCACACTGACTATACCCCAACTGTGCAAGTCAACAGCAGTGGCTTAAACTCCCTTGAAACCACTTGGTCCCGTTTCCGAGCATTATCAGTTTAACTTAGATCCTTTTAGCGTCAGAATCATTCCGAAGCGCAAGCTGTTTTCCCTTAAGGACACTTCCGCCAACTGAATATTTTTTGCTCTAAACCCTTTTAGACAGAGCTGTGCATTATGGGAAGATTAACTAGGAGAGCCCAGTCATCCCAGCCCCGGTTCAGTCTATGGCATCTCCGCAGACACAGGCAGGGCATCAGGCTCGACTGCAGCAGCGCAGGGCCAGATAAGTCAGTGTTACCATTATCCTATGTAAGCCAGGAGGGTCAAATTACAGCACAGAGCTTTAAATCCCACTGGAGTTTGCTTAAAAAAAGTCTTAAGCCTCAATATAAATCCCATAATAAAAGAGCAGGCAGAGGGCAGGGCAGAAAGCAGACAGAGTGCACTTGTAAACATAACGGCATTCAAAATGACCAAGTGCAATCGGGGACTATGGATTTCGGTGTCCGTAAACTGCTTACGGAAAAGAACTGAGGGAGTGTGTCTTCACCCGTTCAGTCGCAGCCAAATGAGCCCCATCGAGGCTATTAGCAGCGGTTGTAGCAGCTATCGAGTTCCATATTTGGAAATGTAAAAGCGCGTATCATAGCAACCAAGGAGCCAATGAGGAGCGAGTTTATTGAAGGCATCTGATTGGTCGGTTCTTCATGTTCGGAGCCGTAAAAGCTGGTCAAGTGAAGACATTTGTCACAGTGAGGGACGGCGGGAGGACGCTGGACAAACTGCTCTCCGACATGCACCAGATTATACAGAGACAGAGGAGATAATACTCCCTACATCTGCACAACTCACCCTTATGTAACAGATAATACTCCCTACATCTGCACAACTCACCCTTATGTAACAGATAATACTCCCTACAACTGTACAACAACTCACCCACTGCACCAGACTACAAAGGGGGAGAGAGGAGCTCATTCTCCAGCAATCTCCTACAGCTCCACTCAAACGGTGAGAGATACAGGGCTACATTCATACTATAATACTCCCTACAACTGTACAACAACTCGCCCTTATGCAACAGATAATACTCCCTACAACTGTGCAACAACTCACCCTTATGCAACAGATAATACTCCCTACAACTGTGCAACAACTCACCCTTATGTAACAGATAATAATCCCTACAACTCACCCTTATGTAACAGATAATAATCCCTACAACTCACACTTATGTAACAGATAATAATCCCTACAACTCACACTTATGTAACAGATAATAATCCCTACAACTCACACTTATGTAACAGATAATAATCCCTACAACTCACCCTTATGTAACAGGTAATACTCCCTACAACTCACCCTTATGTAACAGATAAACCTGTGCCCTGTCAATCATCATATCTTTGTTGCACTGTCTTCCTATGACCTATTTTTTACGACTTATTTTTCTACCTCATTTTGAATTGTACACATACACATATGTCTAAGTCTAGGCCCATATCTTTATTCACAGTCTAAACTCCAGGATCACCAGGATCAGGTAGAGCAGGTTAACGCTGACATTTTAAGGTCAGAATGATGAATTTGACAGCAGCAGTTACAGAGAGAGCGCTGACAGTTTTCCAGCAGACGCCAATTGGAACCGGACTCGGACTGAACTAATTTGCACCCATGTTCACTTCCACAGTGGACAGTGGGCCGGCTACGTCCATTTATACACAGCAGGGGTCTCCAACCTGTCGTCGCTCTCCACCCCCTTCCAAGCAGCTCACCCAGGGATTTCGGAACAGGCTCTAATCACGCTTACGTCACAAACCAGGAAGACGTTTGGAAACATGCGATTACAACTTCCGGTGGGCGGTACTTTCTGGTACGGCTTTAGACCTGATTCGTCTGTGAGCTGAGGAGGAGAAGGGAAGAGTGTCGGAGAAGGAGGAAGACGACAAACTGAGTCTGAGGCTGCCACACCTCAGCCCACTCCCACATCCCGCTCACAAATCCAAAGAGACGTGGAGGAAAGTCCCAAGAGACGACTGGAGGAGCCGGATCAGAAGGACGACCCAACGAACATAAACCACCGGGGCTATTTTTAAGAAGAATAAGCGAGATCGAGGAATAAATTTATTCGGCTTTAAAATTTGAATAAACCACCCACTTACTTCACAATTAAGTTTAATTCCGAATAATCATTTTCAATAGGAATTACGTATTTACATGGTCTTTTTAAAGTGGAATTCATTTTTTAGAATTAAAGCTCTCATGTAACAGTGGAAATTGTTAGATCAGATATCCAAATATTGGTTCAGTTGATTTCCTGGGTGGGCATAATTAAAAAAAAAAAAAAAAAAAAAAAAAACTTAAAATACTATTTACTAGTTCTTGGCAAATAAATCGCATAATGTTTGAACTTTTATTAATACAAAGTTGTTCTAATAGCTGTTTTAAGGAAATGAATGCTATTTTCAGACTCTGCACTGGTATTACTTGCTTCAGAATTAAGTTGAATCATTTTCATTAGGAATTAAGTGTTTACATGGTCTTCTTAAAGTGGAATTAATTCTGAATTCAATTATTTTTATTCAGAATTGAAGCTCAAATGTAAACGTGGCAACTGAACTATGATGTTATTGAGGTCATAGCGGTAGAATTACTTGAAGCTGCTGTTAAAATGATCTTAAAATCAGCTTCACGCCGTTCACATAAAGTTAAGATCTGTGGCGTGTCTTGCCCGATAACACTAGAGAGCCATGCAAGAAGAAAAAAAACAAACCATCCCTGGACACTCATGTTCCGGCTCGGCTTATTCTATTTTATCCATCGCAACTTTATAGCTTATTGTCGTGCATCGGCGGTAATTCGCAATTAGCATATGAGAGCAACAACAACTTTATTGTTTTTAATGGGACCCTTCATGCAAGTTAAAAAGTGTGTGCGTGTTATGTCAAAATAAACAAATCCATAAACCAGCGAATGTTACATCTTTTTTTCTCACTGACCAGAATAGCCGTAACTTAAGTGAAGTTCTGCCGCAGGTGTGCCCTATAAACAGCCTATCCCAAATGAAGGATAAAACCGTATAATAAAAAGTAAAAAAAAAAAAACAGAAAACGCACAGAGTTTGGTTGGAGGAGTGAAACAAAATGCAGCCGCTCCCCTTCCTCCTTCCATTGGCGTCAGCATCTTCTCCCCCTCGTAACCGTGATGTAGTGACAGGTTTACTGACATCGTAATTTCAATTTATTTCTACCAGCGCACGGATTCTCACGCCGACGTCACGTGCGTCCGCCGGCCGAAAGCGGCGTCGGTGGCACAGGTCCATTACCATATATCGATCTTTTTCCCCTTGCTTTTTTTTCCCTTCCCTACCTCACGACCAAAGCTATTAATATCCGAAAACACTAACAAACTCTGACGTTTTTATAGCAGTGGCATTACGGGATTAAAATAGTGCGGTTCAAGTCCCGTCGGGCCAAATGAAAATGTGCAAGAGGCGACAGGAGGAGGAGATAAAGGACCTTGTATCAGTGCGAGGGGATAGAGAGAGGGGCCCAATGGATGCTAATGTATTCTGGGAAAGTTTGCGGCGAGGAGAAGACGCCGTAAAAACTATAAAAAGACAGCACATGACATACTGGCGGCGTTAAATATTATTCTTGTTCATATATTACTTAGCCATCTTTCTGTTTATTACATTTCCAAGGACTATAGTTATTTAGTAAGTGTAGGTTTTAAGTGCGCCGTAATATTTCTGGCAGAGGATACGGCATCTGTTTGTCTCTGTGGAGATGCTAGTGAATGTTTCATAGTGTGGCATTAATATTATCTATCTCCACGGAGACAAACAAATGCTTTACCCGCTTCCAGAAATGTCACAGTGTGCATTTAAAACCTATACTTACGAAAAATAAAAAAGTATAGGTTTTAAATGTGTTGGTCTCCATGAAGAATCTAGCGCAGAATGTTTCATAGTGTGGCATTACTTTTATCTATTTCCATGGAGACAAACAAGTGCTGTACCATCTTCCAGAAATGTTACAGTGCATATTTAAAGCCTATACTTATACTAAATAAATATGTATAGATTTTAAATGTGTCTGTCTCCATGGAGAATCTGATGCTTTATCTAGAATGATTCATAGTGTGACTTTATCACCATGGAAACAAACAAGTGCCGTACCCTGTTCCAGAAATGTTACAGAAAATCTATACATACTAAATAACTAAGTATAGGTTTTAAATGTGTTTGTCTCCATGGAGAATCTAGTGTCTTATCCAGAATGTTTCACAGTATGGCATTATTATGATCTATCTCCATGGCGACAAACAGGTGCTGTATTGTCTTTCAAAAATGTTAAGGTGCACATTTAAAACCTGTACTTACTAAATAAATAAGCATAGGTTTTGAACATGTTTGTCTCCATGGAGAACCTGGTGCTTTATCTAGAATGTTTCATAGTGTGACTTTATCTCCATGGAAACAAGCGAGTGCCGTACCCTGTTGCAGAAATGTTACAGTGCACATTTAAAACCTATACTTAAATAATAAGTCAGTAAATGTGTTTGTCTCCATGGAGAATCTAGTTTTTTATCTAGAATGTTTCATAGTATGGCATTACTATCTTTCTATTAATATTACTTATCCATCCCCATGGCAACAACCGGACAGAGTTACGGATCGGATCTATGAGTATATGGAGGGGTGACACTGCTTGACTAATAAATAAAAGTGCGTAATAAAAAAAAAAGGCAAATAGAGAGGATTAATGCCATACTGTGGGACATTCCAGGCATAGCAACAACACTGAGACAAGCAGATCCGGGTCCATCTACCAGAAAAGTGACATATTGTGCTTTTATTTCAAGTTAAATCTTTGCATTAAGCGAGTTCTATAGTGGCAGCACGGTGGCTGAGTGGCAACACTCAGGCCTCACAGCAAGAAGGTTGCGGGTTCGATCCCTTTCTGTGTGGAGTTTGCATGTTCCTCCCCGTGTCTGGATGGGTTTCCTCCGGGTGCTCCGGTTTCCCCCATCAACCCAAAACATGCAGCACCCCTATGAACTAACATCAAGGACCATGTTGTCCACCCTCCTGTGGGCTCACCACCTGCAGAGGGGTTCATGGGGGGGGTCAGGTGCTATGAGTATTGGGCAGCAAACTGCCCCCGCGACCCAGCTGGATTAAGCGGGAGAAGATGGATGGATGGAGTTCTATAGCCACAATTTATATTTACTAAAGTTTTAAGTGCTTGGTGACATCACGTAAGACTGTCAGAGTTTGACCAGTTTTCCGTCTTCCTTAAGTTTTTTGTAAATTTTCTCGAGCTGACGGTGAAATCTACGTCTATACATGTCGGTCATCAATGAAGCTGAACGGATTTGCATTTGGATGTCCTTCTCGGGCTACCATAGAGAGAAAACATTTTAATATATAGTTTCTGATGCCACCTCAGTGCTTTAAAACGTGACCAGATCTTTGCCATTTTTTGCCCTAACGACGTGAAACTTGGCTCTGCACGCTCCCGCACCATCAGGACGACACCCTGCGGATTTGAGATCAGTCGGATGAGCAGTTCGAGGGTTGTACGTGGAACAGACAAACAAACCAACCAACAGGAGGAGACACAGACAGACGTTCCTCACTACCTCTCGCCTTTAAACCAACATCAATTCACGCAAACCTGAGATCAGCATCCTGGAGTGAGTCTGGGATTAACATGAAGAGACAGAAGGATGTGAGGAAGCTCCATCCACACAAGATTCGTGTATCTGCTTAAGGTGATGGAGCAGTGCCTGGAGCAGTGCCTGATGGTAGCAACAGTGTTTAGCACGATTAAAGTCATATGGAAATGATAAATAATTCAATGTGAAGAATTAAGAAGGTCACACTCAAGTCATAATGCAGAACTTGAACAGCGTAACACTAATATACTAACAACTTACAAACATTAGAAGAAAGGTTTACATTTTGGGCTTGACATCTGCATTGTGTTTGGAATTGTTGTTGTTGAGTCCATGATTAAGATTAGAATATTGTGAAATTGATAACAATCCATTCATGAGTCAGGAGGTATGTATTGTATACTGGGATTTTCTTACTGTCTCTTTATAAGTTCTTAAACATTAATGGTACTGAGCCAATAAACAAAATGAAATGTAGCTTCTATTGCATAAACAGCAGTTTACTAATTATAAATTGCATTGGGGGGTTGGCAGACATAAGATGTTTGCTTCAGCCTTTTCCTTTTGAGGATTGTAATAATAATAATAATAATGCATCAGTTTTATATAGCGCTTTTCTGGACACTCAAAGACGCTTTACAGAGCATTATTCATTCACTCCAGACCAGGTGATGGTAAACTACTATTGTAGCCACAGCTGCCCTGACGGCAGACTGACGGAAGAGAGGCTCCAATCTGCGCCATCGGCCCCTCCGACCACCACCAACACTCACACACACCACTTTCATACTAGGCAATGTGGGTGATGTGCCTTGCCTAAGGACACTACGACAGTTTTTGCCACTGGCGCCCCCCTGTGGCATCTGGAATTTCCAGTGGTCTCCCATCCAAGTACTAACCAGGCCCTGCTGAGCTTCTGAGATCTGACGGGATCAGGCTTTGACGAGCCGGTATGGATTGTGCTTCTTTTGCTCTGTTTTGTTTCTGCTTAAACTTTTATGTTTTATTTTATTATGTTCAAATAAAAACTGATGACAATGATGTGTATGCATGTAAACCTAGAAAAACGGATGCTCTTCTGAAGGCAAAGCTCACACCAAATATTGATCTGATTTACATTTCTCTTTTGTTCATTCACTGCATTTTGTTGATTGATGAAAATGATTAACACTTCTATTTTTGAAGGCATTCCTAGTTTACAGTATTTTTTTTCTACCTTACTGCCTATAACCTTTGCACAGAGATGTAAATGTTATTACATAGGTTAAGAAACACTGTAGAAAAGTGTGTGCTTGGACATTGCAATGTGCGGTTGTTTATCAAGGCCGACTTATGCAAACATGTCGACACAAGGGCTCATCACCACCTGGTCTCATACTGCACACTGCAAATAAGCAACGCTCCATTGTACATGTTTTGCGCTTTAGTATGCTTTGTATGGCCGGGGGCACTACATTAAATAAAATACTAAAAACCTCTACAATCCACAAAAGGTTTCATTTTTTCCAACCCACATTTTCACTATTCTATTCAAGTTGGTTTAGTGCAATCTGCTCTCCACAAAAGGCTGTTCAAGGACAATGAGCGTTTTAAACACCCCATTGCCTCAAACTAGTTTTAAAACTTTTACAATCATTATTCTTCAGATTGTCTGCCTCCTGTTTCTGTAACTTCTCCCATTTACCTCCAATAGCTCCTTACTGTGTGATTTATTACCACCTGCGCACTGTAAAAAGCCGGAGAAATGAGGCTTTTACTTTGGTTCATGTGACATCATAACAAGAACGCTCAGGGTTTAAAGAGGGGGTGTTGGCGAAATTGACTTTGTGGAGCTTTCTGCCGTGTTTTAATGTTGTTGTCTCGCCGAAAACATGTCTGGAGTGGTTTTAGATGTCACCCGCGCACGTTTGAGTAATCTAGCGATCTCGCCTGAGCCCAATTCAAACGCCGCTTACGGTTGGCAGCACGATTCTGTCCTGTGCTCGACATTTTTTCCATAAATATACAGGATAAACAGTGTGTACGACAACTTCTCAAATCTGATGTGAGTGCAGTAGTTTCGCTAGAGGAATGCACGCTGATTGTGTTGTGATGGCGCTCTGAAGGGGGAGTGACTTAACTCAGGGAGCAAAGGGAGAGGGTGAAACTGAAACTAATTAAACAGGTTAATATGTAACGCAGTGACCTAATTGTGGAATGTGTTAGCGATAAATACCCCAATAAAATGTAACACCCCGCTTTAAAAATAAGCTGGAGCGTAGGTCAGACTTCTATCGTAGAATTTGTCTTTTACCGGTCAAATTTGGTTTATGGTACAAAAAAACTGACTTCAATATGCTCTCTATCAATGCAATTAAACTTCTGCATTATTGTGTTTTGTTTTTTTGTTTGTTTTAATAGGCCTTTTTAGGGCAGAAGTGATAAAAATGGGTATTGTGGCCATGGAAGTGGCATTGTTCTAGCCAGGCTGGTGCCACCTAGTGCCTCCAATCAATTTAATTTCTCTCTAGCAACTAGGTCATGGATCAAGTACATTATACGGTTCACAAAAACCCTGGAAGTTGTACTTGGCGCAACGGCCAATCAGTGAAGCAGTGTGTTGGCCAGAACCAATGCGAGTTGCGATAGCAAACTGCATACGGTATACACACACGACCAAATAGCAGCGACTGGTTAAATAAAAAAAGTACCTGCCTACTGTCGAGCGAACGAATCCTAATTTTGCGAGATCAGATGGTTTCCACGAAGTGAAACCGTCTAATGCATCAGACTAGCATTGTTCCCATTAATTTTGATTCATTCAGACTGAACACGGACAGAAGAAGACGGAGATAAAAACATTTCCCGCACCAAAATATCTAGTTGTTACATGTGTGGTTGTCAGAATCGATATTTCACCAGCGGAAAGTTTTAAAGTTGTTGGACACCATTTGTTGACGATAATCCTTTCGCAAAGCTTGACTTGCTGAGTTCTGCCACACTTCTGTTGCCAAAATGTGACTAAAAGGGTCTATTGGTTCTGAAATTAGCGTAATTATTCTATCACAAAAGGATCTCATGTGAACTTTAATGCCTACGATGCCACATTTATGGAACCAATCTCTTCTCAAATGTAATGATAATGTTCTGTTGTCTATTTTGCACCTTTCTTCATAAAAAAATGCCCATAGAGTTACAGCATATAGGCCGCTGCCATCCATCTGAAACTATATTTATGTATGATATTCGAGAGGAGCACTTCTCAAGCATTTGACACAGTGTACCGCCAGAAAAAGATAAGGATTTCCAAGCACCACCAGCTCTGAACCACATCTTAAACAGGACTATTTCAGCTCTAGTACAGGGCTAAACCAGGTCTAAAACTGGATTATACCATGACTACAACAGATCTAACCAAGAAATATACCAAGTAGAGCAAAAATAAAATATTCTCTAATAGTCTACATAGTCTAAATTCAGCAAAACACTAAATCTGAAGAGCGTTTATGTACCACCAGATGTAGGCGTATCACTGTTTTAGAACCATTGTTATAAGCCTGCCATAGACCCAACATATTTACTAGTAGATATTAGGGGTGTAACAATATCCAAGTCTCACGATACGATATTGTCACGGTCTGAACCTCACAGTACGATATTTATTGTGATTTCATGGGAAAGCTCACGATATTACGAAATTCTACATAATAACAAGACTGACACTATAAAATGCTTTGACCAGTCATTTGGTGCAAAATGTATTGCCATTAGTGATGTAATGATATCCAAATCTCTCTGTACCATATTTTCACCATATACATCTCACGGTACCATATTTCCTCTAAAAATGCCTTCACAAGACTTAATCCAAAGAATGAAGATTTAAAAGTGCTTAGAACAGTTATTTCTTCATGTCGTCTGCACTGAAACGGAGCAAAGGATCATGGTCTATGTAGTTCCCTCTGGGTTTTTTTTTAGCTATTTCTGCATTAGAACTATTCATTTAAGCAAAGAGACGTGTAATTCAGAATATTGTGATGGTCCACGATATTATTGTGAGACCTTTGACGATACGATATCACCATATTTCAGTTATTGTTGCACCCCTAGTATATATAGTTCAATTCGGTTCAGTTTATTTGCCATTTGCAGTGTAAAAAACACATTGGAAAAAGGGATGTGAGAAGCTCCTAGTGCTTTCCTTACCTTGCCGACGTACTGTGGATCGGACCCCATGTACTCCTCCAACACGAAGAACTGGTTCCAGACCCAGCCGCGCTTGACCCGCTGCATGGCCCCCGACACCCCATTCCTGGCCGGGGTCCTGGGTTTGGCCGGTCCCCCCCTGACCCGGTTCGACAGTGGGGTGTTGGGCAGCCGCAAACTGGAGATCTCGTGGGACAGAATCCAGAGGAACAGTAGCAGGCAGTTCCTTGTTAGCATTGGGTGATCCGTAGGGTGCCCGTCCCCGAAATGAAGTGTGCTCGTGACGCCAAGAGAGCCACGTTGGAGGATGGTGGGGACAAAATGGACGATAGCTGAATTGGAGAAAAAAACAGGACCGAGAGAGAGAAGGGGGAGTGACCCAGGGCAGATGTGGCAGCAGAAGTGAAGGTTTGGAGTCAAGTTCTTGCAGAGATCATCACCTGGAAAACAAGAAATTAAAGTTTAAAATAGTTTCAAGATCTTATATTACACACAATTGACTGTTGTGAGCTTTTAGCCATGTTAAAATGTTGTTGAGTTGCGTTTTGTTTCATTCATGCATGTTTGTGTCGCCCTTATTAGTCTGTCTACATCTCCAAAGCTCAAAATGCTCTGCTCCACCTTGTGATGTTGTTGTTTTCAAACGAACAGCTACTTTTAAAACCTTTTGCTTGCTACAGATCGGGAAATTCCAGGGTTGAAATCAATATCCAAATTCAAATGATTCTAGTGGAGGCGTATGGAGTTTAAAAACACAGTAGAGCTCTTCCTGTATTACCATAACAGCCTAAATATTCAGGTCTGTGTGTTAAACATGTGTGAATGAAACAAAACACAACCCCAGGTATGTCTGTATGTTTGTGACAGAGACATTATAGAACATTATAACATAGATGATAAAACAGAGCAACATGGGGCTGATAACAGATCAAAAATCTGTTCTTTTTTGGCGTCTATTTGGCAACACGATATTTGACAAAATGACAGAATTAAATGTTCTTGCTATGACTAACCACAGTAGAAAAAGGGTTCTGTGAATATGATATCATAACCGTTATACAATAAGTAACTAAGTAAGTTTTTTTTTTATTTATATAGTGCTTTTTCACATACATGCCACAAAGATGCTTTACTGAGCATTCTTCATTCACTCCATACATGGTGGTGATGAGCTTTTATTGTAGCCACAGCTGCCCTGGGTCAGATTGACAGATGCGACCCTCCAATCTGCACCATCGGCCCCTCCGACCACCACCAACACTCACAGACACACCACTTTCATACCAGGCAATGTGGGTGAAGTGTCTTGCCTAAGGACAGAACTAGTTTCTGTGACTGGCGCCCCCCTGTGGCACCTGATTTTCCATTCAGGTGGTCTCCCATCCAAGTACTGACCAGCTTCTGAGATCTGACGGGATCAGACTTTGACAAGCCGGTGTGGCCACTATAGTGTGGTCACTATAATGGCGTTTGGAATAACTGTAAAATGTTGTATATGCTACACTACTGGGTGCATTCACACATACACACACACACACACACACACACACACCTACACACTACATCAAAGTTTGGACTCAAATGGACCAAAAACTCCAACTACATGTAGCCTGACCAGAAATAAACCAGGACTAGACCAGTACCAAACCAAGTCTACAAAACATTATCTCAAAAACGAAAAGTTTATAAGTTAGATATACTGTATGTTTTTGTTGTGATTGGAAAAAAAAAGTTTGTTGTTGAGAGGAATAAAAATTTGCAATGAAACACTTTCTTGCCGTCTAAAATAATTTGGCATTTTCAGCATTTCAGGAAAAGTTTCATGATCCAACTAAATGGGAAGGGAATCTTTCTTTGTTCTTTGGTTTGCTCAGTTTCATTGTCATGGACTAGTGAAATTTTGACAATGTGAGAAAAAGGGAAATATTTGAAGAAAAGAACTTTTCGTGAATAACTCCTGCTGTTTGCTCTAACAAAACCCATTTTGTGGAATTTGCAATTTCCCCATGACAATGAAAATAGTGGAATCAAATTAACTACAGCAGCTGTTTGCTTGTTCTGCCAGTTCTGTTGCTCGTTCTGTTGGTTATGTTTTTTTTTACTTTCTCCACAGGCTTGTACTAGAGCTTCCCCATAGATTTGAGTAAAAATGGTCCTGCCCCAGTACAGATATATTGTATAAGCACCTCTTGAAGTCAAAATAAGTCATCTATAACTGTCTGCATCTGATTAAAAACAGTTTTATTGTCCAAGAATCAGGTAGTTGTGCATGTTAGCATACTAGTTATTGTTTGCTTTACTGTCATTACTGGCACGTTGTAAAGAAACGCTTAGAAATTCATCGTAGTGAATCATTAAGATGCTCAGAATGCATAAGGTAAGTGAGGAATAGCTTTGGACCACTGCAAACTTTTTTAAATGAACTAGTTTTGTTTTCCACATTTTTAAGTCAGTAAAACTCAGGTACAGCGCCTTTCCGTCCTGTCTAGTACTGCAGGATTAAAAAGTTCAAGATAAGTAGCCTATATATTACAGGAAGTTCATATGTTCTCGGTTTTAACTTCTGGATGCAGTAAAATGTTCGAAATGTTCCTGCATTTTCATTTGTCCCCCCGCTGGGAGAGTTTAGGCTAATGGGGCCGAGGTGACTAACGGCTCTGCCACTGCTCCGCTCAGATCAGGACAAACCATTGAATCTCTAATGATCCTCAGGTACAGCAAGGTCCCAGCCTCCCTCTGCCTTCCTCTGCTTCAGTCTGCCTCTATCTGCCTCTATTTCCCTCTATCTGCTTCAATCTGCCTCTATTTCCCTCTATCCGCTTCTATCTGCCTCTATCTGCCTCTATCTGCCTCTATCTGCCTCTATCTGCCTCTATCTGCCTCTATCTGCCTCTATCTGCCTCTATCTGCCTCTATCTGCCTCTATCTGCCTCTATCTGCCTCTATCTGCCTCTATCTGCCTCTATCTGCCTCTATCTGCCTCTATCTGCCTCTATCTGCCTCTATCTGCCTCTATCTGCCTCCATGCCAGTGTTCTGCCTCAAATGCTCCACAGTGCGACATTAAACAGCTCTACTTTACATTTCTTCGATTACAGGTGGTTTTATAGCTGAAAAATACCTAGAAAAACAGGCGTTCTGACCTGTAACTTGGGTTGGTCTCCATGAAGATAGAAAGATTTAATACCATAGTGTGAAATACGGAAGCTGGGAGGGCTCACAACACATACAAACGCTGCAACAAATGCAAACGCCGCAACAAATGCAAACGCCGCAACATAACAAAACCAAAAGCCACAACACTCCAAAAAAACCCACAACAGAAGTGACCGCGGGACTCTATTTTCTGACTCGGGAGGGCTCACAACAAATACAAACACCACAACACAAATACAAACACCACAACACAAATGCAAACACCACAGCACAACAAAAAGCCACAACAGAAGTGACTGCGGGAATCTATTTTCTGACGGACCAAGCGAGGAGGATCAAGCGGGAAGTGAACAGGAAAAGTTGACGAAGAAGAATGTGAAAAGTAAAGGAACAGAGAAGTGATCGAAGCTGGAAATGTAAGTAAAAGTAATTTATTGTTTTAATGGCAGGATCGATGTCACAGTCTGACCGTCGCCCTTTTTGTTGGTGTGTTGTGAGTTTTTTTTGTTTTTTTTTGGGTGTGTTGTGGCTTTTTGTTGTGTTGCGGCATTTGTATTTGTGTTGCGGCATTTGTATTTGTGTTGCGGCATTTGTATTTGTGTTGCGGCATTTGTATTTGTTGTGAGCCCTCCCCGGTTGGAAAATAGAGTCTCACCGTCACTTCCATTGTGTTTTTTTTGGTGTGTTCTTGCATTTTTTGTTGTGTTACGGTGTTTGCATTTGTTGTGAGCCCCCCCAGCTTCCGCAGTGAAACATTTCTGCGCAATAACACCACCACAACGAAAAGTATTTGATGGTCCCCCCGCCAAAGTTCAGCAATACACCTTTACGGCGCTACCTGCAAGAGAATACTCACAACCACTGAGCTTCAAATCAAAATGTAGTCAAAATATCAAAATGTTCTCTTCAAAATGTAGAAAGTTGTTGAACGTGGTTTGTCAGGATGTGAGAGGGCGCAGTGATTCTCTAAATTCAGTTTCCTTCTAATTGTTTCCTAATTATTTCTGCGATTTTTTTCAGCCTGCCCTTCCGTGTCACAACCGGACACCCAAGGACACGATGAGAGAATTGGCTTCAGATCATAATTAAACTGACAACCCCCTGGTCAGAGGTTGAGTAATGACCGACAACGTCCCTTATATCTGTCCCTCGAAAGACGCATACAGCATCAAAATCAAGACTAAACCTAGACTAGACCAGGACTAAAACGGGACCAAACCAAGTCTTCCGTACATCAGATCTTAAAGGTGGATTGTGGAACTCTTCTATTGGAGGGTGCGTTAAATGCTTTTCTTCGTGGAGATGATATTGCTTTGTCTGGAGACCAAACCAGACCAAGTTACCGGTCAGATCTGTGAAGAGGCGACCCCGCTCGCAGTCAGAATACCTGTTTTTCTAAGTGTTTTTGAGCTTTAAAACCATCTGTAATTGAATAAATGTAAAGTAGAGCTGTTCAGTGTCACACTGTGGACCATTCCAGGCAGAGCAATGACATATCCATAGCAACAAGCAGGTGCAAAGTTACATAGTGCACATTTAAGTGGACTAAAACCAACACAAACCCTCACTGATTTTCCTTGCATTTTCCTTTGTTTAGTTCATTTTTTCTGCTCCGCTTATTCCATTAACACGCCATCTTAAACTCCATACAATTTGTTTTTTTCGCCTCCTACAGCGTCACAGCTTTCCTCCCCCTGCTCCTGTCTGCCGATTGATAGAAATAGATGCTGTCTGAATTATGAATTATCATTGCCTCTCTGATAAACCACTGAACCCTTTTTTTAGGTTTTGCATCATAAACTTTTGGCACGGCGTGTTGCCATCAAGCCCCGAAACGAAATAAAGTTAAATCTTTTCAGAAAACACTCCGAAATGTGTCCACGGTTTTGTGCTTGCCAGGCGGGCGGGCGGGAGATAAAAAGCCGGCATTGACACTTAATATTTCAAATTGACATGTGTGGTGTATGAGATGTCAGAGCAAAGCGGCGCCGCACAATGATTCCTTTAAGATGCCCCGTCTTTTTTCAGAGAATATCTGACAAGTTGCGAGCCAGGGGGGGATGGTACCGATCGCCATTTTGACAGAGGTAATAGAAGGCAACAAGCAGCAATGTCCACGTAATTTTGACAAAGTGGCTGAATGATTCATCTGTTTTTTTAGCACAGTGTGGAGCCAGTTATGCTGTTGCTGTTGATATGTTTGTTAACGCTGTTGTTCAAGCACGTTATAAGCCAAAATGACCCAGTATAAGGACGCAAAAGTCAGTGGGCAAAACGTTAAAGGTCCTAGATTACACAAAATGGACTTTTGTGATGTTTGAGCCATGTTATAATGCTGGTACCTCCTCAAAAACACACTTGAGGTTGGTTCATTTCATTCAGACATGTTTGAGTAACCCTTTATTATTAGTCTGTCTACATTTCCAAAGCTCAAAATGCTCTGTTCCACCTTGTGACATCATGAAGTGGTAGTTTTCAAGGTAACAGTGACCTTTTTAGCTTTTTCTTAGAGATTGGCTATTCCAGTGCTGATATTATGCAAATTATTTTAATGTTGGTCTATGGCAGGGATCTCCAATCTTCAGAATTTCTGGTTTAATGAATGAAATCAGATTAATTACTATTGTAAATGTGCCATTTTGATGCTGAAATTGTAGGATTGGGCGGTAATATGGTATCCTGAGGTATCAAAAAGTATCAGCGGTATCAGGTTCATTACCATCATTAGAAAAATCTGCAGTGTATAAAGACCTAATTTAATATTAGGAGCATTTTGGCTTCAGATCGAATGACAGGGGAGAGACGGCAAACGTGGACGGAGCTATGACCCTGCGTCAGGCCAGAGATCCCACCACAGTCGCTTCAGACACGGGAAACAGTGCCAAATTTCTCCGCTCCGCTCTCTCTCCTCTTCAAACAGAGATTTCCATCCACACGCAGCAAGGAAGAAGAAAAAAACCTGACTGATGCTTCGTGTGTGATGTTGAGCTGTAAAGTTTGCGATGGAGACGTTTTATTGAACGCCGAGAGTCGAGAGTCAGACTTTCACGGAGGAGACGGTAACTTCTCCGAGTGCCGAGAGTGCGGGTCTGTCAGATATAACATGCTGCAGTGGGAAATATCACACGCCGTGGACTGTACTTGTCTGCACTTTTCTTGTCTTGGCGTGTCCCAGATCATTAAATGGAGGGAGATACGCACTGGTGAAGTTTGGTTTGATCAGAACTTGTGCCTCATAATCAAATATAATGCTGATATTCTGTTTCTGAATAGTTTAGGTGCAGCTACAAAATAATTCTTACCCTGGTAAAATGCCGAAAAGGTTTAATGGTATCAAAATGTGGATACCGCCCAATCCTGCTAACTTGTACACTAATAAATGAATAATGGTTTATGTTTAATATGATAGGCACCTAACCGTACTATGTCTAAGGCTTGTCATGGCTCTTCTACTTTCTCAATTTCTTACGATCGCTAAAAGTAGTAGCTCTCCTGAATTTTTGTGTCATAAAGGTTTCTCGCCGGAGGAAAAAGGTTGGAGACCCTGATCTGTGGAGTTTAAATGTGCATTTTGTAACTTTTGCGGTGGAGGATCCGTCAAATGCTTTTCTTTACGGAGATTTTATTGCTTTGCCTTGGTATTTTTGAGCTCTAAAACCGCCTGTAATTGAATAAATGTAAAGTAGAGCGGTTTAATGTCACACTGTGGAACATTCCAGGCAGAGTAAAGTCAGATCTGTAGAAACAAGCAGGTGTTTGAGAGAAGAACTCAGCCTAAATATGCAGGGTTTGTGTGTTAAACATGAAACAAAACACAACTCTGCATTTGTTTGTGATGAGAAAACAACACTATAACGTACAGTAGATCAGAAAATAGCGTAATATGGACCCTTTAGTGTGATTTTTTTTTAGCACAGTGTGGTTTTGTTGCTGTTTTTGGAGCTTGTTAACGCTGCTGCTGAGGCATGTGATTGTGTGGAAATGCCATGTAGCGATGGGCTGGATTGTATGCAAATGAGCAGGGGTAAATTATGCGTTTGTTCAAATTTTTCTTCCTCAAATTGGCCGGCGTGTGCGGAAATTAAAATTACAATGTGATGTTTTGATGCAAAGACTGATTGAGGGAAGAACATGGTGGCAAAATTGTGAGCACATTTGCCTCACAGTCAGACAATAAGGTTCAATTCAAGTTTGTGTGAGATGTGGAATTAAGGTTCCTTTAAAGATACCCTCTGTAACTTTACTGAGGAAGGGGCAACAATCTCTTGTCACTATGGAGTTGTTATTGCTTTGCCTGGAATTTTCCACAGTCGGGAAACTTGTCTCTCTCCATAGAGACAATAGGCGACACCACAAGGTTAAGATACAGGTTAGATAATGTGGAGAGTAGTGTTCTCATAATACAAATACTTCATTTCAGTAGTAAGGAATATATATATATATGCAATACTGATTCAGATACCACGATGATAATAATAATAATAATTTAAAAAAAAATCATATAGAAAATATATTCAATATTTTGTTTTTCCACAATTTAAAATTATATATTAAACGGAGATTAGTCAAATCTGCATGGCATTTATTTTTGTTTATTATCATAGTTAAGAAGCATTTATTTTTTGTTGCGTATCTGTGTAGTTACATTATAAGTATGCATGTTCTGTGCATTGCTGTCTGAATAAACATTCATTCATTCATCTGACAAAGGCACATATTTATACGTATACATGTAAATACGCATATGTAACTGACACATATATTATGTATGCCAATAAGTGCTACCAGTGAAAAAAATACAGATAATGCTATTTTAAACAGTAAATCTTAGTATTTTCTTTTATATTCCCATGTCC
This sequence comes from Odontamblyopus rebecca, assembly GCA_030686955.1. Lineage (NCBI taxonomy): Eukaryota > Metazoa > Chordata > Actinopteri > Gobiiformes > Gobiidae > Odontamblyopus > Odontamblyopus rebecca. The sequence goes on from CM060674.1 coordinate 27,569,199, forward strand.
TCTTATATCTGTGTAATCCCTCAGTGCTCCATGGGCGCATACTAGTCTATGTGCTCTTATACTTGTTCTGATTCAATTAAATTCATCTCAAGATCATTCTAAAAGTATTCAGGAAAGGTTCATGTCTGTGACCTTTTAGTATCAATACCTGCTTCAACGAGGATCTCGTTTTGATACTAGTTTTAGTACCTATTAGTATCTTATTAGGTTGTCAATACTTTTCAAAACCCTAATGGAGGAGGCAACCCCACTTAGAGTAAGTATCTCTGAGCAATAAAAACATACATACAAGTTTTATTTATTATTGATTTTTATGGGAAGCTCCTTGAGATGTTTGCGAGGGGGTCCTAATTACAAAAAAAGGCAAAAATAGCATTTAAAGAAGAAAAAATAAAAAAAACTACAAAAGACATCCTGATCCTAAGATATACTGTACATACATCTCTCTGAATGCATCATCCCCACACCGATATTTGTAAATTATTGAAGTAAAAAGCAACTCTCCGTACATCAGAAAGTACATAAAACAAAAATGCATTCTTATCGAAAACAGGAGCAGGATGTTTGTAAGTATCTGAAGACCGGCGCCTTAAACAGACCGATTGAGGAGAGCAGGTTTTTCCATCCATTTGGGGCTTGGAAGTTAAACACTTAGCGGCCAATTTTTTTATTTTATAGTAGGAACATTAAAAAATAGTTGGTCAGTGTGGCAGAAATTATTTGCAGATCTAAAGGGAAGCAGAAACACTTTTAAATACGATGAGTAATAACATTTAAACACGAATTGTAAAAAGCGTAGCTGTCTTCTGGACGTAACAGAGCCAGTTGATGTGTTCTATAGGGACATCTTAATACAAACCTACATAAACTATTATAAATGACATTTAACGATCGAAGACTAGATGCTGAGGTGTTCTGATAAATCACGTCTGCGTAGTTGAGCCAAGACCGCCAGAAACTAGAGGATTTTTCGGTCTTAAATGATTTTTAAACGTGCGACAAAATGCGCACACCACAAAAATGAGGAGAAAGACTGCAGCGGGATCTATCTGCGTCAAACAGGTTGCAAAACTGTGAGCACGATCGCATCAGCTGTCTACAATAAAAAATATGCACATTAAGAGAGGCTCTGCACTTCTAGTTTAGATACAAGTCAAAACTGTATTATTATTATTTGTGAAATGTGGTGCAATACTTCAGATACAGGATTTTTTAATACACATAAGATTGGCGATAAATCCACAGGAAGTAGAGTCTCGATCGCTAATCTGCAGCTTCACGCTCTGTGGACGTAAACAAACACATGCGAGGAACGACTTTCGCCTTTTTACTTTCAAAGAACGCTTCAAAACGGATTAACAGCGCGGTTTTGTGGACTGGATGTCATTATTTGCGGAGGACAATGTCTATGGATAAAGTGGATGAGACGCTGCACTTGAAATGTACCACTTTACGGGAGGTGAATAATAAAGTCTTTATTTCCGCTAGAGCCTGAATTTGTCTGTTGCGTCTCTGTGTCCTGACGCTCTGGTTTATCGGCTGTTACCGTCGCGTTGTTGATGTTTGGTGGTTACGACCTGACACTGACACTGACACACTTGAGGAGCAGAGCGGCTTTAAAATCACACGCACAGGCAAAGAAATCGCAGCCAAAATCGGGCAAATTCTCCTGTAATGTGTGGCGATCTTAATGGTAGAAGTAATTGTGAGGCCATTCTTTTTTAGTAAAGCAGTTGATATTTGGCAAAGATAGATGATATATGTTTAATGCTGTGGAACATTCCAAGCAAAACAGTAACATCCCAGTGGAGACAAGCAAGTGGCCGCCCCCATAAAAATGCATATTGTATTTTAATAAGAAATGTATGAATGAAGGAAACTGATCTGAACCGTTGTGACGCTTCGCCCAAACTCTATTTCCAAATGGCCACACGTCTTTACAGATAGACTTGTTCTTAACTCTAATACTTGTTGACGCCTTCAAGTCAAACTCAAAATCTTATTCCACCTTCATATTTTCAGATGTCAATATTTTTTTTGTGGAAGCCTTCTCAGCACATCATCCACTCTTCCATATTTGACAGGCATCTCCAGCCCTCGGGCCTGTTCCATCATCTCTCCCCTCCGCCCAAAACCCGTCCATCTCCTTCCACTTCCACATATTCAGAAATCACAAAAAAAAAAGGTGCCCTATGTAACTTTTTGGTACGAGGTCCTCCACCTGCTTGTTTCTATGAATAAATCAACAATTAATCGCTCTTTTCCGGCTTCTGGAAGGTTCCACAGTACGACATTAATCAGCTCTGCCTTACATTTATTAAATTACTGGTGGTTTGATTGAATGAATGAACGTTTATTGGGACAGTAACGCATATAACATACATAGAAAACATAGATATGTAGATATAATACAAAAAATAAATACGTCTTTTAAATAACAATAAACAAAAGCAATTGTTACACAGAGTTTTTGTGACTGAAAAGGAGTACGAGGAAGTAAATTATAGCAAAAAAAATCATTGAAAAACAGGCATTCTGATTGGGTGTGGGGTCGCATCTCCACAGATCTGACCTGTAACTTGGTCTGGTTTGGTCTCCATGAAGATATTACAGAACTAATAGGTCTTTTCCACTGGCAATGTTTAGCACGGCATGACACGCTTTGTTTGCTTTTCGACTGGGGGTTGGACCTGGGAGTTGTTATGATTTTCCGTACCTGCTTCGGAGACAGACTGCGGCCCACTGACTGGTCAGAGGAAATGTCGTCATATGCGCGACAAAGCTCGAGAATCTTTAAATAATCACCCGTCATGTGTAAAAAAAAAACACACCGACATCAGCGAACACGTCAACAGAGGATAAACAACGGAGCATATTGTGAAGATGGAAAACCAGCGATGATGTTGCCTAAAACTCACGTCACAGCAGTGTCGACCCCACTACTCCACCCCAGGGACGTGCACAGGAAATTTGAGGGGCAGTTGCTCTGACATGAAGAAAGGGTGCGGACCGTTGCTGGGCCAGGCCGAACCGTTGCTGGGCCGGGCCAGGGCTTGTGGGTAATCTCGTTTTACTTTGCGTGCGCAGGCTCCGTTGTTCTGTAAACAGACCAGAGCTCCTCCCTCCAGACTTGCACTCGTGCGGTGCCCTAATGTAAGTGAATGAGGCAACTATTTTATTTTCACTTTCAAATCTAGGCATAAGCATTTTCATACATGAAAATCTGTATGCTTCGACCGATTAAAATATATATACACATATTTTTCCCCCCTCATAAGGGCAACTTCAGTCGAGGAGGCCATACGGGTAGTTGCCAGGGCAACCAAAGCAACCCCCCGTGCATGTCCCTGCTCCACCCTCTTCCAGGTGGTAATGACTGCATGAAAAAGCTTCACCGTGTAGTGCTGTGCCGTGCTGGTAGTGCAGTCGAAAAGCTGTATAAGCTCCAAATTTGCCCCTACAATGGGTGACACCAGACTCCTTTACCCAAAATTTACACCGGGAGCATCAGCAGCTCGTAATCGTCAGAGCTGCATCTACACAGACTTTTAAAAGCTTCAGTTTACACCAGAGGCAACAGAGGTCTGTGTATTCTCACGTTTAAACACTAAACTTTTTACATCGCTTATGTATTCATTGTTGATTGGACGCATTTTTTAAACCACAAAACAAAAGAGAGGCGAAGCTTTGCGGCGATAACAAGCCGTATCTGTGGTGCTCATATTAATTAAGCGCCTTTTATTTCAAAAGTGTTTTCTTGTAAAGTTTCAGTCTGATGCCGTAAAGTGTTTTATATTTATCCTCCATGGCTGTAAATTTTCCGTAGTCCATCACGAGTCATTCCCGAGTCGCTCCTGGATTCGACTCACAGTGTTTACACGACTGTAGTGGTTTTAGAGAACGTACTTTGAAAGGGCATCTGAAGTTTATTTTGACACCGTGTGCCAATTTCCTGTCTTTCCCTTGCTAAAAAAGCCTGCAGACGCTCTGTTAACGCTGCAAAATTATAACTCCAACCTATTTTGAGCAGCGTGCAGCGTCATGACGGTAAATTGTAGATGTCAATTGTCCAACCGGTTAAAATGGAAAGCCAAACCTGCTCGTGTACTGCTTTGGTATAAGCTGGGGATTAGTCCACTTCTTTATATGTATAGCCTAAAGTCCAACAAGAAAGTAAAACCAAAAGAAAAAAAAAAAATACAAATAGAAAAAAATACTAGGCTCCTTTTTCTTCTTTTTTCATCTTAGTATAATGGGGATAATTATATGCTTTAATTAAATGAGTAGTCGAACCTGTCAGATGCTGTTGAAATATTTTCTCTATATAGTGGAATACACCAAACCCACGCTGTGCAACTGGTCTATTGTATTTCTAATTATAGCAAATGATACGTCCACTAATAGCTGCCATTTGGATCAATTTGGAGGAGATTAGGCCTGACACTGACTCAGATAATCGCAATCAATTTAATAATTTAGGCATTTTAGATGGATGGATGATGAGGGGTACACTCAGACATGTGGTGGGGGGCACCCTGGCCCACTGCGAGGAAACAGGCGCTCACAAAAGAAAGAAAATTGTCAAAAATGCTTCAATATTAGAATAGAAATTTGTTTGTTTTTCTCTTTTTTACTATGAAAATCGTAGCATTGCAGAACCAAAATATTCCCTTTATTCATCCCTCATCAATGTCATTATTACTAGAATACATATATTTCATGTTTTGAGCTATCTTAAAGGTGTAACTTTTTGGTTGGGGGTCTGTCACGTGGTTGTTTCTATGGAAATGTCATCACTCTGCCTGAAATGTTCCACAGTATGACATTAAACAGCTCTGCCTTACATCTATTCAATTCCAGGTGGATGTATAGCTCAAAAACCTAGAAAAAACCTGGAAAAACATACATTCTGACGTGAAGCAGGGTCGCCTCCCCACAGATCTGACCTGTAACTTATCTAGTTTGGTCTCCATTGAAGATAGAACAGGTTTAACTGTGAAACATTCCAGACAAAACAATAACATTTTGTGGAGAAAAGCATTTGATGGACAGACCCTTAACAGAAAAGATACAAAAACAAGACGGTGATTGGCTCTCATTTGCTGCCAGAGAAGTGCATGTTTGTGTGCAAAATTTAACATTATTGCAAGCAAAATCAAATGTTAAAAAGAGGAATGGGAGTGCAAAACATTACAAACAAATCAGAAATGCCAAGTCCATCCAACAAAGTCATCCAGTGTTACCACAAAAGCTCTGGTTTATTGCTTGAAAATAATGCGTGACACCGGCTGGTAGAGCATTTTGTTACAGGTTGGCAGTTAAATCTCAGTTCTAAACCAACTTATGAACACTTTTGTTGTGTCCTTGGGCAAGACACTACACTACACTAGCTTTCCCAAGTATGTATGTGATGTCTAGGAAAGGAACTGTTAAAGAAGACAGCTAAAGCTAAAGAAGACATACTGTAGGTGCATGTTGGCAATCACTTTTCCATCAGTTTTGACTTGGAGTACTTAAAAAAAGAAAAAAAAGATTAAATTTAAAATAGAATAGTCAATCAATTCTCATGTGAAAATATAAATAGTTAAAATTTCTCCAAAAATACAGTTTATTGACCATTTTTTTGTCATTTTTTTTGGAATAAATTGTTAATTTTTTTTATTTAACTGCAAATTTTATAACATGTTTCGATCAGTTCAAGCCGGAGTTGAGCAAAGATATGAATGGCAAAGATGAAATTCTTAATAGTAGAGGTGTTTCGATGCATTTTAGTACAAAACTTATCAGAATCGGATCGATATTGCGATACTTGCCATAGTTTTGCTGTAATTAATATCAGATCTAAACAGAAATGGTCGGTCTCACCCATTACTACGACGAGATCCATAATCATTACCTGTCAATACCATTTATCTTCTCTGCATTTGCGTAGCATCGGCATCAATAGTAAACCCACATTAACATACAGTCAACACGCTAACCGCCTCTTACAATCCCCTTTCTTTCTGCTGCGACTCGTTAGCACAAACCACTCCGCCGTCCACCTATTTACCTACGAGGTCACGAGATCATTACGCCTAATGCAAAAAAAACGAATCTCGTGAAAGCCACCGATCGATACCGCGCCAACACTCCCGGCGCATTGTGGGTATTCGCACCTCCTTGACACCGGCCCTCTCAACATGGCGGCGGATTAGGCACTTAATTGCTCAGAAAACAAGAGCGGAGCGGGGCTGATGGAGACGGAGAATGGACCTAACTGATTTCCACACCTGCGTTATTGTTGCTGGCTCCGTAATGCACTTAGAGGCTGTACAATAATGGGAGACAGCGCGCCGCTAATTTCATAAACACGGCCCCCATTGACATCATTGGCTTTGATTAATCATCCCGGGCCGGTCCACAGCGGCTTTGTTGGAGGGGTGGTTTCTATGTATAGCTGTGGAGAGGAACTACAGCCCCTATGGAACGTGCGAACGAGCGATGAAAGCAAAACAGGACTGAATTTTAAACACCGAATGGTGATAGAAACAAATGGAGGGATTGTAAAGGCCTCATATTACACAAACTGCCATGTTACACAGCAAAAACTGGAGGGTTAAACATATTTCAGACTTGTTTTTCACACAGGAAGTGCTATTTTAAGTATTTGAAAGTTAAATGGGGGGTTCGAGATGGGGTTATTTGCCAGATTTGATGTGGTTGTAGTTCATTCAACTCCCCCTAGTGTCATTTCAACTTCCTCTAGTGTTAATTCAACTTCCCCTAGTGTTAATTCAACTTCCACTAGTGTTAATTCAACTTCCCCTAGTGTTAATTCAACTTCCACTAGTGTTAATTCAACTTCCTCTAGTGTTAATTCAACTTCCCCTTGTGTTAATTCAACTTCCACTAGTGTTAATTCTACTTCCCCTAGTGTTAATTCAACTTCCTCTAGTAATAATTCTGCTTTATTCTAGTGTTAATTCAACTTCCTCTAGTGTTAATTCAACTTCCTCTAGTAATAATTCTGCTTTATTCTAGTGTTAATTCAACTTCCTCTAGTGTTAATTCAACTTCCTCTAGTGTTAATTCAACTTCCTCTAGTAATAATTCAGCTTTATTCTAGTGTTAATTCAACTTCCTCTAGTGTTAATTCAACTTCCCCGAGTGTCATTTCAACTTCCCTTAGTGTTAATTTGGCACTTCGCACCCACCACTTCAAACTCCCGTGAGAGAAGACCAGTTTGACCCAATTTTGTACATAATTTAATCGTAAATTCACTAAAATAAAGTGTAAAAATAAAACACCTCTGTGTTGTTTAGCTAAATCAGGATAACCCTCCAAAGTGTTATCCGTTTACTCTCAAGACGTTAATATGACTCTTGATTTCGGGGTTAAACAGGAACTTTGGCCCAGTGTTACTTAATTAACATTTCCAAAAGTGTTAAATTAACTCACATAAACCCTGAGAAAATATTAACACTGATTCTGTGAGAGTAAATTTTAACACTCCACATCTCGCTGTGAATGTTGTGACCTCCTCAAAAACATACCCAGAGTTGTTTTGTTTCATTCACACGTCCGAATAACCCCTTTATTATTAATCTGTTTACATCTTCAAAGCTCAAAACACTCCGTTCCACCTTATGATGTCATGTAGAGGTCGTTTTCAAGTTAACAACTCTTTTCACCTTTTATTCAGGAAAGACTGGAAATTCCCGAGGCACACAGTGGAGCACTTCCTGTATTCTCAAATGACATCACAAGGTGCAACAGTGTTTTCAGTTTCGGGAGAAGAACTTGGCCTAAATCTGCAGGTTTGTGTGTTAAACATGTGAACGAAACACAAATCCAGGTCTGTTTGTGATGAGGAAACATTATGACATAAATCAGAAAATGGCGTCATGTGGGTGTTTTAAAGATTATTATGGACTGAACAATTCTACAAATGGTAAATTAATAAATATAAGGATTGCATTTTATTTAAATCTTGGTCTGTTTGGGTATAATTACTGTTATATCCAATAACTGTTAATTACTATAATTTTAATGCTTACTATAGAAGAGGTGGGAAATACAGGTCTAGTCACTATTGTTTTTCATACAATGATACAAAAAATACATTTAATTCGATACAAAGAGATTTTCTGCACAATTTGTGGTTAATTTTTACCATCTATTGTATTTTTTTGTCCAATATTTGAACCAAGACATTTACAGGAATACATTTTAGCATATTTCTAATTCAGGATCATCAGAATAAACGCCCAATATATCTACTTTTTTGGTCAAAATCCTATTATCTAAGGGAGTTTTATGACCTTCTGAGGCCAGAGTTTTGCCGTCACGGTAATGCTCACAACAACCAGCGCGCTAACATCACACTTCCTGATTTTTGGACAATGAAACGCTTTATTATTCAGTGCAGAAAGTACACAGCGGACTTCTTATAGAGCTTCTTTTACAATATATATATCGCAACAGGGTCAAAGCAAAATGTGTTCAGATGCATGGAAAGAAATGTTGTAAAAAACACTTTTAAAGATATTTTTCAATGTCCCCGACACAGTGGAACAATTATGCTCGTGCTTCTATCTGTGGGCTGCGCTTTAAGAGGATGAACACCGCCTTAACTCACGCATCTTCTCCTCCGTCCACCCTCCTGACGCGAGCAGACGTCCACACCGAGGCTCTGAGACGATGCGCTGGCGAAACAGACGAGGTGTCGTGACACGGGTCAGACAGGCAGCCGCTCGTAGGTCATTGCTCATTTAGCGCGGGCATAATGGGAAATGACTGCTCCCATAATTTGTGTGAAATCACGCCTTGGCCTCTCTGGAAATGCATATCTGATGAGACAAGTCCATTTGCATGTGTCCAGATCTGACCTGCGCGTCCGAGATGCCACAAACTCTCAGCGCGCCAGCCAACCCCTGCCTCCTGATTTACGCCGGAACTCCTGAACTGAATTGTAATTTTGCGGGGAATTTTTCAATGTTTGATAGTCAAGGAATGCGCGATTAGCATGCTAGTTGTGAACTTTGTGGTGAAAAGCTCTTTTAAACTTACTGACGTGAATAATTAGGATGTTTGGAATGCATGAGGTAAGCGAGGAATAACTTTGGACCACTGCAAACTCTTTTTCACATTTTTGAGACACTAAAAATCAGGTACAACATGTTTAACTTTGTAGAAAAGATTCATTTAAAGGTGCACTACGTAAATTTTCTGATTGCGAGATCTGCAACCTGCTTGTTTCTATGGTGATTCCTTTGGCATTAAACTTATTTACTGTGCATTTATTTAAAAGTGCATTATGTAAGTGTATGTTCAGGTTTTCTGATTTCTGATTGGGAGAGATTGGGGGATCTGCCACATTCCCGTTTCCATGGAGACCGGATTGTCCACAGTAGGGCATTAAACTTTAATTTGAGCTTTATTTAGTTTGCAGTGTTTTCTATGGGCTCTGCCTCCTTGAGATGGTCCATGTTTTGTTTTACATCGTATCATTAAATGTGTAAAATCCCTCAGTCGTCCAGATAGAATCCAGGGCAAAAGGAGAAATCCAATTTGTCAACCGGACAAAAGTTTATTTTTATTTGTCATTGTTCACTTGTCATTATGTCTGTCCTGTGTTTTTTGTTCTTCTTCCTCCATTTTCTTTTTTTTTTCTCTGTGTACATGGTTAATGTCCCTGATCAGATCAGATCAGATGGTTGAAAAAAGAGTTATGTGTCTCAAGACAGTTTCCAGATTCAGTTAGTAGTAAAAAAGACGTCTCAGACAGTTCAAGACTTAGTTTAGGTTTGTGACGGTGTGGGGCTGTTCTTTTTAATCACTGTAATGCGCTTTGTGTCACATTTTTTGTATGAAAGGTGCTGTATAAATAAAGTTTAATTGATTGATGACGATTGATATAAAAAATAAACATTAAACTTCTATCCAGCTCTGTCCTACATGTCCACAGACTTGTTCACGTTCATGTAATTAAGTATTATGTGTGCAGCTTTTCTAGTGGAAATGTTTCATGCTTCCGTGAAATGTTATTGGCCTGATGGTGTCACCAGTTTGTCTCTTTTGAGAGGCAGATTTGTTTAAAGATGGACAGTGTAACTTTTTCTGGTGGAGTGTACGCGTGTACTGCTTGCCAGTATGGAGATGATGTGCTTCGTGTTGCATTTTTTTTGTATGAAAAGTGCTCTATAAATAAAGTTTGACTGACTGACTGAAGTTATTGCTTTGTCTGGAGAGTTCTACAGTACAGTATAAATGTATCTATCAGTTATTAAATTACAGGTTTTCAAATTGTCCAAAAACACCTTGGAAAACATGCGTTCTTACTGAGAGCGAGGCGGCCTCTGCACAGATCTGACATGTAAGCAGCCCGAGAGCTCTCTTTGCTTGTCTCTTTGGAGATAGATCACTTTAATGCCACACTGTGAAACATTCCAGGTAAAGGTACAAGTTACATAGAGCATCATTACTGTAAGTTATCAAAATTACCAACGTGCCGCGATAATTCAGTAAATTAACAAATCTTAATTAACGTGAGTAATTTCATGTAACATTCTTCATCGTCCCTTTGCACACGTCCCTTTTCCCCGTCCTGTAACGCCGTCGCTAATGTAATGTCCATATGTTTGATACACAGACTCAATTAATGGTGACCAGTGAATGTTATAAATAAATGAATAAATAAATAGACTTTGACAGGTCTGACTCTGTTTTCACACTTCATCTTCAATAATCAAAGAGCATATGGCGAGACAGCGCACATTACCACCCACCAGGGGCCCCCGCTGAGCGAGATTAGGCTTCAAGGCGGCCGTAAACATGACAAACACACACAGATCAGCAGAAGAAGAGAGGGGATAGTGTGTGAGTCATCTGCAGCCAACTTGTGTTTCAAACTGAGTGAGAAAAAAGACTCCTGCTTTTCTGCTCACAATAATGCGCCTGTAAACAAGGCAACGACAAACTTTTGCTTAAAGCAGATTGTTTGTGCTTTTGTCCTCTGTATAGTTATAATGTGACACACGGATCATTATGTTATAGTTTGGACATTGTATAAAAAGACTTCCGTGTTAGAAAACTGCAATGTGAGCCGACATCGCCGTGAATGTCCACACAACAAAGAGCTGCACGTGTGTCAGTACCTCCGATGGATAACTGCACATCACGTTAGCGAACAGCAGTTTGGGTTTTCATTTGTTTGAAAACGGCAACGCTGCAAAATCTTAAGTGTATCACATATTAACAATTTACAAATAAAATAAACTGAAGAACAAAAGAAGTACAGAGAACTGTTCGTGTTCCGGCGGTGGATAAAGTACAGTCGTCCCTCATTACAGCGTGGTTCACCTTTTGCGGCTTCACTGTTTTGCGTATTTTTTCCCCTGCAATTTTGTATACTTTTTTTTTTTACGTGTGCATGTGCATTGTGTTCTGCGTTCTGATTGGCTAAAGGAGAACCCGCACATTGTATTCTGCGTTCTGATTGGCTAAGGGAGAACCCGCACATTGTATTCTGCGTTCTGATTGGCTAAGGGAGACCCGCACATTGTATTCTGCGTTCTGATTGGCTAAAGGAGAACCCGCACATTGTATTCTGCGTTCTGATTGGCTAAGGGAGAACCCGCACATTGTATTCTGCGTTCTGATTGGCTAAGGGAGAACCCGCACATTGTATTCTGCGTTCTGATTGGCTAAGGGAGACCCGCACATTGTATTCTGCGTTCTGATTGGCTAAGGGAGAGCCTACACATTGTATTCTGCGTTCTGATTGGCTAAGGGAGAACCTGCACATTGTATTCTGCGTTCTGATTGGTTACATTATCTGTAATGCTGTTTGTTTCAGGGACTGCACATGGAAATAAGCTTCAAGAGCTAAAGTCTGGTACAAAGCATCTTTTCATTTTTTTGTGATTAATACTGATGCACATTGTCCCTGTCAAATAAATCAAATAAACTAAAATAAACATAATAACATGGTTTAAAGCTCACGAGACTCAATTTTGCGTATTATAGGACATTTAATAAGCAATGCATGATTTTTTTAGTCTGATATGAAATCTTTCTTCATGCTTTATTAAGGTGTCATTTCGATACCGCGTTAATAACATGATTTATTTGCCGTCGTAATAATGGAACCTCCCCTCGTCTGATTGAAGGACGCCATTACTAATTCCCAGGCCCTTTCGCTGTCCCTGTAGGATTTGACTTTCACATTGTGCTCGGTGGCGGATGTCAGTGCGGAGACGCCTTCCCTGCCTATGACAAATGTTTGGACTCCCTCTTCTGTCGCCGAGGAGCCCAACGCTGACCTTAATTCAACTGTGCAGCCCTGACTGATGAGAAAATATCTGCCGGGCCGGACCGGAGAACAGGAAATCTCGCTCAAGACATTGTTTTGCGCGGCTAAGGCCAAACGCAGACTGCAATACAATGGGGGGCCTTGAGGATAGAGATGGCGGAGGAGGAGAAGAGCGAAGGTAATGAAATTGGGACGAGCATCACAGCTGGATGGGCAGACTAAAGGACGGACATAGGAAAAGATGTAATTATTCATAAAGTGCAGTGCTGAAAATTTGATTAAAACAGTTGAAATTTCATTAAAGGATGCTTGTTTCTATGGATAGGTCATTGCTTTGCCTGGAATGTTTCACAGTTTGACATTATTTAAGCAGCTCAACCTTACCTCATTTATTTAATTAAAGGTGGTTTTATAGCTCAAGAATAAAAATGCCAAGAAAAACAGGCATTCTGACTGTGAGCGGAGTCGCTTCTCCACAGATCTGACCTGTAACTCGGTCTCGTTTGGCCTCCATGAAGTTAAGAGAGTTTAATACCATATTGTGTAACATTCCAGACAAAGCAATAACATCTACATGGACAAAAGCGTTGGAAAGAGCTTCAACCATAAAAGTTATGCAATTGCCACGTTTACATGAGAGTTTTAATTCCGAATGGTTAATTCCGCTTTAAAAAGATCATGTAAACACTTAATTCCTAATGAAAATTATTATAAGTAAGTGGGTGGTTTATTCCGATTTTAAAGCCGAATTAATTTATCCCTCGATCATGTAAATGTTTATTCTTTTTAAAAAATAATCCCAGTTGTTTAGTTCATGCTCGTTGGGTCGTCCTTCTGACGCAATCCGGACGATCCGGCTCCTCCAGTCGTCTCTTGGGACTTTCCTCCACGTCTCTTTGGATTTGTGAGCGGGATGTGGGAGTGGGCTGAGGTGTGGCAGCCTCAGACTCAGTTTGTCTTCTTCCTCCTTCTCCGACACTCTTCCCTTCTCCTCCTCAGCTCACAGACGTAAAGCGTGAGAAGAGAATTCTCCAGCTGCTGCTTCATTATCATTGGAACGACCGCGGAAAGAGTTTGGATCGTGTTTGTGTCGGCGGCGTAACGACAAACCGAGATGACAGAAAAGCCGGGAGCAGCTGAAGTGTTTGTTTTCTTCCCAAAGACGTAAATACGTTCGTGTCGCTGTCCAATCAGAACCCTTCCCCACCCCCAGACGCTGAGCAGAATTAAATAAAGACGATTGTGTTTTCCATGTAAACTTCAATTCAGAATTACTATTTTCATGGAACCTCAAAGGAGAATATTTTAATTCCAAACTATTTAATTCAGAATTCAAAAACATCATGTAAACGTGACCCATGTACCTTTAACTACTACTTTTTTTTCATTTGTTGTTTTGTTTTTATCATTATTTTTTGCGTAATTTTTGAGACGTGCTTTAGTTTGATGATTTGGTTCGAACATGAATCTGAACAGGGGCTCAGGTGGCCACATCATTTGGAACATTTCTCATTAGTTCACACAGCGCTTTCTCAGAACAAACACCCAAGATCAGGGAATTCCAATTAACACACTGATTTAGTTAGAGGGTCCAGATTACACTATGGTCTGATCTATGCTATACGGTCGTTTCCTCATCGCAAACAAACCCGGAGTAGGGCTTTGTATATTTACGCTGAGTTCTTCTATCGAACAGTCAAAGGGAACAGAAAACAAGTCACTTCCACCTTGTGATGTCATGTGGTAATACAGGAAGTGCTCCATTGTGGTTTTAAAGTCCGTACACCTTCACTAGAATCATTCGGATAACCTCATCCCTGGAAGTGCCCATCTCAAATAAGCAAAAGGGGACAACTGCTGCGTCATGACATCACAAGGTGGAACATAGGATTTTGAGCTGTGGAGATGTAAACAGACTAATAATACAACAATAAGAAGAAAGGATTACTCAAACAAGCGTGAATAAAACTAAACACAACTCCAAGTATGTTTTTTTACATATATACAAGTCTATGTGCTCTTATATTTGTTCTAATACAGCTCAAGATCATTATAAAGATATTTCGTTAGACTTGTTTGGGTACCGCGATGTTGAGTCACGCAACTTGCTGTGGAAAAGTGTAGCATATTTTTGACCAGCTTCACAAATCTGACGACCCCCAACACCAAGTCTTCATCCAACAAGGTCGATAAAGAACATATTCTGTCCATGAAGTATTTATCCACAGCTATCTAGCTATCATTAGTGAACTACTCCCAAAATTAACATTATGGTCATGAATAAAACATAAATAACTTGTTCACTCAGATTGATTCTACAATTAAAATTAAACTGATTTTGTGATGTCGATATTAGCATAGACTGAGACATTTGTGCAGTTTAAATGGTCGACATTTAATCTGTAAACATCTGTAGCATTTAAACTGCACAAATCCCTCAGTCTATGCTAATATATCGACATCACAACATTGAAAAAAATGCTCTGGAGTAGTTCACTGATGCTCGTCGTTGTTCGCCTTAAGTTTTCGTCTTTCTTACCTTGATAGTTGTGGGTAAATTCTTCATGGACAGAATCTGTTCTTTGTCGACCTTGTTGGATGAAGATTTGGTGTTGGGGCAGATTTATGAAGCTGGTGAAAAATATGTGACACTTTTCCACAGGTATTTTGCCGTAGAAAAGCACTGACCGGAAGCTGCGCGACACTTCCTCCCGTTGTGATAATCGTCTATCAATAGGGATGGTACAAGGTCTCGTGCCACAAGACACCAGGGGGCAAAAAGAGACTTTCATCCAAGCGTTTACATTTGGATTGGACAAGAAAGATTTACATGTTGATGAGTTACATCTCGCGGCACGGTGGCTGAGTGGCAACACTCAGGCCTCACAGCAAGAAGGTTGCGGGTTCGATCCCCGGGTCGCCCGGGCCTTTCTGTGTGGACTTTGCATGTTCCTCCCCCATGTCTGGATGGGTTTCCTCCCGGTACTCCGGTTTCCCCCATCAACCTAAAACATGCCCGCACCCCTATGAACTAACATCAAGGACCATGATGTCCACCCTCCTGTGGGCTCACCACCTGCAGAGGGGTTCATAGGGGTTCAGGTGCTATGAGTATTGGGCAGCAAGCCAGTCGGATCAAGCGGGAGAAGATGGATGGATGGATGGATGAGTTACATCTCTTACAGTTCCAAAAGGCAATGCTAGAATATAAACTAAATATATGACATCAAATAAATAAATAAAATATATGAGGCCCAAATTGGCAACTGAATTATGTTAAAATCTTCTTTTTGTGGATCTAATCTCGTATCTGGTCTCATCTTGTGGAAATTGTGTCTTGTCCCAATCCTATGAATTAGTATCTGATTTTCACCACCTTCATACTTAATTAAGGCACTTATTCCCATTGACCAATCAACAAACAGACTTGTATATTTCAGGATGAGCAGAGGATTTTCTTTTTCTGTTCCAACCAGAAACATAAGAACAAAGTGTATTCTCTGCAGTTACAGAAATAGTTTCAACTTGACCTTTAAAAGAGAGATAGCAAGAAAGGAAAGAAAGAAAAAAATATATATTAATTTTAGAAAATGCAACTAAGCTCTATGTGGTTAAAAGCAATGACTAAGGCACCTTATACTTTGCAGCCTGGATGTTTTTTTAATTGTGTGGGCAAACTCGCCAAAAGGCATAGTTGTTTTCACACAGGAGCAGTTCTGTTTCAGGAAATCCCAATATAGACCAGGCCAGACCTCGACACACAAACACATGTAACATTAATATGATGTGAGCCGAAGCCCACGCACACACACAGGGTTTAGGGAAGACGACTCACCCTGAGGATAAAGACGTGCAGGCAGAGCTATGGGCCAGTCTGATGTTTCTGAGGTAAGTCTGGCAAATTCCATATTAACGTTGGTCTTCTTGTCTCTTTCTCACGGTAAATAACACCGTCTTCTCAACTGCATAACTGTCTCACACGTCAACCCGCTCACGTGGAATCAAGCTGAACACGGAGTGTGATTATAGCATCATTGCCGCCTCCTGTGGGTGTATCTTAAGTAACGATCCACCTCACCTGACCCCCGTGGCCCGGTCCTGCCCAGATAATCAGTGTTTCCTGCAGCGCTTTATAGTTAAGGCCTTGACAACAATTGCCCCCCGCCTTGACTACGTCCCTCCGAACCACATGAGTCCTTGCAAAACGATTCACTTCTTCGCCGCAGCATTGGTATCTAAAGCCTTTCCTAACCAATTTTTATAATAATGATAATAATAATGCCTCTGTTTTATATAGCTCTTTTCTGGACACTCAAAGACACTTTACAGAGCCTCATTCATTCATTCCATATCCAGGGTTTGGTAAACTACTAGCCAGGCTGGTGCCACCTAGTGCCTCCACTCAATTTCATTTCTCTCCAGCAACTAGGTCAGGGATCAGAGTTCATTATATGGTTCACAAAAACCTTGGAAGATGTAGTTGGCGCACTGGCCACTCAGCGAAACGGTGTGTTGGCCAGAACCAACCCGAGATGCGATAGCAGACTGCATACGGTATACGCACACGACCAAACAGCAGCAATAGGTTAAATTTTAAAAAGTGCCAAGTGAACAAATCCTAATGCTCCGGGGTCAGACGGTTTACACATCAGGCGAATAAACTACTATTCTAGCCACAGATTCCCTGGGCCAGACTGAAGGAAGCGATGCTGCCAATCTGCGCCATCGGCCTCTCCGACCACCATTGTACTAGGCAATGTGGGTGAAGTGTCTTGCCTAAGGACACAACACCGGTTTTTGTGACTGGCGCCCCCCTTTGGCACCTGATTTCCCCTGTGGTCTCCCATCCAGGTACTGACCAGGCCTTGCTGAGCTTCTGAGATCTGACGGGATCCGAGGTAGAGCCACGTATGGACGACGTACCTGGATGGACATGTGTGCATTCTCACTGTGAGCAGGCTCGCTTTTCTATAGATCTGACTTATAATTCACCTGCTACAAGAAGACTAGCAGTCAAGACCCTGCACTAGAAAAGTTCAACAGCGCATCGATAAGTTAAATGGTTTGATCAAAATAAATGACATATATATGGATTTTGGAAGAACTGCTATTCAAAGTGTTACTCACAAGCGTATCTTTTTATGTCTTGCTTTTATTCTCTTCTCACTACAGAAGAGTTTGATCAAGCATGTGTTAAAACAGATGTGAGAGCCGCTCATACAGACTCCAGCGTGTGTGCGGCAGCCTCCAGAAAGTGCATATCTTTATGAAAGGTTATCCTCCAGTAACACGGAGTCTTTTTCTCTATCTGATCTCACATTACGCTCCCCACGCTGTGATCCAATCTGTATTATCCTTTCATACGTCCTCCTCCTCCTCGTCTTCCCCGTCCTCCCCCGCCACAGATGCCACATACCCTCACCGTGCGCACATCACCTTGACGATAATCCAGTCAGGAGGGTGGGTGCGTTGTCCTGGGAGTGAACGCGGGATGGCTTTGAGCGGAGAACTGAACTTTGGGATAAAAGAGGGGGAGAGAGGGAGAAGGGGAAGAGAAAGGGAGAAAAGAAGGGGCCCGCGGCGATCTAGAGGCTGCGAACGTACACGGAGCTCCCAAACGAACCAGACACAAACCAGGAAGTGATGCAACAAATCGCCGACAATGGAAGATCATGGTGAAAAAGGAAAACAATGTAGATATAAAGATAGAAAGAATGAGAGATAGCTAGATAGATGGATAGATAGATTAAGTTTTTCATTTTCATTGTACTCTATTCAACTTCTTTTTTTTCGAAAGATATTGTTCCAAACTGCGGAAAAAGTCTTTTTTTTTTAATTATTCTGAGACAGTTTTCATTAAGGAGTTTGCTTCTATAAAGACAAATATACTGTAAGTGGGCTCATCTCTCCACAGATCTGCTCTATAACTTGACCTGGTGCCCGTCTCCTTAAAGGTAGAGATGGAGATATACAGTAAGTTTAATGCCATACTGTGGAACATTCCTGGCAAAGCAATAATATTTAGAGTTTAGTGAAGCATTTTGCTAATTCCTTATGGATTTCTTGTGGTTTGCCCAATAAAATCTACACAATGAAAGGAAGAAAAATAGATGAACATCACCCATTTAATTAAAAATAAAATGGACTAAGTGTGTGACGTCACCCACAGCGTTCAGCGTCGCTCAAATGAGGCTCCCGTGCCACGGTTACTCGAGCAAATCTGGAGCCAGGACCCATATTTGGAAATCTGAAATCGAGTATCATAGCAACCACAAGAGCCAATCAGGATTGAGGTTGTTAAATGTGCCGCCCTCCTCATGGCAGAGTGGAGATACTCTGTACCATTCTGCACGGACCGCTGTATTTCGGTGATTCTTGAGAATAAGGAAACTTTTAGCTTTTATCATGAAACTTTAAATAGTAAGTTTAAGTCGGTGATGTATGTTCTATGTTCTGTTATGTACCAACAACAACCAGCTGTCAATCAAACCTGTTGCTAATGCTCAGCAGCAATGACCTCGGGGAATGAAGGCGTTTGATTGGTCCGTTATTTACGTTCATATCTTCATTTAGGAACAAAATAGCTAAATGAAAAATTCAGGATCGTGTGTCGCGGGTTCATACGGACATTTTAAGACCAAAATGACGAGGCCACAGCAGCAGGTCCAGAGAGAGGAGCAAGAAGATCTCAGTGTAACTCAATGGGCAAAAGGGAGAGAAGGAGCCGGAAGAGCGTCCTGGAGCACTTCCTGTTTGGCACGCGGCGGCTAACGGGTTAGTTTTGTCCACTCGGTCTATGGGTTGGCCCCAAACTTTGTACTCTTCTCTCCCTCACATGAAGACGGCCCATTCAGTCGATTCTTTTAAGTCTTATTTAAAAACACACTTTTACCTACCGGCTTTTAACACAGCATTAGAATTGTGTGCCTCCCTGTGTCTTTTATTGATTTTATTTGTTATTTTTCTATTTGCTAATTGGAAATTGTGTACTCTGCATAGTTTTGTTACTCCTGGCCATATTGGATTGTACAAACATGGATATCGCATTGGGCCTGCACAGAAGATACAATTAGATATTTTTTGGCAAAAGAAAATAGGTTGTAATGTCTGAAAATGATTCGTTTCTCAGTGTTATATTACACACAAGGCTTTAACTCGTGTAAAAGTTTTGATGGTGTTTGGTCGAGTTGGTAATAGTGAGCAGTTGTTGGTCTCTTGCATCAGAAGATTGAGGAGCCGGTGGGAGCTGTGGGACTCTGTGATCCTTCAGTCAGGCCTGGTGCAGGTCTCCAAAGCACTGCTCTGTCACATCACACAATATGCATGACACAAGTGCTCTGCAACAGCCATCAAACAAGACTTCTGCAGGGACAGGCTGCTGTATCTGCTCTCTGAGGCTCATGGCCTGTGCGCAAAACGGACCAAAATCTATGTTTAGTTTAAAGTGTTTCTTGTTTCATAGATCAAAACACAACTCTAAAAAAGAAAATGGGTTTGACACTAGTAGGAATAATATACTGACATACTTGGTGAAAATACTAGACCAAATAATAATGCATTAGTTTTATATAGCACTTTTACAGACACTTTAGAATTTCCTGCATTATTCATTCTCTTCAGAATAAGATGGTGGTGATAAGCTTCTATTGTACCCACAACTGCCCTGGGACAGACTGACAGAGGCTGCCAATCTGCACCATCAGCCCTTCGACCTACAGCCAAACACACACCACATTCATACAAGGCAATACGGGCGTCTTGCCTGACAACACAGTTTTTGCCACTGGCACCCCACTGTGGGACCTGTTAGAGATCCAGAGATCTGATGAGATCAGGCTTTGACAAGGAGGCTTGGCCACACAAATGTAACGTATGTTTTAACACAGACTATGGAACTAAGTGAGCTTTATTGTGTCTTCACATGTGCCAGACATACAAAGGAATCAAAACTTCACCTCTAACCACTACAGTAACCATAGATAATGATATTAATCTAAAAACACTAGTGTACAGAACAGTGCATTTCAAATCAGATCAAGTATTGCTGGTTTCAGATGACACCCTGTTGACCTCACCAAAAGCGGATGGGGTCAGGAAGTAAAGACAGACACACAGAACCCCGTTTACCACTGACTCTCCGCCAAAATGCCTAAATTCTGTGCAGTCTGTGATTGTTGCAACCGCTTGAATGGGGAGAAAGACGTTTATTTCATGTACCTAAAGTGTTGTGTCACAAGGGAGTTATTTTCAAAAAACGTGGATCAACAATCTCCGGCTAAAAAACAGGAGGCAAGGAAACGGACAATGCTCAAGTTTGCAGCAAGGACCAGGTAAGGACTGTGTAATTTATTCATTAATATTTTCAATGTGGGGCGGCACAGGCCTCACAGCAAGAAGGTTGCGGGTTCGATCCCCGGGTCGCCCGGGCCTTTCTGTGTGGAGTTTGCATGTTCCTCCCCGTGTCTGGATGGGTTTCCTCCGGGTACTCCGGTTTCCCCCATCAACCCAAAACATGCCCGCACCCCTATGAACTAACATCAAGGACCATGTTGTCCACCCTCCTGTGGGTTCACCACCTGCAGAGGGGTTCATAGGGGGGGTCAGGTGCTATGAGTATTGGGCAGCAAGCTGCCCCCGCGACCCAGCCGGATTAAGCGGGAGAAGATGGATGGATGGATGGAATATTTTCAATGTTTTTTTGGACAATTATTTAGAAAGAAGAGCATCTTAAGTGACAGGTTAAACTGCTGGATTATAGGTCTGAACTTAAAAAAGTTTTATGTGGTGCTAATTTTATTATCTTACGGCTGTAATTTTTATACAATTTGTAATCATTATTTAAGTTATTCCAGTGCAGCGGGTGATTTTAATTCGAAATGGTTGTACGCCTCCAGGCTTTTTAAAGGCTTTCATTTAGCTCGCAGTGTAATGCGATGTCTACAGCACCATTTCAGTTCTTATACTGTATATCATATCGCCTCAACGCCGAAATATCACACCATGAAATATTTAGACTTATTTTTTTCGCTATTGCGGGTTTTTGCCGGCCCGTTCAAACATTTTACGAACTCGTTGTCACTCACTGTGCCGTTTTGAAGCAACGCAAAGCACTTCCTTCCCCCATCTGAATTTTGCACGTCATCAGGGTCACACGAGTGAAACCAGCAGTTCGCAGCAGTAATAAAAGCAGCAGATGGTCTAGTGCAGAGGCAGTTACTTATGTGGGTCCAGTGCAAATGGTAAATAGTGCAAGACAGTCTTTTTTGGGGGGTCAGTCCAAATGTTCTTTGGGTGGCACAGATTCCAAGCATCCTAACAGTCTGGTGGTTGACGTAGTTAGTGAGAAAAAGTGCAGTATTAAAGTCATAATGAGCAATGTGGTGCATTTCTACACATATATCTGATATAATATAATGAAGCATAATTTCAAATCTGCTCATTCGTAAAGGGCCGTCATACATCGCAGTTATTCCAAGATAAGTAAAAATACGTCTTATTTTTGCTTCTAAAATGTACTGAAACTGTTTCGGTTGTAAAGATCATCCCGTGACCTTTTAAATCACAAATATCAATGAACCAAAATGGGCCAAATACTCTCGCCGTCTCTGCTCAAGCGCGAGTAAAACAGATGCTATGAATGCAGCTCCGTGCAGCTCCTTATGCGCCACTTGAAAAGCCTCTGACACGGTTCTCGCCCTCATTCACACAAAATGCAGGATCTTTTCAGCCATTAAACCTTCACTCTGCTTGGTCGTGCTTGTATCCACCTGTTGCGTGAATCATACAAAGTTCTATTCAAAGCACTTTCCTCACCTTTGCCACGGTCCACCTGCAGTCCCTGCGTCCGCGCTCTCTTCTCCCTATGATAGTGTTTTAAGTACCGCAATTAGAGGCTGAATTGTGACCCCCGCTAACATGCACTTAACACGCAGCGCCACAAACGGCCCACAGTTGGCGCCGATCGCTTCCCATATGGTTCAGGCGAGGTGTAATTAAATGTAGATTATTGTTACCATGAGTCACGTCAAGGAAAAGTGAAATCCACCGACGAGCAGATGCTGCAGAACAGGCCGGGCTAAAGTGCAGGAATGTACATTTGATTATCTTTGTCGTCAGTCGGGACAATAGTGACCCCGATACAAACTGCGACTCTGGTGACGTTTGTTTTTATGTCAGATGCCCCGCCTCATCCAACAGTTGACTGGAGTGGGTGATATGAAGGACCTTACCCAGAACAGTACAGCGTGTGGATGAAACTAGTACCAAAAAAAACACACACAACAAAAACGGGAAAGTTAATATTTCAGAGTAAAATATTTCAGAGTTGTTTTTAATGCAAAAAGTGTAACTATTTGAAAGTTAAATGGTGGTTCGAGGTGGGGTTGTTTGCCAGAGTTGATATGGTTAAAGTTATTTCAACTTCCCCTAGTGTTCCTTCAACTCCCTCTAGTGTTAATTTGGCACCTCCCACCACTTCAAACTCCCACGAGAGATGGGCAGTTTGAACCAGTTTTGTATATAATTTCATCTTAAATTAACTAAAATAAAGTGTACAAATTAAACACCTCTGTGTGTTGTTTAGCTAAATCAGTTTACTCTCAAACATTAATATAACTCTTGATTTCAGGGTTAAACAGGAACTTTGGTCCAGTGTTACTTAAAGGGGAAAACCGGCACGTTTGAAGCTAAAGTCCGTTGCTAGAGGTGGTTGAATTCTGTCAGAAGCCAAAAAACGGCACAGATCAGTGTTTCCTCGGTGGAGATCTCACTGTGGCAGTGAGTCATTCAAAGCAACAAACTAGTGTAGTGATGGGGGCAAGTTCTGAACTTCCACGTAAAACACCAATTTGCTTCACACTGAAGAAGCTTAACACCACTTTAACCCATCTTACAACAGCCACGAGTCTAACAAACAAAACACTCTGCCTGGTTCACTCATTAGTGTCTGGAAACGTTAGAAAACAACTTTATAAGCAGTCTTACATTTCCCTCTGTTGATTTCCCACTGCGCATGTGAAAGCCCAAAAGCCTCGTTCACCAATGTTGTTTCTAATCCCACTTATTTACAAGTGAATTATATTTTTTGAAAAGCGCTAAAAAATACATTCCAGAACCATTTTCTTTCACCAACGTTCAGTTTTCCTTCTTCACCATCAGTAGTCAATCCTCACTTGTTGCTGCTGGCGGCTCGAGCCTCTCGCCGCTGCTGGAGTCGGCAGTCGAGTGTAATTTTTTTGGCTTCTTACAGTATTCGACCACCTCTAGCGATGCACTTGAGCTTCAAACCATTTCCAAAAATGTTAAATTAACTCTAGAACAGATTGGACTCATATAAACCCTGAGAAAATGGTAACATGGATAATGAGTCAATTTTAACACTCCACTTTCTGCTGTGTAACTATTAATTAGAAGTTCTGATGCGAAATAAAAAAGTAATAATACCTTTTACATTTGCTTTTACTTTATTTTAAAGCATTACATATATTTTATATGCAAAACATCTTAAAATAAACATACACAAGTCCATACGAGACCCAAAAAAAAAGGCCCTGTAACCATTTTTTCCCCCACATTTGAGCGAAATTTGACTTGCCCCAGTACAGATACATTGACGAAGCAGCTCTCGAGATCAAAATACAGTATGTTCCCTTTGTCCTCGTTTGTCTGATTATCAGGACGTGCACTGTTAGCATTCTACTAGTTAGCTGTGATAGCAAAACTCAGAACTCCCCTTTGGTCTCTGAAAGTTGCGAAAAGTGCATATAAACTCATCTCTGTGAGTGATTACGACGTTTAGAATGCAAAAGGTAAGTGAGGAAGAACATGGGACCAGTTCAACCTCATTTTCGTGTTTTTAAGACGTAAAAAAATTCCGGTAGAGCACTTTTAAGTTTTCTAACTAAACTACACGGAGCCTGCAGGCCATTTTTTTTCCCTGCTCCCTCCTTAGACATTAATATTCGCCCTCAAAATCAACCCAAGCCGTACAGATACATTATAAAAGACAGTGTTATTTTTTAGTATATATTTTCTTTTGTTTTTGTTTTTGAGGCCACATATTGATCTTCCAGTGTGTTTGAGTGTCTACGAAAACTGTCTCCGGGCTTTGTTCATTGCCAGCAGCTGCCTGTCTCCTCCTGCAGTGAGTTTTTGTATCTGTCAAATCTGAAGGTGTCAAAAAATATGACAAAAGATGACGGGAAAACAGGTGAATAAAGACTATTTCAAACCTGTCTCTGCCTGTGACTAAAAAGAAACATTTGCCCAGTATTTGAAATGTACTTACCTCGTATACCATTTGAGGCACAGGGAAAGAAAATAATAATAACATATGATTTTAATGCTTTACCGCAAAGGAAAATGTCAGAAGCTTTTACTGGCGACTGGAGAGTATATATGTCATTATTTATGGGGCATTTAAAACTATTATTATCGTTTCAAACCATTATTTTGTACTCGTTTTTAACAAAGAGAGAGTAGCTTGAACGTGGGTAACTATGGGCTCAGAGAGTTTACTGCAAAATGGAAAATAACAGGGCTACAGCTGAAATAGCTACAATTTTTAGTGTATTTATGTCGAAGAGCAAAGCATTATGGTCTATGTAGTCTCATTCTACGCCACTAAATAAGAAAAAACACCATTTTATATTGTGTTAGTTGACTATAAAAGGAACAGATCATTAAAAAAGTATTAAAAAAGTATTCAAATAGCATTACATAATTAAAGGTGTCATTAATTGCTAAGAATGTTCCACAGTATAGCATTAAACATACATCAATCTTGCATCTGTGAGTGTTTTTATTGTTCAAAATATATAAAAAACTATGTGTTTCCCATTGTGAGTGGAGGTCACCGCTCCACGGATCTAACCTGCATGTAAATTGACCTTGTAGTGTCCATGGAGATAGATACTGTATGTTAAAGGTGCACTGTGTAACTTTCCTGGTGGAGGGTCCCTCAAATGCTTTTCTTCATGCACGTGTTATAGCGTTGTCTGGGATGTTGCACAGTGTGGCATTAACACTTTCTATTATCAAGAACTAGATGAAATTACAGGTCAGATCTGTGGCAGCGATGGGTCGGTCGCAAACTAAATGGCCCAAAGAGCCGGCTCTCTGAAGTGAACGAGAGCCGGCTCCTTATTGGGAGCTGTGTTTTTTTTTCTCTCTTTTTTTCTCGCCACGTCGCACATGGTTGGTCAATATGTGTTTGCGCTGAGGGGTGGAAGTTAGTCCGATCGAAGCCGACCCATATGGTCTATGCGCTGACTGCACAAGCTGTTTATTTCAGTGCTTATACTGTATGCAAATTAGCCATGTGGTTTTAAGATTTGCTTCTGTAAAATGTAAACAATGTGCACAAAGCTGCATTAAACACATTGTTACTCAGTGTATACGTTGAGTGGAGAACCAGAAATGTATGTGGTAGAGAGGACCATTTATTTTTTACATTTTATGTGGAGTGAATAAATAAAAGCATATTTATATAAATTAAAAAATATATATATATGTTTTTATTTTACATTAGCAATTTATTTTGCGCATCATTTTATGTTGTTGAGAATAAATTAAAGCAACAAAACAACCTGCAGAGCCGCTTTGAAGCCGAAAGAGACACTCATTTTATTGAGCCGAGCCTAAAGAGCCGGTTCTCTGAAAAGAGTCAGAATTCCCATCACTAATCCTTGGAGAGGCGACCCCGCTCACAGTCGGAAAGCCTGTTTTTCTAGATATTTTTGAGCTATAAACCCTCCTGTCACTGAATAAATGTAAGGTAGAGAAGTTTAATGTCACACTGTGGAACATTCCAAGCAGAGCAATGACATATCCATGTCATACTGCTGAATATTCCAGCCCAAGTATTAATTTCTCCATGGAAACAAGCAAGTGACGAACCCCCTACTGGAGAGTTCTCAATTAACAGACAGTTCAGTGCTTATGGGCGCCGCACACTGTGTTATAATACAGTCACAGAGGATTAACCACTCTCCCCCGACCGAACGCAGAAACACAAGAAACAAAACACAACTCCAGGTCTGTTTTTGAGGAGGTAACAACAGTATAGCATGGCTTAAACCTCACAAGAATCAGTTTTGTGTAATTTTGTGTTAAATTTCAAAAGGTCGGGGAGCTTAAAGGTGCACTGTGTAACTTGTCTGATCGAGGGTTTCTGGTGAATCTTGTATTTATTCATTTACAGGTGTATGTATTGCTCAAAACTACAGCAAAGACGTATTCTGACTGTGAACGGGTCCACTTCTCCACAGATCTGACCTGTAACTTGGCCTGGTGATATGGCCTGGTTGTCTCCATGTAGATAAATAGTACATGGTCACATTTTTATACATTTTTCCTCTTTCGAGGCACTCAAATAGCTTTACAACAAGGAACCAGTCACTCATTCACACTCGCATTCATATACCAGTGTACGCCGACACTGAGGGTGAGGTGGGTGTTAACTCCCGAAGACCTAAGGGCAATTTTTTTTCTCCTCGCCTGGATTTTTTTCTTAATTTTGCTTTTAAAACTGCTCCTTTTACCCTATAATGAAGTGTTCTAGATCATTTTGTTCAGTACAGCCTGTTAGTTCACAATCTGCTGCTGTAGTTGTGTCATGTGGCTGTAATAAAAGCTACAGGACCAGAAATAGAGATGAAAAAAACAAATAAAATTCACACTCTTTTATACAAAACACACAGCAAACATGTATAAACAACGTTTTCGACATAAAAATGCTTAATTTAGGACCTTAGCTACAAAAATGCTAAATATCAAGTCTGTAAGTAAACTAAAAATCTCCTTATTGCCCTAAAAACAAAAAAAAAGTGCAATCGCCCCATTACTTTCCTGGTCCAGTCCTGGAAACAGCTCCTGTCAGGTCCAGGGCCAGAGCCACAGCACTTCTGCATTTCCATGGCGTTTATTACATTGGTATTTGTTCATTTTGAGTGAAATAAACCTTTCAAATAAAAATAGCAAGGGATATCAAGGGACACCAAGATGCATAATTTGCCATTTATTTGAGAATAAACTCCACTTTGAGCGTCTTTTTGATTGTTTTAAACACACACCCTCGAGAGGAGTCGACCATCTTGACTCACTTCACTCTTTGGTAAAGTTTTGGCCGATCAAAATGGACGATGTTGTAGGTCTTCGAGTGTTTAAGTGTCTTGCCCAGCAGCACAACAGCAGCATTCATCTGTGGGAGCTGGAATCGCACGGCCAACCTTCGGATCAGTGGACAAACGCACTACGAGCTGAGCTACTGCCGCACACATAGTTAAATTAAATGCCACTGTACCATTAGATAAACAATCCGATCTACACTGAGTCAAGTAAGTGGTGGTCCCTGTAGCAGAAGGTTACATAATGCAGCTTTAATCGGCATTCGCGGGCTGTCCTCTACTGAGATGACTTCCTGCGTTGCTCTTGTGCAGACGAAGCTTTCCTTAAAGTAAACATTGAGGACATTTATCAGAGAAAGTGCCTTGGCACCACCACGAGGGTCATTTGTCACTATTAAAAATATTGTTCAGTGGTGTTTTGGCGAACAGTCTCGATGTCCTAATGAACTCACTCACACACAAGTGGGACGGACAAAGTTTAGGAAGGAAAGTTCTGCCGCAGACGGGTTTTAAGATACTGTGTAACTTATAATTTAAACGATGATTCATGTGGAAATTGTTAAAAGCAACACGCACTATTTGCAATTTATTTACTTGTTTTAACAGCTTCTTTTCGTGAGGTATTTGTCCAGTTATGTTGATTTTTTGTTTATTTTTTTTTGTCCTTGCCCTTCCAGCCACCACCAGTCATATTATTATAGAAAAGATTGAACAGCGAGGTGCCATTTTGAGGACTTTTGACACCATTTTGAAACCAAACACAGAGCTACACCTGGACTAGACCAGGACTAGAACAGGTTTAGCTCTGTGTTTGGTCTCAGCACAGAGCTACACCTGGACTAGACCAGGACTAGAACAGGTTTAGCTCTGTGTTTGGTCTCAAAATGGTCAAAAGTCTTCAAAGTCCTGACTAGGTATTGTTGATTTTTTTTTTTTTTTTTCATCAGTCATATTATTATAGCAACGATTGAACCGTGAGGTGCCATTTTGAGGACTTTTGACACCATTTTGAAACCAAACAAAGAGCTAAACCTGGTCTAGACCGGGACTAGAACCTGACCTAACCTCAAGTACACGGGGGAATTCTGGTGAGGGTTTTTAAAAAAAATGAAATTGTAATTTAATGTATTTATTTCGGTCTTTATTTGTTTCTTTCTACAGTAGCGTGTCTTAGTGTCAGTGTGCACCGTGATTCTAAATACAAGAGCCGATCTGACAAAGAGGGAAATCCGGTCGCTCCTGGATCCCTGGAAAACCAAATGTGCCCCGGATCCTGCTGCTCCACTCTGCACCGGAGAGAGAAGGAGGGAGAGAGAAAGAAGAGAGGGAGAGAGAGGAGAGTGAAAGAGGAGAAAGAAATATAGAGAAGAGAGATGAGAGAGTGGGAGACAGAGAGTCATAGAGGACACAGAGAGAGAGAGAGAGTGGAGAAAGAGGGAGAGATAGAGCGGGGGAAGAGAAAGGGAGACCGAGAGACATAGAGAGAGGAGAAAGAAAGAAGAGAGAGAGAGAAAGAGAGAGACATAGAGGACACAGAGAGAGAGTGAGGAGAAAGACAAGCGAGAGAGCAAGACATACACATAGAGAGAGAGAGAAAGAGAGGAGAAAATGAGAGGGAGAAAGAGAAAAGAGATGAGAGAGAGAGAGAGACATAGAGGACACATACAGAGAGTAAGGAGAAAGAGGGAGAGATGAGAGAGAGAGGGAAGAGAAAGGGAGACAGAGAGACCTAGAGAGAGGAGGGAGAGGGAGAGAGACAAGAGAGAGAGACATATAATGAGAGAGATGAGAAAAAAGAGAGGAGGAGAGAGAAAGAGCGAGAAAGAAGAGGAAAAGAGAGGAAAAAGACATGAGAGAGACAAAGACACACACACACACATATATATACATAGAGAGAGAGAGAGAGAGAGGGGGGGAGAAAAACAGAGAGAGAGAGGAGAAAGTGAGAGGGAGAAAGAGAAAAGAGATGAGAGAGAGGGAGACAGAGAGTCATAGAGGACACAGAGAGAGAGAGAGGAGAAAGGGGAGAGATGAGAGAAAGAGGGAAGAGA
>CM060674.1:27603670-27788670 GCA_030686955.1 Odontamblyopus rebecca
GCTTCCGTAGAATAGAGCTTAAGACAGTAAAAACCGTCTACAGCACCGTTCGGCATCGTCAGCATCTCAGGAAAAGTCGCCGGTTTATCTCCAGCTTGTCCCGGCGGCTCCACATTCAGGTCCTCCACCTTTTCCCCTCCGTCGCTCACTGTCGGCGTAGAGAAGTGTAATGAGAAAAGCGCCGCGCTGGCCTTTCCGCACTTACATCTGTTGTCTTCTCTAATTGTTCTGATCTAATTCGAGCAGCGTTTGGCCGGTGACGGACGCGTTTCTCAAACTGTTATGACTTTGGCTATTTGGCGATGGACTTTTCAGGCATTTTCGCTTAATTAGGCCGCGCTAAATGTTAACAGACAAAGCCTGGGCGAGCAAGTCATTTCCCATTCTGATTTACACACCGCCAAAGCAGATGGTGCTGTATTAGACATGAGAGAGGGATGGGCGGAGGGAGGGAAAGAGAGAATATATATAGAGAGAGAGAGGGAGAGGAGGGAAAGAGAGGGGGGGTAGCAACTGAGAGATAGTGATACAGAGAGAAAGTGGCGTAGAGAGAGAAGAGAGAATCAAAGCAAGAGCGAGAGAAAGAGAGAGAATAAATAGAGAGAGAGAGGAGGGAAAGAGAGAAATAGATGGAGGAGAGCAACTGAGAGATAGTGATACAGAGAGAGATATAGAGAGTGAGGGAGAGAGAGGGGAGAGAATGAAAGAGAAGGAGAGAGGGAGAGAATTAAAAAGAAGAATGGGGGGAAGGAAAAGAGAAAGAGAGAGAGGAGATAATGAAACAGGAGGAGATGGAGAGAGGGGAGAGAATGAAAGAGAAGGAGAGAGAGGAGAGAGAATGAAAGAGATGGAGAGAGAGAGAGGGAAGAGAATGAAAGAGAAGAAGAGAGGGAGGAGAGAATGAAAGAGAAGGAGAGAGAGAGGAGGGAAAAGAAAAGAGAAGGAGAGAGAGAGAGAGTGAAACAGGAGATGGAGAAGGAGAGAGAGGAGAGAATGAAAGAGAAGGAGAGAGAGGAGAGAAAGAAAGAGTAGGAGAGAGAGAGGGAAGAGAATGAAAGAGAAGGGGAGAGAGAGAGAATGCAACAGGAGATGGAGAAGGAGAGAGGGGAGAGAATGAAAGAGAAGGAGATGAAGAAGGAAAGAGAGAGGGGAGAGAATGAAAGAGAGAGAGTAACAGAAAGAGAGGGAGAGAGAGAGGGAGGGTGGTAGCAATGGAGAGGGTTAGTGATAGAGAGGGGGAGAGAGAGGGAATGGAAAGGGGAGCGATGGCAATAGAGAAAAAGACGAGGGAAAGAGAGAGAAAAGGGAGGATAGCAATTGACAGATAGTGAAAGAGAGAGAGAGAAAGAGACACTGAGAGAGAGGGAAGGGAATGAAAGTGAGCGCAGGTGAGAGAAAGACAGGGAGAGAATGAAAGCGAGAGTGAGCAAAAAGAGGGGAAGAGAGAGGGGAGATAATGGAAGTAAGAAAGAGTGAGAGTGAGGGAGGAGAGAGAAAGAAGAAAACAAAATTGAGAAAGAGGGGTAGTGATTAAGAGAGGGAGAGAGAGGGGAAAGAATTAAAAAAAGAGAGAAAGGGAATGGAGAGGTAGATATAGCCATAGTGAGAGAGAGGGAGAAGGGGGACAGAAATTGAGAGATATTGATAGAGAAAGAGAGAGAGAGATGGAGAGAGAGGGAAGAATGAAAGAGAGGGAGATGGAAAGAGAGGAGAGAAAGAAAGCAAGAGAGAGCGGGAGAAACCGGGAGAGAAAGGAGGAAGAGTGAAAGCGAGAGAGAACTTAAAAAAGAGAGGGTGATAGAGAGAGATCCAGAGAGAGAGGGAGAAAGAGAGTAGAAAACGAAAGCGAGAAAGAGCGAGAAAAAGAGAAGGAGCGAGAGACGGGTTAGCGATTGAGAGAAAGCGATTGTGATAGAGAAAGAAAGAAAGAGAGGGTAGAGAACGAAAGCAAGAGAGAGCGAGAGAAAGAGAGGGAGACAGGAGAGAGAGAGAAAGCGGAAGAGACAGGGGAGAGAAAGAGAGGGGGAAAAAGAGAGGGAGGGAGTAGCGATTGAGAGAGAGAATCAGAGAGAGAGGGAGAGAGAAAAAGAGAGGGGAGAGAATAAAAGAGATCGTGAGAGAGGGAGAGGAGGGGGCGAAAGAAAGATAGAGGTGGGATGGAGAGGGAGATGGACGGAGAGAGGAGAGCGAGGGGAAAGAACGAAAAAGAAAGGGCGTTAACGACAGAGAGACAGCGAGAAGAGAGAATGAAAGTGAGAGAAAACCGTCGAGAGAGAGAGAGAGGAAAAGAGAGAGGAAGAGAAAAAGGGAGATGAAGGGAGAGAGTGATGGAGATAAAGACCGATAAAAGAGTGGCAGTGCAAAAACAAAAATAAAGGATAGTGAAAATGAGTTTGGAAGCTCGCGGTGATGAATTGGGTTTAACTCTCTTGGATGTATTGACTCATTATGTCTGGATAATTAAATCTGTGACGGATCTGAATATGTTGCGCTGCTACGGGCTCAGCGGGCAGAGACGTCGGGCTGTAACAGAGAACTCACGGGTCCAAAAAAACGCTCCAGACTATCACATCTGTTGTCGTGTCCTTTGGCAAGACACTCGACACTGTCTTGGCCATGTGCATGTGGTAAATTACTTATATTATGCACATTTTCCTCATCAAAAAACAAACATACCGTACAAGAGTCGTGTTCTGTTTCACTCACACGTCTGAGCACCCCCTTATTATTAGTCTGTCTACATCTGCAAAGCTCAGCACACTCAGTTCCACCTTGTGATGTCACGAAGCGTTCGTTTTCAAGTGAACGGCTCCTTTTACTTTGAGTTCAGTAGAGATTGGCAATTTCAGGGCTGAAATCACCCAAAGGATTCTCGTGAAAGCCCCAGTAACTCCTTCCAAAATCCTTCAAATCTGCGAGGAACCTTTTCCCATTCAGACGATGTAATATTTCAATTTGAATTGCGCTGTTGCCATAACGACAGGGGACCGTTGCCATGCTAAACCCGCCAAATCGGGAAAGAATCTTCCAGTGTACGATTTCCAATAAGGAGATAAAGGTTTTGTGTTGAATTTTCCAGAGATTTCACATTTGGACGTTTACATTTACGTACAGCTGGGACCCCATCCAGATTTACATCCCCGCGAGCGCTCTGAGGTCCAAGGGCCAGTTCCAGCTCGTGGGACCTACGATGAGACTTAAAACTAGGGGGCAGGACCTTCTCTGGCCTCTCTGGAGTGTTTTAAGTTATGTCTTAGGACCCATTTTTATTCTCTGGCTTTTAACACTGCGTGAGACTGTGTGTGGTTTAGGGATGTGATTTTTTTTGGAAAAAACGCTATTCGAAAATCAAGAATTATTCAAAAATCTAAGTCCCATAAGTGAGATATGGCTAAAACGGCATTTGAAATTACGATTCCATATTACTATTCAATATTCGAACGTATAATGAATATTCAGCTATTCAAAAATCATGTCTCATCCCTACTCTGGCCATTTGTGTGTCTTTTTATTTAATTTTATTCATTTTTAAATTATTTTCATCTTTATCCACTTTAACACTTTTTATTTATTATTTGTATTTATGATTTTCTGTCTTTTATTGTATTCATTTGTCTGTGCAGCACTTTGGAAACTGTCATGTTTATAAAATGTGCTATAAGGGTCAATGACGTATAAGGATTTTCAACAGGCAAATTTTAAAATATCAAAAAATATTAGTTTCTATTAAAGTTTTTCAAATATTTAGTGTCAGGTGCATAAATCTGTGTTTAACATTTATATTAAGCATGGCTAGTGTAAAAATTTGAAGTGAAGTGAAATTTGAAAATTTTTTAACTGAGGAAATTGCAGTTGTTCAGCGTCATGTCATTGACCCACATACATAGAAAGGATTGGATTTGATCTTTTTCACAAGACATTCAAAAACGCATTTTCCACCATAGACTGGACATAGATGACACTTTAGCTGGTGCGTTCCTAATAGGAAATGAACATGGGAGCACTTCCGGCTCCATCGACTCTGGCTCTAATTGACTTTATATAGAAAAACTGTCACCCCTTTCTCTGTAACTGCTCCAGTGAACCTTGGTCTTAAAAAAAAAAATAAAAAAGTTTGTATTTTACTATTTTGTCAATAATAGCGGCACCAAATTCGCTCCTATAACTGCTAGCCTCGGTGAGCTTCATTTGACTGGAGCCGTACACTACAGGCGATGTCACACTCCCTCAGTCCACTCCTTTACGCAGTTTTTGCTTTCAACAACGACACTTGCACATTTCTGTTGAGTTACAAAAAATACCATCTGATTATGAGTCATTCCTGCCATTTATTTTTGCCAATCTCCAATTCCCCCTTGATAATAACCATGTTTTAAGCTTCCATAGTCTCCTAACCATGTAAATTCCAGCCTTTTCTTCTCTTGTTTGTGTTCCTTCGCAGAGGGCAGGGTGATAGAGTGGACCCATTGGCCTAAACAACAGTTGGAGTTCACTTTAATGTCGGAAAACAGCAACAAAGGAGGTGCCATGTTCACTTTGGGGCCAGAGTAGAAAGGTGGCAGACTGAAGCTATTAGAAAAGCCTGTGTGATCCTTCCCTTTGGGCTTCTATGGGTTTGTTTTGCAGTTGTTTTTTTTATTTCGTTGAAAGCCATTCTCTCCTAATTATCGAGTCAACAGTGGAACTCTCAGCCAACAGCAAACTTCCGATGGCGCCGTTGTTTTTCTGATGTTTGTGGAATCAGATGTTTTGATGGATGGTGTGAAATGCAGTCAGAAGTGGTAAGATTTGGAAGAAACGCTTTAAGGAGCTATAGCGCTTGTGTCTGCTCTATCATTTTAATCTATAACAAATGCGGATCATTATGTTATAGTTCAGACACGGTAAATCACAATATTCATCTAAAATGACTGGATTATGTAACTTTTTTTGGGAGGGGGTCTGGCATTCGACTTTTCTATCTACCATGGAGACAAACAGGTAATGCCACCAGGCCGTTATAGGTCAGATGCAGGTTTTTCAATAAGTATTTTCGAGCAATAAAAGCAGAGATAACTGAATAAATATTGGATAGATATGTCTAATGCCGTACTGTGGAACATTCCTCGCAACCTGAACCCAAAAGAAACAAATGTACGCCGACTTCTGCGTTAGAAAACGGACATCGTCCACAACAAGAAGCCGCGCAGTTATCGAAAGCTGCACGTCACGCTAGCGGATTTTGTTCGCTTGTACCAAAACGACTACGCGACGCTTCCGAATCCTACGCGTATCACGAAAGGCTTTGTTCACGCTTACGTCAGAAACCAAGGAGACGTTTGAAAACATGCGATGACGACTTCTGCGGGGCTCTGTTTGCCTTAGTAAGTTTGACAAAATATAGGAAAAATGAGAAAATGTCCCAGTTTTCTTCCTCTACGTGTCGTTGTAGCGTTCGGTTA
The DNA here is from genome assembly GCA_030686955.1 of Odontamblyopus rebecca. NCBI lineage: Eukaryota > Metazoa > Chordata > Actinopteri > Gobiiformes > Gobiidae > Odontamblyopus > Odontamblyopus rebecca. Next base: position 27,609,112 of record CM060674.1, read on the forward strand.
TGTTCGGCGAATCAACAGTTCCAAGCGTACCTCAGTTTGTATCATTTCCCTGCTGACGCACAACTCCGAGCTCACTGGGTACGTGCGATAAGAAGAGGCGAGGGCGACGAATTCAAGACGATTCCAAACAGCACATACGTTTGCAGTCTTCATTTTACCAACGATCACATTTATTTCAGTGGATTTGATCAAAGTCGGAGGAGCCCAGTGTCGAGAACTACGCCGGAAGTCGTCGTCACGTGTTTCCAAACGTTTCATGTGTTTTATTTGGTCAGTGTTTAACTCATTATAGTTTACATACAATATTTTCAGTCTGAGGTCCATAAAATAAAACATATTCAGTCTGTAGAATAATCAAATCAAACATTAAGTCACGGCACGGTGGCTGAGTGGCAACACTCAGGCCTCACAGCAAGAAGGTTGCGGGTTCGATCCCCGGGTCGCCCGGGCCTTTCTGTGTGGAGTTTGCATGTTCCTCCCCGTGTCTGGATGGGTTTCCTCCGGGTACTCCGGTTGCCAGCACCTGTATGAACTAACATCAAGGACCATGTTGTCCACCCTCCTGTGGGTTCACCACCTGCAGGTTCATAAGGGGGGTCAGGTGCTATGAGTATTGGGCAGCAAGCTGCCCCCGCGACCCAGCCGGATTAAGCGGGAGAAGATGGATGGATGGAACATTAAGTCATTGACCAGGTATAAGCAGAAGTTGAAGCTTATTGTGCCGACCCTAATCTCCAACTACAGCACGTTAATGGACATTCATCTACAAAATTAATACGACATTAACACAACATTTTACGACACCATAACAACGTCTTCCTTTGTGACGTAAGCGTGAATAGAGCCCATTACGAAAATAAAATTGTAGAACAAAGTAAGTACACAGCAGTGGCAGTGAAAATGGGAATTGGTCACAAAATGGCGTCTTGAACTCAGCGATTACAGTTGACTCAACCATGCACGAAACACTTGAAATAAAACTTCGAGAGGGTAAATGAGAAGTGGAAACATGGTTAAAAGCTCTATGAAGTCCATTTTGGAGAACAGGTCAGCATCTGCTTATAAAGTGCTTTACTGTCCGATAATCAGGAAGTGCGCCATTAGAATGCACGTGTGTTATTATCACTGTGACGGCAAAGCTCCTTTCTGGCCTCAAGCTTTAAGTACTAAACTGCGAGATGTGATAATCCGCTGGGGTTTAAAACTTTTCACACCAGGTTCCAAATCACAGAACAGCATTTGTGTCTTTTAAAAGCCCTGAAGCCACTCAAAACTAGTCAAGCGAGTCAACAAGGTCGAAGAAAGTTTCAGGTATAAGTAAGCAAGATGCCCTCCCCTCAGGACAGCTTCTCAGATCAGTGCTTTTAGACTGAAAATGACTTCTGGAAGGCCATCGAGATTAGGAGAGCAAAGCTCCAGCTTTTACTATACAGAATTCAGTATCTGTCGATTCCTGATACCAGAGCGGAGACTGAAAACAGCACGAATGAATGAGAGATTAACAACTGAAATAAACTCAACATGATCAAAGGTTCACTGTGTAATGTTTTCGGGGTGTTTTGCTTGGAAACAGCCTTACATTTATTCAATGACATTATTTTATCCATTATTTTATCGGTGGCACGGTGGCTGAATGGCAACACTCAGGCCTCACAGCAAGAAGGTTGCGGGTTCGATCCCCGGGTCGCCCGGGCCTTTCTGTGTGGAGTTTGCATGTTCCTCCCCGTGTCTGGATGGGTTTCCTCCGGGTACTCCGGTTTCCCCCATCAACCTAAAACATGCCCGCACCCTATGAACCCTATGAGGGTGGACCATGTTGTCCACCCTCCTGTGGGTTCACCACCTGCAGAGGGGTTCATAGGGGGGGTCAGGTGCTATGAGTATTGGGCAGCAAACTGCCCCCGCGACCCAGCCGGATTAAGCGGGAGTGGATGGATGGATTATTTTATCGCTCAAAAATGCAAACAGGTGTTCTGACTGTGAGCAGGGTCGCCTCTCCACAGATCTGACCTGTAACTTGGTCTGGTTTGGTCTCCATGGAGATAGAGAGGTTCAATGCTCTGCAGCGTGCATTAAAACTGCCCTGAAACTGCATAAAACTCTGTGCTTTAGGGTTGGGCAGTATCCAAATTTTGATACTGTTAAACCATCTCAGCATTTTCCTGGGGTATACAGAGTTACAGTGACTAATTAAGAATGACTTTGTAGCATTCAGAAACAGAATAGCAGCATTATATTTGAAGATGAGGCACAAGATCTGATCAAACCAAACTTTGCAGCGCGTTTGATCGCATCAGCATCAGCGCACAAGGTGTTTTTTTCAGTGTTTATACTGTATGCAAATGCAAATAATGTATGCAAATATGCAGCTTTAAGTTTTGTTTCTGTAAAACATAAACAAATGTGCCAAAGCTGCATTAAACACATTATTACTCAAAGTATCTAATGAGCAGAGTACCGAAAATATAGAGCGGTGGTGGAGAGGACCAATCACAGCCCTTATTGTCTGCGTCATTTTGGCAAAAGTTTTGGAGGTGCACGGCGGTAGAGGTGGATGCTGTGCGTTCGGGGGTCTGCGTCGACGCAATCACGTCTGGACGCAGAACCATGAATTGGGCTTTACCGTCTCCCCTGTGAAAGTCTGACTTCGCCCTCAAGCGGGAACTTTCTCCTCTTCAGCGCCTCGTCCCCTCTCCACTCTTGATGTTCAATAAAACGTCTCCATCACAAACTTTTCGTCTCAACATCACACACGAAGAGTCACATTTTTTTCCTTCTTACTCACTGCGTGTTTAGAGAAAGTCTGCGCTGCGGTTCTAGGTCCTTATGCAGATTTTTCTTTAATGACGGTAAAGAAACTGATACCGTTGCTACTGTTTGATACTGCGGGATACGGTATTACCGCCCAACCCTAGCGTACTTTAAAACTGCATAACGCACGGCTCATTGTTGTTTAATGTTTACATAAAATATAACACAATTTAGACACATTAGCAGCAAATGCCACTTGGTTTTCCTACAAGATGCTCAAAGCTGTTCCTGAATCCTTGTTTATTCAGTCACATTATTTGACTGAGCCTTGTAGTCAGCGCCGATCCATGCAACCTACATAAGCAGAACTGCTCCACGTAATTTATCTCCATGACTTGTCTAATGTATGCGCGTTTGTGTTGCCATCACGGGATGAAAAACGGCTTAAACATTCAACACGAGATCATTTGCATGGTGCGTGTGCCGATGGGTGCGGCTTATATCGATCTCGTGATAACATTAACGCCACAAAGAACAAAGCAAGGGGAATTTATGTATCTGAAGTGAAAGTGTAGAAGAAGAAAGCAGCCCATGTTTGTGTAATGAGAATGTAACCGCACCGCGAATCTGTCACAGACTTTAGCGACCTACTTTGGCTGCTTTTGTCTTACGTAACGCAGAACTAGGGACAGTATTTGCATATCAGGGAGCGCTGTCGACTTCTGAGGAAATGCAGTCTGTTTAAACCAATCCGGGGACGATAAATACGAGATGGTCGCTTGTATTTGAGAGAAGCCGTCAAAATGTGTCGTCAAATTTATGTTAAAGGTTCTGTATTGAATTTTTCCAAAGTATCTGAGCAACATTTGCAATGCCTCAGTACATAGTAGTATATGTATTGTATGAGCAGCTCTTGAGGCCAAAATAAGTCTCCTTTTAATTGGAAATCGTTTAATTGTCAGTGTTCTAGTTGTTGTTAGTGTTGATTAATTACGAGGGAGCATGACGATGTTCCCTCAACCCTATGTTCTCTTATTTGTAAGTTTTCCATTTTTTCTTGCCAAAATTCAGCGCTCTGTTCCCACATTTCCATCAGTTTGCATCAGATTTTATCAATTACACCCAACCTATTCTCCAGTACCAGTTGACTACAGATGTAATGTGGATTTTAGTGAAATCTGGGAACGTCGGGCCTTGGAAACACACCCTTCCAACACGGCTACACCAACATAGGGTTGAGTGATGAACCCTTAGACTGGAATTAAACTCACCTCCATGAGTTAGCGCAATTTAGACACGGCACTCATTGCCTTTCTAGGATTCTTTGTTGAACAGTATGCATTCAAACTATCTGAATAAGTAAAATGTTTCACTATTTATTCAGTTCACTTCCTACCCTGAAGACCTAAGGGCAATTTTAGTACATTTCTCCTCGCTTGGATTTTTTTCTTAATTTTGCTTTTAAAACTGCCCCTTTTACCCTATAATGAAGTGTTACACATCCTTTTGTTCAGTACAGCCTGTTATTTCACAATCTGCTGCTGTAGTTGTGTCATGTGGCTGTGATAAAAGCTACAGGACCAGAAATAGAGATGAAAAAAAAAACAACTGAAAATAAAATTCACACTCTTTTACACAAAACACCCAGCAAACATGTACAACAACTTTTTGTTATAAAATGCTTAATTTAGGGCCTTAGCTACAAAAATGCAAAATATCAAGTCTGTAAGTAAATTAAAAATATCCTTATTGCCCTAAAAACAAAAAAAAAGTGCAATCGCTCCATTACTTTTCTGGTGCCAGTCATGGAAACAGCTCCTGTAAAGTCCAGGGCCAGAGCCACAGCACTTCTGCATTTCCAGGGCTTTTATTACATTTGCATTTGTTCATTTTGAGTGAAATAAACCTTTCAAATAAAAATAGAAAGGGATGCGCAATTACGCACACCGAGATGTGTAATTTGCCATTTATGTGAGAATAAAATCCACTTAGAGCGACTTTTTCACTCGTTATAAACACACACAGTCAGAGGAGTCGACCATCTTGACTCACTTCACTCTTTGGCAAAATTTGGGCCGATCAAAATGACGGAGCGCATGAGTTTGGCTGAAAACAACAAACAAACTATTGGACACTCGTTTTGCTCACGTCATCACACAGTGTGAGTGTGACGTAGATAAAGCCGCAGAAATGTACGGAAACCTCTATGTCTGCACTTAAGTAAGTAAGTTTCTATCTTTTACGGTTAGAAAGTTCTGCGCGGTTTTATAAAACATATTCCTCGTTATCGTACATAATAACGTAGGTCTTCGGGGGTTAAACCTAGAGAGGCTTCTGGTACTTTTCAACCTTTTATGTGCCAGGAACAGGTAATCTGTAACTTAGGGCTGAGGGGACACAGGGCAGACCCCAGTGAGGGATGCTCAGAATGTATGAGGTAATTAAGGAATAACTTTGGACCACTGGGGCTGTTTAAAATGGATTATTTCTGGGGTTTTTTTTGCATTTTTAAGAGAGTAAAAATCAGGTACGGCATTCAAATTTTCTGCTACAACAAACCATTTTAAGTGTGTAATTTCTTTTCCTTTGGAGAGCCGTTATGCAAATGTGGTATCTTGTTATGGACCGAACACAAAGTTAAGCATGTAAAAAGAGCGCAGTGAAATCATAATACATTTCCTCAAAGCAGCACTGTGTATCTTTCAGGAGGCGGCACATCACCTTCATGATTCCAGTAGAAAGTTAAAGCCATAATGCAGAACACTCTTCACAGAGACTGAGCTGTTTTATGCCATAATGCGGATGTTGTTCCCGCACTGGAGAAATACGTTTGTGTTTTGAGTTGATCTGTTTTGTCTGCTCAGAGCTGCCTTAGCCGACAGATTGTTCCAGACATTTCAGCAGTTCAGTCACTTGCCAGAATGCTTGAACCAGGGGTCTCCAATCTGTATCTCAGGAGCTACCCACAGCTCTCCGCTTCCTTCCAAGCAGCTCACCAAGGGATTTCTGAATTATGCATATTGCGCTTAATGGCTCAAGTTTGATGAACCATTCTGCCCCACAAAGGCAAGGATCGTAACTCGCCAGAGTGTGAAAGTTTTTGTTTTTTTTGTCAGACAAAAGTATAATTGGTAGGGCTCCCAAAATTTGACAGCTAGTTGCTATAATGAAGACATATTTGTAAGCGAAAAATATTGAACTCAAAATGGACTTTTGACCCTTATTTGGCGGTTACTGTAACTGCAAAAGACAGTAACAGTTATTGGAGTCGTGCAAAGGCAAAAGGCAGTAAATGACACAGTTTCTGCCTTTTGCTTTTGCACGACTCCTCATTTTTAACATATGATACAAAGGCAGCGTACAGAAACTGCCAAAAAAGGGTCAAAGGTCCATTTTGAGCTCAATATTTTTCACAATATTTATTGACATGATAAAGGAGGTCTGAAATACCCCCAAAAATGACATCAACTCATTTTTGACCATTTCAAAGCCTAACTTTGTGCACTAATAAATGGTTCAAGGTTTATGTTTTATAGGTATCTAACGGTTGCAATTTGAGGGCGTTGCTCTGCTTAATTTTTTGCAACCTCTAAAATGAGCAGCTTTTTGGAATTTTCTTTTTGTAAAGGTAGCTCATCAGAAGAAATAGGCTGGAGAGCCCTGGTTTAAACCCTGTAAACTGTCAGCTGGCCCCATGCAAAGACCTGTCTTATAAGATGTTAACTCACTCTGGAAACTCATATGAGGCACTTTAAATTGTTTTGCATTTGAAATTCACACTAAAATATATTAATTGCTTATAGACATTTTTGAGATCCAGCTAACTTTAAGGTAAGTTTATTTGTACAGCACAATTCGTACACAAAGTAATTCAAAGTGCTTTACAAAATAAGAAATACATTAAAATCACAATGCAAACAAATCAAAACATAAATATTCATCATAAAATTTAAAAAGAGACATTAAAAGAGAGAGAAGAGTGCAGAATGAAAACCTTTCAGTAATAAGCTATCTCATGCATATATTATTGTTTTAAGCTACTCTACATTGTTTTATGGAGCTCTGCATTTACTTTGTTCATTTAAATGGGAAAACACGATTATAATACACATCTATGCTTTGTATGTTGCAGTTTTACAGTCAACTCTTCTCTTCCCAGAAAAACTGAGGCAGAATAGTGGAGCATCACCCAAAGCAACAACATTTCCGTGATTTGCCTTTCATCCAGACAAGATAAGAGTCAGGTTTGTGGAGATGCAAGCCCGCCCCAGTGAGAAAGCATAGTTTTCTTTGTCCTTAACGACTCTTTAAAGTTTTTTCGGCAAACAACTGAATCAAAACACGCGTCCCAATCAGCTCTTTGCACCTCAAATCCAATCCAATAATGACCAAATGTTTTCCTCTGTTCTCGCAGAATGATTTCTACTCACAAAGACGGTGAACGTGGGTGAATTGTTGTGCCCAAGGACACATTAAGTCAACACCTGCAAACGGGAATCGAACCAGATGGTAAATGTATCCGCGACTGAGCTATGACGGCTATTAATCACAGTCTGATTTTACTATCTCACAGTAAACATTAGGACGACGTTAGTCAAAGAAAATCAAACATACTCTTCATCATGGCAAAGCTATTAGTTCATTATGGTTTAAAGTAATAAATACATCATTTTTATAGAGAAACTGCCTCACTTAGATCTTAGAACACAGCTTTTCTATGACATATTTGACTTAACTTTTGCCCAACTGTCTCTTTCTAGTTTACTTTCTCTCTCCGCAGAGATGACTACAGTGAACAGAGCTCCTTATTGTGTGATGGGTGAGGACAGTTCCAAATGCCCGTGCCTGTGTGTACGAGACACCCGGGCTTTAATTAAGAGGCTCAGATGCTGCGGAGCTGTCACCTCGGCGCTTTGCAGAAGAGAAAACAAATGAAGCCCTTTCTGTGTGAACTATTGACAAACAATATAAGACTCATGAATATGGAAATGAGAGCACCATGTGGTGGAAGGAAAGTGAATTACAACGGCTCAGGCCACTCGGATTTTAGGGGAATCAGGTTAGAGAATAGAAAAGATTGTTCCAGCAAATGAAAAGAGCTAAAGTGGTGTGTGTCATTCATCTAAACATCCCGCACTGCTAATGATTCGTGTGACAGGAGTGTGCAAAGACCTTTAAAACATCAGCAAGTCTATTGACACATAAACAACTCAATTTACAACAAGACTCTTCAATTAAAGATGCGTATTATGCACAATCAGTTTTGAATGATTTGGATTTCTACTATGTTATAACATTGTTCCCTCGTCAGAAAACATCATAATCGAGCGATCTCTTCTGGGTCCCATGTTCTGACATGACAATTCTCCATAAATGCACAAAAACATGATACGAAACTGTGACTGTGACTTGACAAACGTGATGTAGGATTGGGCGGTATCCAAATTTTGATACCGTTAAACCTTCTCAGTATTTTACCGGGGTGTACGGTATTACTGTGACTAATTAAGAATTATTTTGTAGCTGCACCTAAACCATTCAGAAACAGAATAGCAGCTTTATATTTGAAGATGAGGCACAAGTTCCGATCAAACCAAACTTCGCCAGCGCGTTTCTCCCTCCATTTAATGATCTGGGACAAGAAAAGCGCAGAAGAGGCAGATTCTGGAGTAAAAAGTAAAAGGCGACAGTCCACGGCGTGTGATATTTCCCACTGCAGCATGTTGTATCTGACAGACCCGCGCTCTCGGCACTCGGAGAAGTTACCGTCTCCTCCATGAAAGTCTGACTTCGCCCTCAAGCGGGAACTTTCTCCTTTTCAGCGCCTCGTCCCCTCTCGACTCTCGGCGTTCAGTAAAACGTCTCCATCGCAAACTTTTCGGCTCAACATCACCCACGAAGCGTCAGTCGGGTTTTTTCTTCTTCCTCGCTGCGTGTGGATGGAAATCTCCGAGCGTAACGACGTTTGAAGAGGACAGAGAGCGGAGGGGAGAAAGTCCTGCTGTGGTTTTAGGTCCTTATGCAGATTTTTTTTAAACGACTGTAATGATACTGATACCATTGCTACTTTTTGATACCGCGGGAGACCGTATTACCGTTTTACTGCCCCACCCTAGTGTGCATCTCCTGGAGTCTGAAATTAAACTTGATTAATTGATTTTTTGTGATTAGTATTTGTTTACATTGACCTTTTCTATAAACTTTCCAGAGTAGTTTCCAAACACAATACAGCGGAGGGGAGAAAGTCGGCGCTGTGACCTGTGTCTGAAGCGACTGTGGTGGGATCTCTGGCCTGACGCAGGGTCGTAGCTCCGGCAACATTGGCGTCTCTTCCTCTCTTCTCCCTCCTCCTCTTTCTCCTCCTTTCCTCTTCTCCACCTCTCCTCCTCCATCTCCTCTTACTCTCTTCCTCCACTTCCTCTCCTATTCGCCTGCTCCTCTCCTCCACCTTTTCCTCCTTTCCGCTTCTCCACCTCTCCTCCTCCTCTCCTCATTCTCTCCCTCTATCCTCCTCCTCTTCCTCTCCTCCTCTCCTTCCTCTTCTCCTCCTCCTCTTCTAGTCTAGTGAAGGTGCATGTACGGAAGATCATTTATTCCATTAGAATTTGATTTTTAAATACCCCTGAATTCCAAATTTTGGGGAATTTTTAACTCTGAAAAAAGATGTTATTATTTTTATTCTGAATTTGAGATGCTGCAATTTTAAGTATACCTTTTCACTATGTTTCAAATTCAAAATAAAAATGTCACCTTTTAAATATTCTGCACAGAAACTTCAGCTGCAGTAAAATAAATCCAAAATGAGAGTGGAAAAAAAGAGCTCTTTGTGGTTAGACCCTTTGATTGACTGAATGTTGGGCCCCATCCACAGTGTCACCGATCAATAAGAAAAATGTCCCCTACATAATTAACTCACTTTAATATTTAATGACTCATTTGTCTTGAAATGAACTTGGCCAGGACTGATAAAAGAGAAAAAATAATGAACAAAACCAATCTACTGCTCAGCTGATGTAAGGCAATTGAGTTTGGACCTCATCAGCTCGGGCCCCCTGCATCGTTCACTCATTTTAATAGTCGTGTGTCTTGAAAATAACTTTATAATTTATGCCAGAAACTTTCAGAATGAGTCCAGCCAGCTCAAACAATAGTATCAATATTATAGCTGTTAAACTTAGGCCAAACAGACCTTTCCCATCTTTTGGTAGTTACATAATTATTTAAAGTCCCTGTACCCACTAATTCCCGTGTGTGTGGCAAAACGTGTCATGCCTCATTGTATAATTAGCTCTTGAGGTCAAAATTAGTCTGCTGCATTTAATTATAAAGGATTTTAATGCCCAATAATCAGGAAGTGCCTCACGGTGAGTAATTAAGATGCTTGAATAACTTTGGACCACGGCGAATGGTTTAAAATGAACTACTTTTGTTTTTTCATGTTTTTAAGATGGTTAAAAACAATTACAGTGCATTTAAATGGCTAATATTACGCAAAATGGACTCTTGTGAGGTTTAAATCATGTTATAATGCCTCAAAAACAGACCTGGAGCTGTGTTTTGTTTCATTCACACGTTTGAGTAACACTTTATTCTTAGTCTGTCGAAAAACAGTTTAGTTTATTTGATTTATTTGACAGGGAAAATGTACAAGAACATTAATCACAAGGAATGAAAAGATGCTTTGGACCAGACTTTTAGCACTTTAGAGCTAATTTCCATCTGCAGTCCCTGAGACAAACAACATTACAGACAGTGTTTGTAACAAGTAAGGCCAATAAGTAAAGCAAATGCCACTTTGCTATTTGCTTCACACTGAAGAAGCTGAACACCACTTTCTAACCCATCTTACAACATCGCCAAAAGACTCAATTGCCGACTCCAGCGGCGGCGAGAGGCGAGTACCAACAAGTGAGGATCGACTACTGACTGTGCAGAAGAAGAGAAACTGAAAGTTGTTGAGAGAAAATGGTTCGGGAATGTAGTTTTTAGCGTTTTTCCAAAAAATATAATTCACTTATAAATAAATGGGACTAGAAACGACATCGGCGATCAAGTCTTTTGGGCTTTCACATGCGCAGTGGGAAAGTTAAGTGTAAAGCTGCTTATACAGTTGTTTTCTAACGTTTCCAGACACTAATGAGTGAACCAGGCAGAGCGTTTTGTTTGTTAGACTCGTGGCTGTTGTCAGATGGGTTAAAGTGGTGTTAAGCTTCTTCAGTGTGAAGCAAATTGGTGTTTTATGTGGAAGTTAAGAACTTGCCCCCATCACTACACTAGTTCGTTGCCTTGACAGACTCACTACTACCTCTGTGCAGATTTTTGGCTCCTGACAGTATTCGACCACCTCTAGCAACGGACTTTAGCTTCAAACGTGCCTTTAATTAGAAGCCGATTCAACTTGGATCTCAACTTATGAGTCACCGTCAAACTCTGTGACTGTGCAGCTCCGTTCTTCCTTATCTCTCCTCCGTTCGTTCACTATATAAGCGCCCGCAGACCAACACTACAGCGTCCGAGCATTGATTTAACAGCTTTGTGCAGAATAAGCGGCCGTGCGCAGCCATATTCTCCTTTTACAGCCGTTGTCACCGCCCCGTGTCCACTACTTCACTCCCGAAGTACCCGGCGTATTGACCCCAGAGGCGCCGCGATACTTGATACTCCATCGATATTTACAATTCTATTACATCTCTCCGTTTGGATTTACTTCATGTTAACGTGGCTGTTTTATTCCCAATACAAGCACATTAGTTTGGTTTGCCGGCTGCAGATTCATTGCTATGGTTTTTCTATTAGCGCAGTAATCTAAATGCAAATTCTAACTGTCCCTTTTTCGGGCAGGATGATGCTTGTGGCGCAGCGTGGACACTTGGATTGAGATGCCGGCTTCTTCTTCCTCCTCTGCTCCTATTTTTCCTCTCCTCTTTTTCTTCTCTCTTTGATCTCCTTCTCTGTTCCCTCCTCTTCTCCTTTTCATCTTCTGTTCCTCTTCTTACTCCTCTTCCTCTATTCTCCTCCTCATTCTTTTCCTCATTTCCTCTTCTCTACTTGTCCTCTCCTCCTTCTCTTCCTCATCTCCTCTTCCCCTTTCTTCTCCGCCACTCCTCCTCATTCTCTTCTCTTCATCTCCCCTTCCTGTCTTCCTCTCCTATTTGCCGCCTCTCCTCCTCCACGTTTCCCTCCTTTCCTCTGTCCTCCTCCTCTCCTCATTCTCTCCTCTTCTTCCTCGTCTCTTCTTCTTTCTCTCCTCCTCTTTCACATCTCCTCTTCCTTATCTGCTCCTCCTCCTCTCCTTCTTTCTCACCGTCTTCTCTTCCTCGTCTCCTCCTCCACCTTTTCCTCCTCTCCTCCACGTTCTCTCCTCCTCCTCTTTCTTGTCACCTTCTTTCCTCCTCTTCCTACTTTCCTCCTCCTTTTCCTCTTCTCCACCTCTTCCTACGCCCCTCTATCATTTCCTCCTCTCCTCCTTCTCTTTCTTATTGGCCTCTTTTCCTACTCCCCTCCACTTTTCCCTCCTCTCCTCCTCCTTTCCTCTTCTCCACCTCTCCTCATTCTTTCCCCCTCTCCGTCGTTCGCAGGTAAATCTCATCTGCTCATCACGTTGACGTGTCTCACAGGGACAGTACTAATTGAGTCGTACTGAGGCGGAGCAGGTGAATTGTGACACTGATTCAGACGGCGGAGGTAACAGGAGGGGGAAAAGGAGAGGGAAAAGGAGGGGTAAAAGAAGAGGTAAAAACGACAGAAAGAGGTTTTACAGAGAGACTTTTATGAGGTCGTACATCAGCTGCTGAAAAGTGGCAGGTGTGTTATGCAGGAACACCGGGAATGCCGCGTTCCCAGAAACTACGAGGCACGAGAGACTTTAACTCAGACCAGTGCAGCTCCGTTACTTTTGTCACGGCAGACGGACAAAATCATAATAACATTCGCATTCATAATATTGCTGATTTTTAATGTTCTTTTATCTATTTTTGCATTTAATATAGTTTTTTACAATACAAAAAGTCCAAATTTCAGCACAAATTTTGAAAACTTAACAGTGAAGAAGCAAAAGCCTTATATCCATTTTCAAACCTCAACTCTCATGTCAAAATGTGTATATTTACAGTCCCTGACAAACGTCTTGTCGCTTATCCATTTTGTAGAAACAAAAGTTTATAACCTGACTTTAAATTAATCGATCGGTTTTAGAAATGTCTCATATTAAAGCTAAAACCCTCCCAAATTATGCTCAATATACTAAAATAAATTTGCTTCACTGAAGAAAGATTTAATGAACACAGAAAGGTCAGATTTTGGCAGGACAAAAGTTTTGTCGCCTACAGAAAATTTAACAAATAATTTACTTCAAATACAAAAATATGTTGCATAACGTCAGTGAATTAAGTAGTGGTGCTGTGAGATCCATATTTAATATCTTGTATGACTTCCATGAGCTTGAAGGACTGCATCCATGCGGTTCGACAATGATTCATACAATTTGTTGATGAAGTCATCAGGAATAGCAAAGAAAGTGTCTTACATGCCTCCAGAGTTCATCAAGATTCTTTGGTTTTTCCTTCCGTGCTTCCTCTTTCATTCTACCCCAGACATGCTCAATGATGTTCATGTCTGGTGCCTGGGCCAGTCCTGGAGCACCTTGATCTTCTTCGCCTTGAGGAACTTTGATGTACAGATAGAAGTATGTGATGGAGCACCATCCTGCTGCAAAATTTGACCCCTTTTATGGTTGGGAATGTAAGGTGCTAATACTTCTTGATATTTTAGGCTATTGATATTGCCTTCCACCCTGCAAATGTCTCGCACACCCCCATACTGGATGTAACCCCAGACCATGATTTTTTCCGCCACCAATCTGAACTGTTTTCTGGGTGAATCTTGGATCCATGCGGGCTCCAGTAGGTCTCCTGCAATATTTGCGGCGGCTGTGATGTAATTCAACCGAGGATGTATTTTCATATTTTATGTACAAAATGTCTTATTCCACTGGCAGATAGTTTTACTTGAAAATTACTCAAATCATGGAAAAACTTTCTCAAGTCATCTTAACTTGACTTTGTTTTTTCCAGCATATATAGAGAAAATATTGAGGATTTGGATATTGTTCCATCCCTAATGACAATAAATGTACCAAATGACTGGTCAAAGTATTTTAGAACGTCAGTCTTGTTATTATGTAGGATATCGTAACATCGTGAGCCTCCCCACTATATCGTGAGCTTTCCCACGATATCGCAATAAATATCGTACCGTGAGCTTCATACCGTGATGATAATGTGTTGTGAGACTTATACCCCTAACTTCCACCTTCGTAACACTCTTCCACTGAGCCACAGCAGCCCCGTGTTGAACTGATGCTCCCTGATTTCCCCAAGGCTGTTCAGACGTTGTAAATTGAGATCATTTAGAATCCGAACCATGGCCATGTTCAGTAGAGTTCTGCCCCCTCCTCTCCTCTCTCGCCTCATCCACGCTACAGTCTGATGCAGATGTGGCTTTTAACAGAGTCTGAATTACAGTTTCCTGACAGACGAGCGGCGTTCAGCACCTGGACTTACACACCGCAGCTCCACAGGCTCCTCGCCGACAGACTGCGTGAGGAAAGGGCCTGTATACGAGATACTGTACAGCCTGCACCCGCGGGACCCGACGCAAAACAGCACAGCGCGGGACCCACTCTGAAAGCTCACTGATGGGTGGGAGCGGGACTGCACAAGGCGGGAGCGGGCGGGATGATAAACTGCAGTCCCACAAACTGAATAATGCTCTGTAAAGTGTCTTTGAGTGTCCTGAAAAGCGCTATATAAAACTGACACATTATTATTATTATTATATGAGTGTAAAGTAAAATGTACAAATGATTAACGTGTGCTGATCATACATGATTTGTGCTGGATATTTTATTTAAAAGTGAAAAAATGCATAGTGCACTCAGATGGCCGATGTCCAAAAGCTTTTTTATTTATTTATTTCTTATTATGTTTTGGCAAAAATGCCTTCTTCAGATATTGTTTTCTTGCTTTGGACCACAGTACTAGTAGCTCCTTTGCATTTGCACCTCTACAAGAACTTTGGTGTGTTTTCTTCTCTTACATCTGGATATTTTATTTGGCATTAATAAAAACATTTGAAGCAGCCTAAACTTGCGGATGTGGTCTAATCTCACGCACATTTTAGACAATTCCTTTCCACTTCTCCGTGTTTGATGAAGCTTCAAGGACCTGGCAGAAGAACAGAGCAGCTCTAATGAAGCTCACAGCGCTTCAGAAGTGAGTTCTTCTTTGGAGGTACATTTACCGTCAAAAAAATCAAGAAATGTGATGAAGAAATTGATAGAAATCAAGACCTTTTGTGAGAAAGTAAGTGATGTGTGATTTGCGGGCGGGAGCGGGGCAAAATATCACAGATGCAGGACTGAAAATTCTGTCCCGCTCAGACCTGGACTACAACCCCGTGGATCATGACCGAAAGGGTTTAGGCTGAAGTAAAAGTACGAACGCCAAACCCAATTAAACAATGACAGAATTCCAAGAAAGAAAAGCAAAAAAAGTTTTACATTTACAATTTCACTTGTGACTTACTGTATATATGAGTCAAAACTGAATGCATAATTCATTCACTCCAGGCTTCTATATCTTTCAAAATATAACGCTTTATATTCTTTTTAAAGGCTTCTGCAGTGTTAGATTTGTTTTCGTTTAATCATCCCTCAGATTGTTCCATATATTAACACCTCGAACAGAAATACAATCACTGTTTTTTCTTAGTTCTTATCTTCATTTTTTTTTAAAGATGCCAGTTTTTGTTTTTTGTTTATGGTCGCACAAACGAATAATAATGTTAACAACGGCAAAAAAGTTTATCGTTTATGATCGTATCAAAATAAGCAAAATGAGAACGCTTAAAAGGCATATGAACCCTTTTTTTCACTAAAACATGATTAGATTTAAGATGCCTTCATTTTGTGAACTTTATCATTTTATTTCCTGGTTGCAAAGTGTTACCGAGCAACCGTGACATTAACAAGGGTCAAAACGTGTCTAATTTGTTCAACAGTAACGATCAGATAATAAAAATGGATGACGACAACTTTATTTTGTTGAATTAAAGTTTAAACTGCAAGGAAAAACAAAATGTCTTCTTGTGCGTTACCTGTCCCTGCACTTTGGATGGGATCAACATTGCCTGGGGGGTGATGCTAACTGTAGGCACGCTCTGTCTGAAGCTGTGTTCGACTTTAATATGAGATTTACTTCAACACAATCAGACCAGAACTGAGCTGGAGCTACAGCGACTGAGCTGTTTTGTGCTGTTAAACAAATCCCTCTCAAACAACTCATTAGCGTCAGCCAACAATTTTTCATCTTTCTGCTGAAAATCGAACTCCTAAACAGACCCATGAACGCTCCTATTGATCACAAACTCCTGAAAATGTGCTGCTTAAATCCATTTAGCGTTTCTTTTCTTTTCTGACAGTGTTTGCTAACGTCTGCATTCTGTTACTATGCTAAATGATGAACATTCCACCACACACACGCATGTAAAACACCCCCAGCATGAAGTCACACAACAAGACAAGTATCAATACAAGACATGAAAGGAAATCAGCTTTACTTCCTGTTTTTTTTGTACTTTTCTTCTGTTTTCCCTGCGTTTCACTCAGCTCCAACTCAAACTGTACGACAGAATCTCAAGGTTTAAAAGTTCACAGCTCACGATTTATGTTCTCGCACACGAACGACTTCAACCGGGCAAAACCCTCACAAAAGCCGACTGGATTTCCAACACGTTTGATATTTTTGCGACCTTCGATTGCCGATCGGGAGCTGGTCGTGAGGTATTAATCGGTTCTCGCTACCCCAGGTTTACTACACGAGGCACGACACACGAGTAAACCAAAACTTGATCCCAAAAACTCAAAAAATCAGCACAAAATGGGCCAAAAATCGCACAGTATCACTTACTACCCTCCCACCCAAACCAAGTCACAACAACAAAACCATGAAAACCCGTCACATGCACTTAAATCACTCCTTTCTTCTCTGCGCCGTCGATTCTCTAAACCTGGATCCCCTCCAGAATGACACAGTGAGCAGTCTGTTTCTTATGTTTGCTCATCCCAGACACCGTAAACGTGCCAAGTCTTAAACAATATTACTCACTGGCTTTGAATGAATGCGTCTCCCGGTGTCACGTGGGTTAGTGCATCTGCCGCTCCTCGTAATGGTCCAACGTCTGGAACGGAAAAGAAAAAAGATAAATACACAATTAGGCCGGTCACGATAATTACTATATCAACCAACTTACAATGTATTTCTGGGGGTCTGTCATTATGCTGTGTACATTTTCTGTGTAATAGTGAACAGATTTGGAAGATTTTTGTTGTAGTACTATAATATTTGAGCTGTAAAAGGTTGAATAAGTGACTTTTACTGCGAAATATTGGTACATTCTGTTATGTATTTGCTGCACTTGAGGCCTTTTAATGATACGGTTGATTTAAAGGTGCACGGCGTAACATCTCTAGTGAAAATGCTTGTCTCCTTGAAAATGTTATTGCTTTGTCCAGAAGGAATGACTGTATTTTTCAGCAATAGAAACACACAAAAAGAATACATACTACATGGGTATGTTTAATGTCATACCATGGAACATTCCAGGGAAGCAAAAACATCACCACGGAGACGCGCAGGTACTGTAGTTGACCCTCCACCAGAAAAGTTACGCAGTGCACCTTTTTAAAATGATTTCCTGGGATAATCCTGCATTGCTTTTATTGTATAACGTAGTTTTAAAGGGACAATTTGGAATTTTGGACATAGGTGGAGTGTTGGAGACGTGTGGAGACACTTTTTTTTTTTTTTTAATCTTCCATCCAGTCCTTGTATTTGGAGAGGTTGTGCCTCATCTTCAAATATAAAGCTGCTCTTCTGTTTCTGAATGGTTTAGGTCTTAATTAGTCACGGTAATACTGTATACCCCGGGAAAATGCTGAGAAGAAAATTTGAATATCGCCCAACCCTACTCCACACGTCTCCAACACTCTGGCTCACTAGGAAATGAGGCCCTATGTCCAAAATTCCGAACTGTCCCTTTAAAATTCTCATTTATTGCAGCATTTCTCAGGATCAGTACATACTGCGCTTCAACGACAATAAAACAATAATACGAATCCTGAGCTTATGTCTTTTAGTGAGGCCTGTGAAGAAGAAAAAAATCCATTCTGCACCGTGTACCCAAACTGCTTAAGCCTAATAGTTTATCAGGCCACATTCTATTTGCAACTGGAACAAACACAATCAAATTAAATGGGTAATTGAATAACACCGCAAAGGAACATAACGACTAATCCTCCGACTGTATTTGAGCTTTTAAGAATGTCGTCGCCTCCAGTTGTAATTTCGCTTTTGTTCACGCGTGTATAAGAGCTCCCGGTAGTCCTCGAATCGTGGCGTTACACCTGCCGATGTCATAAGTTGGTGCCCTCCATCTCCTTCACTTTCACTCGGTCATTCTAGTTCCCATATTGCCTTTACTACCGAGCTTGCATTCTTAGCAGATATGGATTTCAGCCTTATTTGACCTATTTCGTGACAGTGCATTAGTCTTCTGCACAGAATTTGGGGCAAAAATCAACTTTTCCATACATATGATAGACTTTATTTTAAGTTTTAAGACATGAAATACCAATTCTAATAGTTCAAAATGGGCCAACTTATGCAAAATCCACTTTAATGAGCTTTTAGTCATGGTTGTAACAGTGTTCGCTCATCATTGTCTCATTCAAAGTTTTATTTTAAGTTGATTCAGGCTTGTTTGACTGAACCTGTGTTGTCCTGCGAGTGCTTGTAAAAATGTTTCACCAACCACCTATCTCCGCCCACATCCATGTACTTTGTTGTGATTATTTTACAATTTAGAAGACCCAGTGATACGAGGGGGAAAAAATTGAATAAAAAATAAAATAATTGCTATGTTGAAACACCACGAAGATAAAGAATTCTGCAGTTTTGAACCGGAAGTCAAAATCGCGGTTTACAATTAACTAAATGTAAAAAAAAAAAAAAAAATTAAATCAATATATGTTATAGTTCAATAATAAGAACCAGAAAAAAGCACAATATATCCTCTTCAAATCATGTAAATAATAATATAAGACCTGTAATTAGACGTGCACTGATTCAGCTTTTACTGTTCAGATATCGATGACGATACTTTGCTGATACCCAATATCAACCGATACCAGTTCAGAGACAAAACATATTTAAATATTTTCCTTTATATTTTCCTTTAAACACAAACGCTGTATGGAAAAAAAAAATTATCCAAATGTGACCCTACTGACAGGATATTTAGTTATTTATTGTAGTAGTAGTAGTAGTAGTAGTAGTAGTAGTAGTAGTAGTAGTAGTAGTAGTAGTAGTAGTAGGCTTAGAAAGAGTTCTAGTAGTTGTACTGGTATATGGTATAGTGTAATAGGAATGGTACTAGTTGTAGTAAAAGTAGTAGTATTGCAAGTACTACAAAACCTTACTGATGGGATACTTAGTTCTTTATTGTAGTAGTAGTAGTAGTAGTAGTAGTAGTAGTAGTAGTAGTAGTAGTAGTAGTAGTTATCGTGGTATAGTGTAATGGGAGTGGTATTACCCAAATGTGTTTTCTAACTGTTATTCTCATTTAAACTAACTACAGAACAGCACTGAAAACTATTAAGAGGTGTAAATCTCTTAAAGGTGCACTGTGTAACGTGTTTGTTGCGGGGTCTGTCGCCTGTTTGTCTCCATGGAGATGTGCTTAGAAAGTCCCACAGTATCACCAGAAACTTACAAATCACCATGGAAACTTGCAAACCAAATTACAGGTTAGATTTGTGTAGAAATGGCCAAACTCACAATAAGAATTTGTGGTTTTTAAGATGTTTTTGAGCAATAAAAACACCTGTAGTCGAATAAATACGTGACAGTTTAGTTTAATGCCATACTCTGGACAGTTGAAACCGAAACATTCCAACACAACACATCGCCATGGAGACGAAACAGGTTGTGAACCCCCTCCAGGAAAGTTACAGAGTGTACCTTTCAGACGCAGACATATAGACCAAAATGGAAGCAATATCCCGAAACCGATATCGGATCAAAAATTCCAAGATCTGCGCCGATATCCAACACCAGTATCCCTATCTGTAATACCACCCCCTCCTTTTTACCATAAATTTCAGAAGCTTGGCCATATTCCTGCCAGACTCCTGGAGCTGCCTCTCCTATCTTGGCTCATCCGAAGTGGTAAATACATCCACCATACGGAAGAGGAGAGCGCCGCTGTCCTGGAGTAACTCTGTGCCCATACGATACCCGTAATCTCCGGGCACACGCTCCCGCTGTGGCGTCACCGTTTCACTTATAGTCTACGATAATGGTCAGGCCAGGCGGGCACAGTATTTTTTTTTATCTAAAGTCATTACACCGGTGAAGGCTGGTGGGTATCTGAGCGGCATCAGTCATATCCTGGCGCGCTTTAAAAAGGGAGACAAGGCAATATGCGCCGGCAATGAAGTTATGAAGAGGTGAGTTTCTTGGGCAGCTCTTTTGTCCCTGTGTGGAATATAGTCCTGCCAGACACCAGCCAACTTTAACCTCGCTTCAGCTCAAAATGTAAAGAGCTTTTTCATCTTTTTGGCAGTTCAATTTATCTACACTAAGTTACCTAAAAACTTGAAGAGAAATATATATATAAAAAAATGATAATAATTAAAAATGTTTGGGTTAGGATATAGTAGTGAAGCTTTACTCATAACTCATTCATATTTATCTACAGTAGTAGTAATAATTGTAGTAGTGGTATATACTAGTGGGAGTGGGAGCAGTTGTCGTAGTAGTAGCATTAGCAGTAGTAGTAGGATATATGTAGTAGGAATGATGTAGTAGTAGTAAAGTTATAGATTTTTTTTTTCTTTTAAGTATAAAGTACGCTACAAGACCCTACTGGCAGGATATTTGGTTATTTATTGTAGTAATAGTAGTAGTACAAGGCCTAGAAAGAGTTGTGGTAGTTGTCGTGGAATTGTGTAATGTGAGTGGTACTAATTGTAGTAATAGTAGTAGTAGTAGTAGTAGTAATTGCAGTAGTAGTTGTAGTGGTATATAGGAGTGGGAGTGATTGCAGTTGTAGTAGTAGTAGGATGTAGTAGGATGTATGTAGTAGGAGTGATATAGTAATAGTAGTAAGTTATAGATTTTTTTTTCCTTTTTTTTCCCCACAAGTATAAAGTAGACTACAAGACCCTACTGACAGGATATTTGGTTATTTATTGTAGTAGTAGTAGTAGTAGCAGCAGCAGTAGTAGTAGTAGTAGTAGTAGTGGTAGTAGTAGTAGTAGTAGTAGTAGTAGTAGGCTTAGAAAGAGTTCTAGTAGTTGTACTGGTATAGTGTAATGAGAATGGTACCTGTTATAGTAAAAGTAGTGGTACTACAAGGCCTAGAAAGAGTTGTAGTAGTTGTCGTGGAATTGTGTACTAATTGTAGTAACAGTAGTAGTAGTAGTGGTAACAGTAGTAGTAGTAGTAGTAGTAGTAGTAGTAGTGGTAGTAGTAGTAGTAGTAGAAGTAGTAATAGTCAGCTTCCAGGACACTGTAACCTTGCTGTAACTGCTCTGGCAGTGAAGTTATGAAGAGGTGAGTTTCTTGGGCAGCTCTTTTGTCCCTGTGTGGAATATAGTCCTGCCAGACACCAGCCAACTTTAACCTCGCTTCAGCTCAAAATGTAAAGAGCTTTTTCATCATTCTGGCAGAGTTCAGTTTTTCTGCACATAGTTCCGTAAGAAATATGTTAAAGCATTAAAAACGTTATAATGTAGTTCCCTAATGAAATAAATAAATAAATACTGTACCTTGAGTACCTTTAGTCATCTGTAGTAGCAGTAGTAGTAGTAGTAGTAGTAGTAGTAGTAGTAGTGTTAATAGTCAGCTTCCAGGAAACTGTAACTTTGCTTTAGCTAAAAATACAAATACAATTTTTCGTCTTTTTGGCATAGTTCAGTTTTTTTGCACTTACGAGTTACATTTTAAAGAGTAACATAACTTTTAAGAAATACTGAAAATAATAATACTAATTAAAACTGTCATTGGTTATAGTTTAGTGTATTATTTATTTGTCAGGGACCATGTACAAACACATTCATCTTAGAAAAGAGGAGATGTTTTGCACCAGATTTAGCAAAAAGCTATTTTCCATCCGCAGTCCCTGGGCAGGTCCATAATGCAGTTCCCCAATGAAAAAACAACAACAACCTGGAGTTGTATTTAGCTTCATTCATATTTAGTTTAGTATTCTATTATAGTAGTAGTAGTAGTAGTAGTAGTAGTAGTAGTAGTAGTTGTAGGCCCAGAAGGAGTTATAGTTGTGGTCAGCATTGCCATATTGTATTTCACGATGTGTGTAAGCGTTTTGCCCAAGGACCCATTGCATTGTTGGAGGCAGGAATCAAACCACTGATCTTTTGGTTACTGGGCAGCCGCACTACCAACTGATCTGGTAGTCAGTAAGTTAAGAATTAAGATAAATACATGACAGTATGACTTTGCAGTGGACTGAGAAGTGAACCACATATGGGGAAAAAAATATTACTGCAGACTCCATTTCAAAACTCCCTGGATTGTTACATCACAGGTAAACGTCTGCAATTTACTTTATTATAGGCTAACGGTACAATAGCAAATCAGAGCTGCAGCAACAAGCGGCAAATGATACAGTATGTTTCCTGACACGCAGAACATTGTCAAACCAAACTGATGACAGGGATCAAACAGGACTCAGAAAGGACGGAGCGAGAGGTGACAAAGGGCAAGACCAGGTTTTCATTAGATTGTAAAAAACTATCATTTGCAGCAATATTGGTCCTATCGCTACGAAATAAAAAGAGGGTCAGAGTTTAAAGTTTTCTCTGTCTGAATTAGGTCACTGTAGGTCGCTATGTGGACGGGTTTTGTAACTTCTGCTGCTCAAAGATACAAAACTAAACCTTTCCACCGCTGTGTTTAATGTAAAAATGGTGAATTAAAAATCCGAATATTGTTTTAAACATGGAACGGGATCTAGTCAAACCTCTAGAAGATCTGGAATGAATAGTTTACCTCTTTAGCAAAGGCCAAAACATAGACTATATATATAGACATAGTTAAGCCACTATCCACCACATTCCAAATAATGCTCCAATTCATTTTATACTGAAAAAAAAACAAAACATCTCTCTCTCTTTCTGCAACTGCTGCTGTCAGAGTCATCATTTTGGGCTTAAAATATTAATCTTAACGTCCTGTTTTTATTTTATTTTTTTCAAGATCAAGATAGGAACATTAATAACACATAAATCAGTGGCTTTCTTTCTCAGAGGTTGCTCCAGTTCACTGCCAAACCGGAGATGGAGATGCCAACAGAAAGGGATGTTTTCTTCAGTAGCCACTTTCCGGATTGACTCTTTGGTTGATAAGGTATTTGAGGTTGGAATACCAAAAAAGGGGGCCTTGGCTCCAAATTCGCCCCTATGACTGGAAGCCTCGATGAGCTTCATTTGACTGAACACTATGAGTGACGTTACCATCACTTAGTCTGATTTCTTATACACATATAACACATTTTGAGCTGGTAGATTAGCAAGGAGACAGAAAAGGCCCTATTCACGCAGATGACGATTTAACGATTTTCGGTGTAGTTACCGACACCGGGCATGTGATAAAACCGTGGATTCAACAACAGTGATCTTCACAACCTGCTAAAGCTTTTTATGGGGGGTGGGACTCTAATCGCACTTAATCATATCTTTTTCATAAAGTTTGACAAATTCTAATACACAAATATAATAAAAATTATAATTATAATAATAATACACACATTAATAGGCTTTTTTTTTATCAGCAACCAAGAGCTGTACCAACCAAACTGTAGTTGTCATAAGTGATAATAAGTATGTAATTGTAGAAGTAGTAGTAGTAATAGCAGTAGTAGTAGTAGTCGTAAAGTTATCGATTTTTTGACAAGGTATAAAGTAAACTATAAGAACACAGGATATTTAGTTATCAAATGTAATATTAGTAACAGGTGCAGGCCTAGTATGACTTGCAGTAGTAGTAGACATAGTAGTAGTAAAAATTATTATGAATAAAAACATATTTTTTATGATAAATTTGACTTCAAGAAGTAACTGCAATACCATACTGACAGTATTTATCTAATAGTGGTAATAGTAGTGGTAGTCTAATAAGTAATAGTAGTGATAGTAGTATCTGCAGTTGATGTAGATGTAGTAGTAGTAATGGTAGTAGTAATAGTACCGGTAGAAGTAGTGATAGTAGTATGGTGTAAGCATGTAGTAGCATTAGTCGTCATTGTAGTAGTAGTAGTAGTAGTAGTAGTAAGAGCAGTAGGCCTAATAAGTTATAGTAGTGGTAGTAGTAGCTGTAGTTGTCATAGAAGCAGTAGTAGTAATGGTAGTATAGTAATAATAGTAGTAGAAGTAGTGATCGTAATATGGTGTAAGTATGTAGTAGTAGTAGCAGTAGTAGTAGTAGTAAGGAAGGAAGGAAAAAAGAAAGAATACAATGACATCAAGATGAAGAAAACCGGGCCGTTTTCTCAGTTTTCCCAGATTTCCCAGATTTCCTACTGCCAACAGAGCCCGCCTGAAGTCCTCACCCGCATGTTTCCAAACGTCTGCCGGTTTTGCGACGTAAACGAGAATAGAGCCCATTGGCCATTGTAAAAGATCGCAGGAGCTGGATATAGCAAGTGCGTAGCAAGTTTGTAATTGACACGAGAGTGGATACATCTGCTCCTAACAAAGAAAATATTGTACAAAATCAGCAACCAAGAACAATCCTACATGGGGGAAATAAACGTTTGTGAGTTCGCCGGGCTGAAATAATTAGAGAGCCATTCACAGCGCTAGAGAATTTCACCCCGGTACGTGACGGTGCGGACACATCTGCTTAGACTGCACTATATTTACGCACACGTGTCGCCGCGCTCGCTGCAGTTTGATCACTGGTGATAATGAGTTTTGGCGTCTGTTTGCGCTCCCGTGCAGGACTCTGAAATAAACACTGTACTAGGCCGGTTTAACAAGGCCCGAAGAGGAGGAGCTGTCTGCTGCGGTAAGAAGTGTCAACGTTACAAAAAGAAAGGAACAGAAGGGTGGACGACAAGTATTTAACGCTTTAAGCTGAAGTGCACTGGAGCAGAAGTATTTTGGAAACTAAAGTTCTCAACAGCAGCAGTAGTAGCAGTAGTAGTGGTGGAAGCAGTAATAGTAGTAGTAGTAGTAATAGTAGTAATAGTAGAAGTAGTAGTAGTTCTAGTAGTAGTAGTAATTATAGTAGTAGGCCTAGCAAGAGTTGTAGTAGTTGCAGTGGCAGTAGTTAATAGTAGTAGTAGTAGCAGTAGTAGTGGTGGAAGCAGTAATAGTAGTAGTAGTAGTAATAGTAGTACAGGGCCTAGCAAGAGTTGTAGTAGTTGTAGTGGTCGTAGCTAATAGTAGTAGTAGTAGTAGTTGTTGTTATTGTAGTCATAATAGTAGTCGTAGTAATAGTAGTATTTATAGTAGCAGGCCTAGCAAGAGTTGCAGTGGCAGTAGTTAATTGTAGTAGTCATGGTAATATGGTTATAGTAATAGCAGTAGAAGTACAAATAAGTTATCATAGTATCATAATACGTTTTAATAATATAAATAGTAGTAGTAGTAGAAGTCGTAGTAGTAGAGAGTAGCCTAGCAAGAGCTGTAGTAGTTGCAGTGGCAGTAGTTAATAGTAGTAGTGGTATAAATAATTATGTAGTAGTGGTAGTAGTTCTAATAGTAATAGTAGTAGTAGTAGCAGCAGTAGTAGTAGTAGAAGTAATAGTAGTAGTGGTAGTAAAGTTATCCATTTTTGACTTGTAGGATTTGTAGTGGTAGTAGTAGTAGCAAGCAAGCAAAGTTTATTTATATAGCACCTTTCACAGACAAGGAAGTCACAAAGTGCTTCACACAAAAATATTTTTCCTGTGCATAACTGTAATTTTTCTGTATTAAAAACACAGAAAAATTACAGTTATGCACAGGAAAAATATATATCACTATATATATATATATATATATATATATATATATATATATATATATATATATATATATATATATATATATATATATATATATATATATATATATATATATATATATATATATATATATATATATATATATATATATATATACACAATCATATCAGTCCCTGAAGAAGTTGCTGTAATTTAAAATGCTTGACCAAATAAAAAAGTTTTCAGCTGGCTTTTAAAAGTATTAATGCAGTCGAGTGAACGCAAAAGGGGTGGGAGATCATTCCAGAGTCTGGGAGCAACAGCCTGGAAGGATCGGTCTCCTCTGGCCCGAAAACCGAGTACGAGGAACCATCAGTAGACTCTGATCCACAGACCTCAGTGTGCGAGTGGGTCTGTAGGGTTGGATCAGATCTCTGATATAAGGAGGAGCTTGATCATGCAGGGCTCTAAGAGTCAACACTAAAACTTTAAACTGTATCCTGTAGGGAACTGGAAGCCAGTGGAGAGCTTTAAGAACAGGTGAAATGTGAGCTCTTCTATTTGTGCGGGTCAAAATTCTTGCTGCAGAGTTTTGGATCAACTACAGCCGAGAAAGCTCCTTCTTGTTTAGACAAGAAAACAAACTATTGCAATAGTCTAAGCGCGAAGACACAAAAGCATGAATAATGAGTTCCAGATCATTTTGTGAAACAATTTTTCGGAGTTTGGAAATGTTTCTCAGCTGAAAGAAACACGTCTTACTCAACAGAAGTAGTAGTAGCAAAGTAGTGAAATCTGGTTTGAACATGTTTTTAAAGTTATTCGTTGCACTTTTCCTAACTAAATTCGATTCCACGTTCCACCATCTTCACTGAAAACTCCTCAGATGTTTTAACCATTTGGTGTTGGGTCCCAGACACCAAACCCCAATATTTCAATGCTGAATTTTAACCAGATGTACTAAATCTTGAACGCTCGATACGCCTGAGAAATTTGAAATCTTTTTGAAGTCTTTTTATTTCTTTGCGCGTTGGGCCTTCAAAGAGCGTTAGCCTTCGTGACTTATGGAAAAACGGCTTTTATCCTCATCTTAGCGTCTGAGCCTCTGCCAATTCAGTGGACGGCACTGCTTCGCTTTGAGCCTAGCAGATTCAAAACCATTCAAATTTTATTCCGTTTTTTGTAATTTTATGTATTTTCCGGTAAAAGCAAGATACGGTGATAAATTCTGCAAAAAGTTGTGAGTGGTTTTGGGGAGTTTTCGTTCAAATTTGGTGTAAAAAACGTGAAAAACACAACTTGCTCACTTTAAAGCGCCCATCTCCGCTATTTTCCGAACCGTGTTATGATGTTTTCTCATCCAAAACATACCTGGAGCTTCTCTGGGTCATAAAAAAAGTCAAAAATAGCCATACAGGTGCTCTACGAGGATTAAACTTGAACTAAAATCTGAAAAAAACTCCACCTTGTGATGTCATGCGGCGATACATGAAGTGTTACACCGTGTTTTTAAACTCCACACACCTTTACTAGAATCATTTCGATAATTTCAGACCTGGAATTGCCGCTACTACTGCTACTGAACAAAAGGTAAAAGGAGCTGTCCACTTGAAAATTAGCGCTTCATGACATCACGAGGTGGAACAGAGCATTTTAAACTTTGGAGATGTGTGTCAAACATGTGTGAATGAAAAAAAACAAGAAAAAAAAACCCACACACAATTCCAGGTATGTTTCTGAGGAGGTAAGAACATCATAACATGGCTAAAAGATCACAATTTTGCTTAATATAGGACCTTTAAAGGGTTTGCAGTGGTCTAAAGTTATTCCCGACTTACATAATAATAATAATAATAATACAGTTAAAGTGGTACAGTATTTAATTGTATTTCGTACTGTATTTAGTATTGTATATTGTGTTGGAGAAAGGGAGGACTGTAGCATGTATGCGATGTATCCTGGAACACCTCATCCAAACAATACTCCGATCAGAGAGTGAAGGAGGACACTTGGAACAGATTTTGAGGAGCTTTAATGTCCTTTCTTGTTATCTTTCTCTCTGTCTATCTTTTCATCCGATTTCTTTTCATCTGTGCTTTCCTTTCCATCCGGGAAACTCTGGTAAACATCTTAAATTCATCCTACTAACGGAAAATAACTATCACAGAGCTAGCACAATCAGTATATGAACAATTATTAAACAGTTTGCATCAACAATCATGCAAATTAATCAAGTTAATTAAGTTAATTAGCCTCAGAAAATGACATAGCAATTAAAAAAAACAATGCTATATAAATATTTACAAACCCACCGCTCATAGACGCAGACTTAGATTAAGGTTAAAGGTAAAGATCTGAAGCTACAGGAGTTAGCCTAGCAGTACCAGCGTTACCATGGTACCAGCGTTACCATGGTGCTCTCAAGGACCCCTGAGCTGCCTAAGAATGCCTGATCTAAATAAGCACTTACTAAACTAGCCGTTAAATTGGGGAACTTACAACAATTAGTGTTCAGTATTTATTGTTTGAGTATTTAATAATGTATTAGACAGTATTTTAATTGATTGATTGTATTTAATTGACTTACAATTAGTTATCAGCTAAGTAAGTAACATGTTTTGGGTTGATGGGGGAAACCGGAGTGCCCGAAGGAAACCCATCCAGACACGGGGAGAACATGCAAACTCCACACACTCGGGGATCAAACATGGACCTTCTCGCTTGCCCCGTGCCCCCACATTATTATTATCATTCTTAAATTTGCGATAAAAAAATATTTTTGGGAACTTGATTGCAAAGTTGTACTAAATAATGTCAAAATCTCGTCTTGTCTCGTTTTCGTAGATCTGCTCTCGTGTCTCATCTCGTCTTTTGGAAATTTTATCTCCTTCCACCTGCACTGTCCACAGATTTATAATGTAATGCGGATACTACGCATTCAGAACATCCTAATTATTCA
The DNA here is from genome assembly GCA_030686955.1 of Odontamblyopus rebecca. Taxonomy (NCBI): domain Eukaryota; kingdom Metazoa; phylum Chordata; class Actinopteri; order Gobiiformes; family Gobiidae; genus Odontamblyopus; species Odontamblyopus rebecca. The sequence continues at coordinate 27,637,892 of CM060674.1, forward strand.
CCACAATGAGTTCATCAGGTGGTTTTCACTAACAACTAGCATGCTAACCACGCATGTCTTAATTAGCGGACAGTACACAGCTTTGCAATCTGACAGGACAGACTTGTTGTGACCTCAGCAGCTGCTTATACTTTTATGTCCGTACAGGAGCGAGACACATTTCGCTCTAAAAACACTGAAGAAGTTCGACCGCTGAAATGCGGTGAGAGGTTGACCCGGTCCACGTCTCAAATCGAACGCCTTTTTTAATCGGAGCAGATTTTAAAGGTGGCTTTCACTGAGCTCTGAATGGCCGTCTATTGAATACAGTAAAGTAAATTGCGTTGCTAATTTGTCTACGTTCTGTACCAATTCAACACAAGAATGCAGGACGCAGTTAAAAGCAATCGCAGCGAATGTAAAAAAAAAAACTAAATCCAATAGAAATGAACGGCAGATGGGCCTTATATGATACATTTTACTTGCTCTATGGGCACGTAAAAGACAATCATACACAAAGAAACAGGAGAGAAGGCTGGCGACGTGCGTTGCCCAAGGACGCAACAGCAGTGTGCATTGTTGGGAGTAGGAACAAGGCACTGGACACTACTAACGGGTCTACGGCTCGCCAGTAAGTCAAGAATTACACCAGGATGCAATTAGGATAAGAAGGATTAAGGTAAAACTGTATTCAAATGTGGCTATTTCATGCATGGTTAAGGTTTAAATATAAAAGGGACTATAAAATTGAGTACATAAGTTCAGAAATACGACTTTATAGCCTAGAAGATTATGATTTTTCGCAGTTGCAGTCTTAATAAAGGTCCCATATACGCAAAATGTGAGCTATAAGTCATGTTAGAATGCTCTTAACTCATCAAAAACATGGCTGGAGTTGTTTTGTTTTGTTCGCACATGTTTGAGTTCCGCCATGTGTAGGTTTCAAGTTGCCTTTTAACTTTTGTTTGTTAGAGAAGGGCTGTGTAATGAAGATGGCGTAGTCAGGAGGATGTTTTTGAAATGTTAATTAATTAATGTGTTCGGAAAAGAAAAGGTCTGAAGAGCGCGATGTACAAAACAGTGAAACGGCAAAAGAAAAGATATTTACAATCCATATACACAACAGCAGAAATATGCTTCATGCTCTATAGGTTTACCTTCCACGTAAAGATCCAGGTCTAAGCTTTTATCCCCCAAAGCTCCTCTAACAAATCAACTCACCATCAATTAAATTGGATTTTAATTATATCAACAAAAAGACTGAAAAATACAACTCTGGGGAAAAAAAGAGACCACTGCAGAATGATCAGCTTCTCTGATTTTACTACTTATAGGTTTGTGTCTGAGTAAAAGGAACATTTTTGTTTCATTCTAAACACTACTGACGACATTTCTCCCAAATTCCAAATAAAAATATTGTCATTTAGAGCATTTATTTGCAGGAAATGACAAATGGGCAAAATAACAAAACAGATTAAATGTTTTCAGACCCCAAACAATACGAAGAAAACAACATCATATTCACAAGACTAATGTTTTAACTTAAGAAGAGTTCTGAAATCAATATTTGGTGGAATAACTTTTTTATCGCAGTGGTTTTTATACTTTTCCTCCTTCAATCAGATCTGGTTCAGGTGATCTCCTCATCAGTGCCTCATGAAGCAGAATGAGGTGTTTGTGCTGGAATTCAACAGACGTTGGAACAGAACGGCCGTCGCACATGTAGAGACGCTGATTTCAGAAAAAAGAAAAAAAAAGTGGTCTCTTATTTATTTATTTTTTCCAGAGCTGTAGATTAAACAATGTGGCCATGCACGTGTAGAAGAATTAGGGAAAATAAGATTAATCTTTTATTGCAGGGAGTGATTTTTGTGGTGACGTCACGGTGACATCGGGCGCCGGTGTCCCTGCGCATGACCGTGGAAACAGGAAGTGACTGGAGGAGGCTCTGTTCGACCGTGGGGCTTGCCAACGGGAGATGGATACTGGTTGAAGTAGTTTGGAGGACGGAGTTATGGATATGGAGGATTTGACAGCGGACTTCTGAGCACCCAAGACTACCGCGGTGGTGACAGACGGGTAAATATAACTGGAGGAATGGAGCGGACGGACGGGGAGCGGGAAATGGAGCGGAATGAATGAGACCGGGTAAGTAACTAGCGCTGGCTTTGACGGAGCAGGCTAAAACGATCCAAATGATTCTAGTGAAGGTGTACGGAGTAAAAAAAAATTTAAAAAAAACACAATGGAGCACTTCCTGTTTACCACATGACATCACAAGTTAGAATTCAGCCTAAATCTGCAGGGTTTGTGCGTTAAACATGTGTGAATGAAACAAAACACAACTCCAGGCGCGATTTTGACGAAGAAACAACATTATAACAGCTCAGAAAATAGAGTAATACTAATAATAATATGGACCTTTAATAGTTTTTTTATGAGAAAAATACAAATACACAAAACACACAAATTCCCAACTGGAAACAAATGAAACGTATCAAATGAAAAGTAGCTTGTCCAATATTGTCAGACATATTATTTGCAGACCAGGTTTGACAATGATTGGAGGTAAACTGGATTTGGAGAGACTGCAAACAGACTGCATAAACAAGGCGCGAATAATGCACAGAGAGTTACGGCGCATATCTCAGTCTCTCAGATGTCAACATCAAATGAACCTATTTCGGAATGAGATACAGGGGATTTCAAAGTGCTCTGCTAAAATCCTGTGTTGGACTAGAGGTCTATACTGCGATTTGAGAACACCGCCAATCCTGGTTTCGTCCTCGTTTGAACTGTACTAGAGTTTTACTGCCTGGAAAACTGGAAAAATAAATAAATAAATAAATCAAATCAGAGCGGTGATTTTGCAGCTAACAACTACTAGTATGCTTATGTACACTTCCTGATGATTGGATAATGAAATGCAAACTTATATCGAACTGTTTATTAGGGGTGTAATGATATCCAAGTCTCACGATATGATATGAACCTCACGGTACGATATTTATTGCGATATGGTGGGGAGACTCACGATATTACGATACTCTACATAATAAGTATGATATTCTAAAACGCTTTGACCAGACATTTGGTGCAACATTTATTGTCATTAGGGATGGAACGATATCCAAATCTCTCTGTACGATATTTTCAGCATATACATCTCACAGTACCAGATTTATTGGAATATTTTATGGAGGCGAAAATAAAACTGTGAATCTGCTACTTTTTCCTCCAAAAATGCCTTCACAAGACTTAATCCAAAGAATGAAGATGTAAAAGTGCTGAGAACAGTTATTTCTTCATGTCGTCTGCACTGAAACGGAGCAAAGGATCATGGTCCATGTAGTTCCCTCTGTTTTTTTTTTTTTTTAGCTATTTCTGCCTCAGAACTGTTCATTTAAGCAAAGACTTGGGATTCGATATATTGTGATGGTCCACGATATTATTGTGAGACTTTTGACAGGATATCACCAGATTTCAGTTATTATTACATCCTTACTGCTTATACAATGTAGTTGTACTAGGGCAATGAGAAGTCCAGGGCTTGTGTTAAAACTGTAGTCAATATAAGCATCTGTATAAATGCAAAATAGAAATGCATATTGAATGCCATACTCTGGAACATTTCAAGCAAAACAATACGTGAAAACGTCAATACATGAAAACGCATGAAACAAAACATGTAGCAGAACCTCCAGAAAAGTTACAGTCAGTTTGCCAACATAAATAGTCATCTTTTTTTATGTATTTATTTTGTGCAAATAAGCACTTTAATAATAATAATGGATACCCAAGGTCGCTAAAATTAAAATTTGAGTACCATATTTTCCCAATTTTGCTGAACAAGATTTTTGTGAGGAAGGAGTTAATCGCCGGCTCCAAATCGCCGCCTGGTCTCAAATAAACGCCTGGTCTGTTAAGTGATTGAAACAAATAAATGCCTGAACTGTTATTTGGTATTTTACGGTGATTCAGAATCCTCTTGGCGAGCTACTTGGAAGGGGGTGGAGAGCTTATTCAGACGCGCACAAATCACTCCAAATACAACTTTGAAGCGGTAAATGAGAAGCAGAAACATCTATAACATGGCTGAATTTGTCAGAATAGGTTTACTTTAATGCCACAATGTCATTCTACGAAAAGCAATACCAAATCAGCTGCGAAAACGGACCCTTCACCAGAAAAACGACATGGCGCAGCTCAGCACTTCCTTATGCATATCCAGAAAATCCTCCTGATTGACCAATATTACTTTATTTTTTAATCGTTGAACCTTAATTTGCGGCGTAACTCCGCGCCCCTCTTCCCGTTGAACCCAATCATTTCAGTATTTGCTGAGCTGGGCCGATTCCATGACCCCTGACAGGAAGTGCAGATGTATAAATAATGCCATCATGTCTGCTCTGCATTGACTGACAGCCACTTCCTGCCTCCAGTCACTTGCAAACATCCACAGACTGGGCAACACATTAACTCCCTTTATGTACTATTAACCGAAACGCTCTTGTGCTAATCTAATTACAGCACGCGTGCTGACATCCCATAATTATCAGCTGCCCTGTTTATTCGGAAGTGACAGTGAAATATGCAACGCTAATTAACACGAGCAGCGACTGCCACTTTGTTTAAAATAAAGAAAGAAATACACAAATATTTCCTTTGGCCTTGGTCTTAAAATCGCTTAATCCTGATGCATCTGGATTTTCTACACGATTTAGACTTTTAAACAAAATTTATTGGTCCACACGGGAAATTATTGGGACACAGTAGCACAATATAGTATAAGAACAAGAGTAAAATATAAAGATAAATGGTAATAATAATAAATAAAGTAGTTCTTCAGGGTTTTATGACCTTTCCTGCACTGTTATGTGATTTATTTTTTTATTTTTTACAATTTTTGCCTATTTTTGTCCCTTTAAATATTGAGTGCAAACATTACTAAAGATAAAATAAAAAATAAAGAAGCAAAAACAGCAAGAGATTGGGGCGAAATAAGGCATAATTATATATATATAATCATAATAATCACCACATGTGTGTCTTCTGTCTTAAATAGAATGGTTAAATATTATAAAATAACTGTTTCTTTTCACGTATTGCCTGTATTTTCCTGATTTTATCTACACACTTATCTAGTTTACTGTTCTTTTATTTTTGTATTATTCACTATTTAATATTTTTACTGTTTTTAGGGAGACAATTTTACCATCTGTCCAGAGACAACGGGTGAAAAATCGCCTTTTGGCTAATTCTGGTGCATTTTCAGCAATGCTACTTAATGTGCACTGTCCATGTCAAATAAACCAATAAATACATAAATAAATAGTAATACAAATATATCTCAGTTATACACAAGAGGTTGTAAGTAAACGCAGTGCAAATGTGAAATAATAAAATAATACTTGACAGGACATGGGGTTATCTGTCACATTTCTTCTTAAAATAATGTATATAAGGGAAAATATATAAACCGAGGGGGGCGAGGGGGCTTATTTACTCTCACACACCTGGGATACTGCAGGATACTGTGGGACTGCAGGTGGCGCTGTCGTCCTGCCTCCACCGGTAGGAAGACGGCGCCAAAACCTGTTTAAATCACCTGACCAGACACGTCACAGCGACATCACGTGACCACACCGAGGAAGGTATAGGGCGACCAGAACTTTAAAATAAAAAACTGGGAGACTCTCAGTTTGTGGTGGCTGAGAATCAAGAGCGGAGTGAAGGAAATCTCTCCTGCACTCGGCCCATCCACGACTAACATGTGAGTCAGTATAGTCACATTTGTGTTTTGGTCATTTTTAAGCAGCTTCTCTGTATTTAACCTAAAGAAATGTTGATTTATGCCTGTCTTTACTGTTGGCAGGGGTCAGATTGGTCAAAAATGGGGACAACTGGGACATTTCTTGTATAAAACTGGGAGAAATCACTGGTTTTGGATAAATCTGCAGGGACTGGGGACACAGGGCTCAAAACTGGGACTGTCCCGGGTAAATAGGGACGTCTGGTCGCCCTGATCAGGAATGAAAACAAACTCTTGGTCTGAAAGAAGAACCTAATAACATAAATAAAGACCAAATTAACCTCACTGGACTGAAATATGAAATAAAACCGCTTAAAATCGCTGCCCATTTGGATGCTTGGATTAGCTTCTGTCACAATAAACAATGTTGAAAAGCGTCGCAGCTCATATTTGTACTGAATCATGACATGGTATTTGTACATGGGCAGAATCTGAGAAGTGTCTTGCTCAAGGACACTTCTCAGACCTGGACCGGACAGAATGTGCTGGTCAAACGGAGCTTGGATCAAACCACCAACCTTCAGGTTAGTGGACAAACACTTTATTTTTGTATTTATTTATTTAAAACAAGGACAGTGCACAGAAAACATTAATCTTCGGGCGAAAAGACGCTCTGTGCCAGATTTAGCTACAAGCTGCTTTCCATCTGCAGTCCTCGGGCAGGTACAGAATACATTAAAGGAATTATTTACATGAAACCAACTCTAACAACAACATTTCATCAGTAACTGCATCTCCTTAAAATAACCACAGTCCAATTCATCATGAAACAGCACAAAACAATCCAAATTCATTCATTCTAATTTCCATGAATACAAGATGTCAAATTCATCATTATGTGCTAAAAAATACTCAGTTCATTGTCAACAAAATCCTCGAAAATGTACAGAACTGTGCAAAAGTTTTAAGCAAGTGTGAACAAAGAAAAGCAAAGTGGGCGAACGAAAGAAAAAGCCAAAGTCATTGAGAACGATCTTCAGCGTAAAGAAGAAGCAGAAGTTGTGTTGGTGCTGGTCTGGACCTCAACATCATGGAGTGTGTCTGGGATTAACATGAAGAGACAGAAGGATGTGAGGAAGCTCCATCCACACAAGATCTGAGCTCAGTTCTTCAACATGTTTGGAACAAGCGACCAGCCCAGTTCCTTCACAAACTGTCTGCAAGTAAAACCTAGAAGAACTGATGCTCTTCTGAAGGCAAAGCTCACACCAAATACTGATTTAATTTAGATTTCTCTTTTGTTCATTCACTGCATTTTGTTGATTGATGAAAATAAATGATCAAGACTTCCATTTTTGAAGGCGTTCCTAGTTTACGGCATTTTTTTTCCACACCTGCCTATATAACTTTTGCACAGTACTGTACATTTACCAAGTTCGTCAGTATTATTATCCTCTAAAATACAATTAATCAACAATATTTCCATGAACATGAAGACAAATGTCACGAGTTAAACACAATAATCACACAGAACCAGTATTTCCAGTCGTCCTTTGAGATGTAAAACGCAATCAAACATACTGCATCTTGCGTATTTTCAATCATAGGTGTTTAAAACTCATCGGAAATACTAAAAAAAAAGCATTCTAACAGTGAGCAGGTCACCTCTCCACAGTTCTGACCTGTAACTTTTAATCTAAGGGCGTCACAAGTTAAGTTTCCATGGGGATATTTGTAATTTTAATGCAGCGCACTGTATAAAAAAGCAAAAAAAATCTCGGTAGAAACAAGCCATCGGTATCGCTTCCACCAGTGTCCCTTTAACGCGCCTTTATTTGACGACGGACTTTAAAATTGGCCGGACACTTTTAGAAAACGCATGAATCAACCCGAAATAGCGCAGGCGTGTCACAGTCTATTTAGCGTAATCAGTCCTTTGAAATTTGAAATAAATGTGGAAATATGAAGGTCGCGCTAACGTAATGCAACCGTCCGCAGTTTCCCGTTTCGCCGCCGTCTTGTCCTTGAGTTTCCCTGCGCCTAATTTCATTACAGTGAGGATTTTGCCAAGTCAGTGAACCCGGGATAACGGCGGCGTGTGGACTCTGCGGGCTGGACCGGGGGGGCAGATATAGATAGATCCACAGAGTTAGTCCTTGTCTGAGGCGTTCCAGTTTCTCATCTAACCTTCTGTCCAACACACACGATCTGAACAGGAGGGGTTACTGTGTGTTTCAGTGGGGTATTCACTGCTAAAAGTCCTACTGGAGATTACGCAAAATTGACTCTTGTGAGCTTTAAGTCACGTTATAGTGTTGCTACCTCATCAAAAACAGATCTGAAGTTGTGTTTTGTCATTCACACACGTTTGAGTCGTCTTTTATTATTACTCTCTGCGTCGCCAAACCTCAAAAATGCTCCGTTCCACCTTGTGATGTCATGTAGAGGCCGTTTTGAAGCAAATCTAAAGACTTTTTTTAATTTAGAAAAGCTTACTGTTGATGCTTTTAGTATTTAGCAACTAGTATTGTTTTTAAAGTTCTTGTTTTATTGTAGCACTTTGAGATTCTATGGAATGAAAAGTGCGCTATGAATAAAATATATTATTATTATTATTTGGTTGATCAGTATGGTATAATTTAAAAGTGAAGTGGTGGGATTTAATACGTTTTTTAACTTCTTCCCACTCCTTTTTCGGGCACGTAAACACATTTGATCGTCCTTGTTTCAATTTTTTGTTTCTTGTATTTGGAGTTTGCGTGTCCGTACATATGGTTTTGTGTATTATCTGCTCGAAAAAATAAACCATTCCCTTTAGTCCAGTAGAGATGCACAGTTCTAGGGCTGAAATCACCCAAAAGGTTCTTGTGAACGTGTGAATGACACAAAACACAACTCCAGGTATGTTTTTGATGACACAACAACATTATAACAGATCAGAAAATAGCACAATATGGATCCTTTAACATATTTCTATTTTAGCTTTTTGCTTTAAAAAAAAAAAGTTGTGTAGTATTCTCCAAAAACAACACAATATCTAGCTAAACATTTGACTTTACTCGAGTAGATTCAACTTGACAAAAGTATTTTTCTTAATTCAAGCAATTGGATTTTCTTATTTTAAGTTCAAAAAGTTGTTGTTGATCTTATTTCGAGTGTAGAAAGTTGGATTTTCATATTTTAAATACAAAAAGTCTTGCTCCACGGGCAGATAATTTGACTTTTCAAGTGAAATTGACTCAAACTGTGATAAAACTTTCTTAATTCCAGTCATCTGAATGTATTGAATAAGTTTTGCTTTTGACATTCTTCTGAGTCTCCCTTCCCTTTGCTCCCTGTGCTAAATCACTCCCTCTTCAGAACCACTGTGTATTGTTTTGCGTCAAACTTTTGTGTACATTTATGTAAAATGGCCGTGTGGGCGCAGTGGTGACGCAGACTTGTGGGCTGAGGATCCACGGGCTTTGGCTTTCTATTCTATGCAACATTTTGAGAAATAAACCACATTTAAAAGAAGAAATATTTGGTGTTAAATGGTCCATCGCTATGGCAAGAGTCCCAAGTCCCCATCATTCTGAAACCGAACATTTGCACTAGAACAGGGCCCGGGAGAGATCACAAGATTACTCAAACATGCACGGATGAGCTCCTCTTTAAAGGAATGCCGTTGAACCGCCCCCATACAATGACATTACAAAGACATGCATAAGGGAAACTGTAATTTGATTTGTTGTAAGTGAATGACTGTCCGTAAAAGCAAGGTTAAACGTATATTTGCCTTAATGTACCCTTTTCAATTTTTCTACATGGAGTAAATACATATGACCAGCCATGTCATTAGATCTGTGTCCTTCAAATGCAATCGTACAGTGAGACCTCCTTGGTATAAGCGATGAATATTATGTCTCTGCTTCTGTACAGTAATAAGGACTGTGGGATTCTCATTATATCTGTGGAAATTGCTGGTTTTCAGGTGGCGTCGCAACATCCTATAGGCCCGTCATATTCAGCACAGATGAGGACAGCTATGATGAATATTGTGGAAAATGCAGATCTTTGTGGGAATGCAGAAAGTTCTTGGGTCTAGTCACTAATAGAAACACAGCAACAAAGGCCTATCAAAAATAAGAAAAAAATACCAATTTTGAGGTAAAAATGCCCTATTTTAAGTGAAATTATCTGCCAGTGCAGTAAGAAATTTTCACTTACCAAGTTTTCTTAAAACAAGACGAAATACAAATCTTGTTCTAAGCAGAAAACACTAGTTTCAAGTATTTATGGCAAGATTTTTCACCTTATTGGTTTGAGAAGGAAGTTAAAGAGGCTTAACCTGGACTGAGTTAATATAAAAAGTGCTTAGAATAAGTTGTAATATCGAGATAAGATAAATCAGGATGGAATATCTTGAAACAAACAAAAAAAAACATCTTAAAATTGATCTTTTAAGATGAATCTGCTTCAAGTCAGTTTAACTATGCTAGAAAATCCTTTTTTGCAGTGAAAGATCAGGTCCAACATTTGTGAATTTATCTTTTGACAGTTATTTCATAGAAAAATACAAAGCAATCAATTGATCCTTTGCAGTGACACAACTCTAGGGGTGTACTACATGTAGCCCTAATGCAGAATGTCCAGCAGTTACCATGGCGACGCAACGCACACATTAGCAAACATGGCCGTAACTGTTTTGAAGATTTTCTGAAAACTACCACATGGATTGAGCTGCTGTAGCTTGTGACTGTAAATCTATTTGAGAAGAGCTGGTTTAACATCACAGATCATCTCACCTACAGCAGTTCCAGCTAACGCTGCGTCCGATTATCCGTCTGACTCAGAGGTCCGAGGACACCAGAACTCGGAAGAGCTCGGAGGAGACCGAGCGAGGATTCCGAGACATAATCCCAGACGGCTGTGCCCAGTGTCACTTTTATGAACTGTTTTCATTGTGTTTGGACGATTTGGTGGTTTGAATAACAATTTCCGTCACTCGTATTACTGCAATACTTTACTTCGTCCTTATCACCACCTTTGGGTTTGGTAGTGTTACTGCAATACTTTACTGCGTCTGTATTACTGCAATACTTTAGTGTGTTTGTATCACTGCCTATGGGTATGGTAATATTACTGCAATACTTCAGTGCGTCCTTATCACCGTCTGTGGGTATGGTAGTATTACTGCAATACTTTACTGCTTCCGTATCACTGCCTATGGATATGGTAGTCGTGTCACCCGTGTTTTAGCCCATTTCCTGCTAACGGGCCAAAATAATCAACTCTCACGTGACGCGAACACTTTCACTTCACAAATTATTCACTGAATTATACTATTTATACTGAATTCTTCCTGGGGGTTGTGTAGTTGAAGCACAGACTTACTTTGGAGCGTCTGGTACTCGGGCCACTCCGGTTAGCGTCCATGTTTTTCTCTGAGTCGGACGCACAAAACATTTTAAAATGATTGAAGCTCGGATGGTGGCGCCATGTTCGAGATCCGAGTGGAAGACGGACGGATAAACGAACGCAGCAGAAGTCAGTTCTCTCTGGTCAGATTGGGTTCAAATTAAACCCAGATTAAAGTCTAATTCTAGTAACTTCAGACAGAGCAGTGCCTACAGTTAACATCACACCCCAGGGAAGGGTAATGACGTCAACCGCAAAGTATCAGTAAAATTTTTTCCCGTTTAGCAAACTTTTTAACACCGTGGCAGCACAAATAACTGTTTATCTGTTTGTTGGATTTGCTCACAACATAAAGTCCGTACATTTATGCATTTGTGGATTTGTGGCGTTTTATGATGATTTGAAAATAAAATTTCATTGTCAGCTGTTATGGCCCAGTAATATTTTGGTGCAGTTTGTCCAGCACAATATTAGATTTAGGAAATGTTAAATAGGGGTTGTAAGATTTTACGATAATGTTGGCGCTAACTGCGACGTCAACACACTAAACAGGGCCACATGCTGTCACCCGTTTGTACGACTGTATTACTGTTATCTGTGACGCTTTTATTAACTTTTGGACAGTTAAAATGGAAAAAAGAAAGAAACTGTAGTGTTCTGACTTTGCAGCTGATGAGGGTTTGATGCTAACTGGAAGCACTACTCTTGTCTGAAGATCTGTTACTCAAGTTCGACTGAATCTGAGCTTTATTTTAAGACAAACTGAAGTGAAAGAGCTGATTTGGTTGGAACTAAAACAGGTTTGTGCTTTTAAACACGTCTCGCGCATAAAATTACAGTTTTTCAGCTGAAAATCAAACTCCTAAACTGAACCATGAACACTCGTTTCGATGATGGGCTCCTGAAAATAGGTTATTAAAACACATTTAGCATTTTTTCTTCTGTTTTCACATGATTTTAAAACTTTTTTTTTGTCTGTGTTTGCTCTTGTGTGCATTGCGTCACCACGGAAACTGCTGAACATCCCTCCAGTAGAAGCAGAAACAGAACACCCCCAGTGCGATGTCACTGCAAAGTATCAATAGCTTTCTCAATAGTGCAATATGTTTAATTCCATACTGCGGAACATTTTAAACAAAGCAACATTATCTCCATGGAGACAAGCAGGTGTCAGTCAGTCAATCCACCAAGCGCTTCTTAGACTTTAGCCCTATTCGCACGGGATAAGTACAACCTGGGGACGTCTGGTAATTTGCAAATTCTCGCCCCACCTCTGTGTTACCTGCAACACATTTGCACGAGATGAGCGAAGTCCGTAAATGACTCTATTTTACTGAAATCACGACCGGATATGTCATACCATCACATCCGTTTCTATGTCTTTCGCGCTGCTAAGTCAGTAAATTTATAAAGTATGCAAAAAAAAATAAAAAATTAAAAAACGTTCCTTACCGCCTGCTGCTACACGTCATCCAGGTCAACATCCTGCGTGAATTGTCTCTCCTCTTGGATTTCTAGCCCTTTTTGCGGATCAGTTTCCAAGTAGAGGCTCTGAGGCTGTGTCATAATTTGCCCCCAAAAAGCTCAAAACTGCTCATCAAAATTTCTACCGCAGCCTCCATGACTCAAGCTGGAAAGAGATAGAAAAGGTGCGCAAAGCGATATGAAAAGCGCCCAATATATAGAGAAAAGACCGCGGAAATAAAAGGAATAGACAGAAAAGACGCAATTACAACAACAAACACTGACATGCAGATTCGCACGGGACGTTTATTATCACCGGGCGTCTGTGTTTGGTGAAATATCGTAGGTAATTTGCGGCAGAATTTTTACTTTACAAATTACAGACGTGGCGCATTCGCACGGGATTAAGATCTCAGACGTTCTCCGCAATTATTACAAATCACCAAAGGTCCACAGGTAAAACTAATCCCGTGCGAATAGGGCTTTAGACAAACTTTATGGATCCACAAGCGAAATTATTTGGACACAGAAGCTCACACGTCACAATATAATATAATAACAAAGAGGAAAAATATAAATGGTAATAATAAATTCTAAATAAATAGCAAAAAGATAGCAAGAGACAGGTGTCAAATAAGTACATGTACAAGTCCAAATAAAATAGGAAAATAAGTCATAAAAGCTTCTAAATGGTACGGCGGAAATAAGTGATGTTTATCTAACATCGGTGCATTTATAATGTGTACGCCTGCAACACTTCACCTCAAAAACATCGACTCAAGGACAGTCCGTGCATTTAGAGTTCGCCACGTGGATCGGAAGTTATTAAAACTACTCAAAGTTAGTTCGGGCCAAATGCTGGTCTCTGTGGAGATGTTAGTGCTCCAAAGTACGGCATTAAACGTATCTATATCTCCATGAATACAAGAAAGTGGCATCTCCAGGCCAAGTTACGAGTTAGATCTTTCAAGAAGCAAGCCCACAAAGAGAAAGAATGTATGTTTTCTTAAGTATTTTGCTACAGTTAACATCTTTAACCACCTTAAAAACATCGAATCAAGACCGGTCCATGCATTTTAGAGTTTGCCATGTGGATGAGAAGTTATTAAAACTATTCAAAATCAGTTCGGGCCCAATTGATGGTCTCGATGGAGATGTTGTTGCTCCAAAATATGGCATTAAATGTATCTACATCTCCATGAATCCAAGTAAGTGGTATCTCCAGGCCAAGTTACAGGTTAGACCTTTCGAGAGGTGAATCCACAAACTGTAAAAATGTATGTTTTTTGAAAGAATATTTTTAGTTTTTTTGTTACATACTTCCTCGTTACTTTCACCGCCTTAAAAAAACCAACTCAAGGCCACCCCGTGCTTTTTAGAGTTAGTTATCTGGGCTAGAACTTATAAAAACTATATTTGTTAGAGCCAAATGCTGGTCTCTATGGAGATGTTACTGCTCCAAAATATGGCATTAAACGTATCTATATCTCCATGAAGAAAGTGGCATCTCCAGACCAAGTTACAGGTTAGATCTTTCGAGAGGTGAGCCCATGAACCGTAAGGATGCATGTTTTTTTCTTTTTTGTCATGTACTACCTCTTTAACCATCTTAAAAACATCAACTCAAGACCAGTCCATGCACTTTATAGTTTACCATGTGGACGAGAAGTCAGCCAACTGCTGGTTTCTATGATGTTATTTCTCCAAAGTACGGCATTAAACTTATCTATATCTCCATGAATGCAAGAATGTGGCATCTCCAGGTCAAGGTACAGGTTAGATCTTTCAATAGGCGAGTCCATGAATAGTAAGAATGCATGTTTTCTTATAGTAAGTATTTCGTCACATACTGCCTCTTTAGTCACCTTGAAAAACATCAAATCAAGGCCAGTCCGTGCATTCTAGAGTTTCCTATGTGCTAAGTTTGCTAAGTTAAAACTATTCAGTGTCAATTAGGGCCAACTGCTGGTAACTATGGAGATGTTAGTCCTCCAAAATATGGCATTAAACCTATCTACACCTCCATGGATACAAGGAAGTGGCAGTTCCACGCTAAATTATAGGTTAGATCTTTCGAGAGGCGAGCCCACGAACAGCAAGGCTGCATGTTTTCTTAAGTATATTGTTACATAAAACCTCTTTAGCCACCTTAAAAACATCAAATCAAAAGCAGTTCACGCATTTTAGTGTTTATTATCTGGACCATAACTTGTTAAAACTATTCAAAGTTAGTTCATTGCGGCTCATCGTTCCATCGCTAACCCCGCGCCCTCCTCACGCATGTTTTTATTTTCGATTTTATGCTCGATCATGCCGCAAAACAAACCAGGTTTTGTAGAGCCAGAGCAAACAGCCCCTCTCCACTGTGTTCTGGGTTATTAAACACATGACGCTACATTTAGCATCGCTTTCATTATCCCAGCAAACGCATTAGCTTAGCAATGCAGTGATCTATACTGGGGATATGCACATTGCTTATTATGGTAGTATCTGTGTGTGTGTGTGTGTGTTTATGTATGACTTGTATTGGTCTATTGGGCAGAAATTTCAATGTGCGCCCTTCACAAATTAAAGGGGAAGTGTCCACATTAAGTATTGTGGCGGGAGGTCAGTATATGGGTCAGTGATTATAGCTCTTAAAGGGATGGGGTCAGATGGTTCAGTGCAAAGTTTTAATTGGGTCGATAATAAGAAGTAAGAGCCAGAGGAGATTGTTAATACGATATTAGAAAAGCAGCCAAGATTAAGTTAAGAATATAAAATTATTCAGTAAAAAAATAATCCTTTGTATAATGTTTTTTTTTTGAGTCATTGTCTGCATGACTGCACAACAGCCTACAGCACCTTTCATCAACAACATTACAAATTCATCTATAAAACAATCACTGGTGAAACCGCTCAATATCTCCGCTCGCTAATCAATATTTCCACCAATACTCGCAACCTCCGCTCCAACAGCATCATCACCATGAACATCCCACGGGTTCGTACATCACTTGGTCAAACTGCATTTCACTTCGCTGCCCCCAACGACTGGAACAACCTACAGAAAACATTAAAACTCCAAACACTACCGCCCTTATCTACCTTCACAAACACAATAAAAACTGTAGTCTATGATCATTGCGACTGCTTTTAAATAATGTCTTGTACGTGTGTATATAACGTAAATAGTGAGTGTGAATGGTCTTATGTTGATGTGGCCCTTTCTTGTCTATTGTGTATGTATGTTATGTATATATTCTGCTGTGTGAAGGTTCTGCTGCCTCTTGGCCAGGTCGTCGTTGAAAATGAGAATTGGTTCTCAACCGACCTACCTGGTAAAATAAAGGTTAAATAAAATAAAATTAAAAAAATAAACCTTTGTGAAGTTCACAGACAATACAACTCTGGTGGGTCGACGTTCTGGGCATGTAGTGCAGGGAAAACAACCTCCAGCTGAATGTCATCAAGACTAAGGCGATTGTTGTCGACTTCGATAGAGGCCACGCCCAACATTTGCCCCCGACGGTGCTGCTGTGGAGAGTGAGCAGCACACAATTCCTGGGGGTGCAGATAAGTGAGGGCCACATTCTACAGAGGAACCACTGAGAGCATCCTTTCCAGCGGCATCACTGTGTGGGGAAGGAGCTGCACGGACCACGACAGGAGAGCCCTGAACACTGCCAGATAAATATACACCACCCGCCCCTCACCATATGCACCACCTGCCTCACCGTATATGCCACCCGCCTCACCATATACACCACCCGCCTCACCGTATAACCACCCACCTCACAGTACACACCACCCACTTCACCATACATCACCCATCTTGTCGTACATACCATCCACCTCACTGTACACACCACCCGCCTCACCGTATACACCACCCGCCTCACCCAAAAAGCTTGTCACTCCACACACAATCTGTTCAGCCTCCTGCCCTCTGGGAGGAGGTACAGGAGCCTCCGTTCCCGCACCACCAGACTCACGAACGGCTTCATCCACCAGGCTGTTAGGATGCTGAACTCTCTCCCCTCTCTAACCACCAGGAAGCAGGAATCTGCATTTCTCTAAAGAAGAACACTTGGACTTTTCCTTTTGTTTTACTATTATTTATTAGAATATTGAGAGTGAGAACACCATTTCAATTTTTCATATGTTCATCGCAAAATTGACAAAACTTTTTGAATTGAACTGAATTGAAATTGAATTGATATGTAGAGCATAAAAAGAAGAACTACAGGAAGAGCATCGGGTTTAAAAATCAGGTAAATTATGATGTGAGTAAGAGGTTATGGGCATGTCTATGGAAGAATGTCCAGCAGTTGCAACGCTGACACAATGACCACATTAGGAAAAACAGCATCTAGTACATTTTTCAATGGTCTGAAGAGTCAAGAAAAATTGATTTAAACATCTTGTGATCAATGCAAGCATTCATGGTCCCATTTAGAGGTTTGATTTCCCATAAAAAGGTGAGAGTGACAAAGAGAAAGTCTTTTGGCTAATGCCATCTTGTAATTTGAGACGAAATTGTTTAAGAGGACAGAACCAGCTCACCTATTGTATTTCCAGCTAAGTCAGTTCACTTCATTTTTTGAAAGGACTTTTTTTGTCCCCACAGGGAAATCTGTCCTCAGTATTTGATCCATCCTTCAATGCCACTGGTCAGGAGCAGTGGGACCATCTCCAGATCCCGAGCTGGTCTTTGTCAGGACTACTTTAGCTTTTTGACCTTTTGTGCATGTTTCTGGGTTTATGGAGGAAACTGGAGGAAACCCACCCAGACACAGGGAGAACATGCAAACTCCACACAGAAAAGCTTAGGTGAAACAAGGATCGAGCCTGGAACCTTGCTGTGAAATGTGAGACTGCCACTATCATGGACAGATTGTGTTAAAACAAAACTCAGATTAACTTGAGTAGACAGAGCAGTGCCTCTTGTTAGCTTCACCATCACCGGGAATATCGATGAAATGAGCAGTTTAGCAATTCATATTCCATTCTGCTTTTAAAGGCTAAAGCTCTATAACCATGTTTAAAATGTACATTCTGGAGGTAATCTTAATAAAAAAATTAAAATAAAATAAAAATTTCTACCTCTTTCTCCGTCTGGATGAGCTCACAGTTGGAAATTTTTTGGCTTTTCACCCAACATTCCTGATTCACAGGCTGTCTGGAATGTTTCACAGTATAGCATTAAACTCTATCATCATGGAGCCCAAACACTGCAGAGAAGCTTGTCCAAAATGTAAGATATAAACACTTAAATCAATCAGAAAATGACTTAAAAGTAGAACGATTATCTGTCCATGCAGTCTAGACTAGAATGAAGCAGTCTCAGAACTAGTAAGTCGATAATAAATCTGAAAACAAGATGAATAACCTGATATAAGTTTTAAAATCTTGGCCAGATCAGAGAAATTTGCAGTGAACAAGCCAAGTCAGATCTGTGAAGAGGCAACCCCGGTCATGTGTGGGGGCTGTAGGCTCTGAGGAAAAGGTGAGTTTTGAGCAGTTTTTTGAAGGTGTTGAGTGAGTCTGAGTTTCTGATATATTATGATGTATGAGCTACTACGTAAAGCCATTTACCTTGTGGATCAATAAAGTCTGCCTAATGCCAGGTGTACACAGTGCAATATTTTCGCTCATTTCACTCAAACTGTACAGACAAATCGCAGGGTTTAAAAGTTCATAGCTCACGATTCATGTTCTCACACGATACAAACAACTTCAGCTGTGCCAAACCCTCACGAGAGGTGACTGGATTTCGAAACAGATTTGATGTTTTTGCGATGTCCGATTGCTGAACGGGAGCTGGTCGTGAGGTATTCGTCAGTTCTCGTTACCCCATGTATACGACACGAAGCACGACACATGATTAAGCCAATAAAAAAATAAAAAAAAGTCAGACAAGTGAATAATTGTCTCAAAAGGGGCCAAAAATCGCACAGCGTAAGTATTTTTGAGCTATATCACCTGTAATTGAAAAAAAAAAGTAAGGCAGATCTGTTTAATGTCATACAGTGGTGATGGGAAGGTGACGGGCCCATTACCGCACTGAAAATAATCTTAATTTAAAAAAAAAAAATACATAAAATCTCAAATATAATTGACTGAAAAAGTGCATAAAAACCCAATATGTTTCCAAAATTATTCAGCATTAATCACGGCGTTTGGTGCGATAGTGCAGATGTGGGCCACAAAACCACCACACACTAACTTAATAAGGACAATCTTCCTTTTGCATAACGCCTGCTGTGCATTTAAATAAAACATATGTGGATAAATATGTGAGCTCATCCATAATGCATGTGTGGCAATGGCATACCAAACAGCAGCAATGTCTGAGCTGCACTAACCAATCAGAAGGCCTCAATGTCGGGGGGTTTTTCCTCATTAAAAATACATGCTTGACCCCCGACCCCGCTCGCACGTGTAGACCACTGCTCGGGTTTTTCCCCACAGACCCCTTAAGTCCTCCCCAGTCACGCTACACCGCTGTTTAGTTGTTGCTTTTTAGGCTCGGGGAGGGTCCTGGTACTAATAGTTTGGCAGAAGACATAATGGGGCATTACTGGAGCCGGGCGCAGGGGAGAGAGGTGGTGATTTATGGTTTCAGCTTGAGGTGCTCTTAACCATTGGACACATCATCTCAGAAAAGTAGAAATAAAGAAATACACAGAGAGAGAAAAATGGATGGTGCAGATATGAGGTGTATGGAGTAAATGCTACGGCGAGAGACAGAAGTGTAGAACGAAACTTGGGAAGGGATAAAAAGTGCACTTTTTACACTCATCCAGGAGCATTAATATTTGAGTCTGAAAGGCTGAAAATAGACTGAAAAATGAGCTGTGAAATTACAGAACTAAGAAGTATAACTCCCCATAGCCACAGATGTTTACAGAGGGAATGTGATTGCCCATCTTGTCTGAAATGCTTCACAGCATGGCATTAAAGGGGAACTCCAACACGTTTGAAGCTAAAGTCTGTCAGTGTTTCCTCAGTGGAGATCTCACTGTGGCAGTGAGTCTGTCAAGGCAACAAACTAGTGTAGTGATGGGGGCAAGTTCTGAACTTCCACGTAAAACGCAAATTTGCTTCACACTGAAGAAGCTCAACACCACTTTAACCCATCTGACAACAGCCACGAGTCTAACAAACAAAACGCTCTGCCTGGTTCACTCATTAGTGTCTGGAAACGTTAGAAAACAACTTTATAAGCAGCTTTAGCCTTATCTTTTCCCACTGCACATGCGAAAGCCCAAAAGATTTGACTGTCGGCACCAGCAGCGACGAGAGGCTCGAGCCGCCAGAAGCAACAAGAGAAGATCGACTATTGACTGTGCAGAAGAAGAGTTACTAAAAGTTGAAAATGGTTCGGGAATGTATTTTTTAGTATTTTTCAAAAAATATAATTCACTTGTAAATAAATGGGATTAGAAACGACATCGGCAATCGAGTCTTTTGAACTTTCACATGCACAGTGGGAAATCAACAAAGGTAAGGCTAAGGCTGCTTATAAAGTTGTTTTATAACGTTTGCAGACACTAATGAGTGAACCAGGCAGGGCATTTTGTTTGTTAGACTAGTGGCTGTTGTAAAATGGGTTAAAGTGGTGTTAAGCTTCTTCAGCAAATTGATGTTTTACGTGGAAGTTCAGAACTTGCCCCCATCACTACACTAGTTTGTTGCCTTTACAGACTCACTGCCACAGTGAGATCTCTACTGAGGAAACACTGATCTGTGCCATTTTTTGGCTTCTGACAGTATTCAACCACCTCTAGTAATGGACTTTAGCTTCAAACGTGCCGGAGTTCCCCTTTAAACCTTTCTATCATCATGGAGACCAAACCAGGCCAAGTTACAGGTCAGATCTGTGGAATAGCGACCCGACTCACAGTCAGAACGCCTGTTTTTTAAGTACTTTTGAGCTATAAAGCCCTGTAATTGAATAAATGTAAGGCAGAGCTGTGTAATGACATACTGTGGCACATTCTAAGCAAAGCAATGACATTTCAGTAGAAAGAAAAAGGTGACAGACCCACTACCGGAAAGTTACACAGTGCACCTTTAAGTGTGTCCTCAGATACGAGGTAAAAACATTCAAATCCAATAAAGCTTTTACGGATAACAAATGTAATACTGATGTATTCTTAATTACAAAATCATTGCAAATGATAGCCAAGTTGTTTATACTTTAATGGAGTGTTTGGCTTCTTAAGATAATTATCCAAATCAGTAAGCAGAATGAGCCTCATTTGAGTCCCTCATTTGGGTTGTTCCAATGCTGAAATCCAGTTAATTAAACCTAAAACCTAAACCTGTCTCTGATCTGAACGGTCACTACCTAAACCTCTAAATCCCAGCACCCACAGTAAGTCCTGAATCAGTGCTAGTGCAGCCTTTACAGCTCCGAGAATGAATTCTGGAGGTTCTGAGCTTTCACATGAGGCCTGTCCATCAGCTGAGAATGAGAAAAACTAGTATGCATCCTCTAAAGCCCCTTTCACACCGGCTGCCGACACATCGCTAGTGTTCCTCTTTCGCAATATATTTACGAACTGTTGATTTTTTTTAACTCTTTGTTATTTATTTTTATTATATTATATCGTGATGTGTGAGTTCCTGTGTCCAAATAATTTCCCATGTGGATGAATAAAGTTTGTCTAAATCTTAAGTCTAAATCCACTGACCCACAGGTTGTCAATGCAATTCCAGCTCCTGAAGATGAATGTGTCCTTGGGCAAGACATTTATGAATGTGTGTGTGAGTGGGTGAGTGGAGTGGAGTGTTTTGAAGGTGGAAAAGTGCTCTATAAAAACAATTTACCAGGTTAAAGCACTGGCAACACAGGTTCAGTTGTGATTGTAGTGTTTTTTTTTAAACCAGTAAAAGCACAGACTACTTTACTTTTCAACAAAGCACAACTGAGGTATGTTTTATAACTCAGAAATCAGTTATAAAAAAACATAGTTGATCTTCAAAAGGACCTTCCCTGTTCTCTTTGGCAATGCCCCGAACGCCAGCTGTCTCTGTTGTAGTTTTCCGAGCGCGCCGCAGACAGTTTAGATCACAGTACATTCAAAGTACTGGCACAGATTCACACGTTTCACGGAGGACGGGGGGGATGACGCAAGCTCCTGAATGCTCCACTTCCCTCTCCTTGGTTTACTTATTTACTTTCCTGGCCTCTCCGTCGTCGTAAATCACGGCGAGGCATCAGCACGTCGCGAGATGAGCCGCAAAGAGGCTCCAACCGGAGGACTTCTTGACCTCTGCGTAACGGCGCGACCTACTTCAGCTCTAAGTACGGCCATTCCTGTAAGTGCAATCAAACTATTATCTCAAGTAAGGCAGGGCAAATGGGCCGTTATTATGGTGAAGTTGTGTAAAAAAAAAGTATAATTAACATGAGTTGAATCAATGGACTGAAGGAACAAGAGAAGAACAAGGCCTGGCTTATGACAAGGCAGTTTGAAGTTACTGCAATGGAAAACGTCCTGTTGTATATTTAATTAAATGAACTCTAAATGGAGCTTTAAAGATGCACTGTGTAGCTTTTCTGGTCAAGGGTATGAGACTTGCTTAAGCCCGTGCTGTTTTTCCATGAGATGTTCTACAGTATGACATTTAATTTAATCTTTAGGGCCTTAATTTAATCAGTATATCATTTAATTTAATTTCATCTCCATGGAAAAGTGCATGGTTTTGCGATAGTTTTGAGAGATAAAAACAACCAGAAAAGTTCCACGGCGCAAGTCATGTTAAAATGGGATTTCCTAAGGATGCAACAACAAAATATGGTGATATCGTATCGTCAAAGGTCTCACAATAATATCGCGGACCATCACAATTTATCGAATCACAAGTGTCTTTGGGTAAATGAATAGTTCTAATGCAGAAATAGCTAAAAAACAGAGGGAACTACATAGACCATGATCCTTTGCTCCGTTTCAGCGCAGACGACATGAAGAAATAACTGTTCTAAGCACTTTTACATCTTCATTCTTTGGATTAAGTCTTGCGAAGGCATTTTTAAAGGAAAAAGTCGCAGATTCAGTTTGTGCCTCCACAAAATATTGTAATAAATCTGGTACAGTGAGATGTTTTTGGTGAAAATATCGTACAGAGAGATTTGGATATCGTTACATCCCTAATGACAATAAATGTTGCACCAAATGACTGGTCAAAGCGTTTTATAATGTCAGTCTTGATATTATGTAGAATATCGTAATATCGTGAGCTTTCCCACGATATCGCAATAAATATCGTACTGCGTTTATACCGTGACGATATCGTATCGTGAGACTTGGATATCGTTACAGCCCTATTATTTCCTCATCAAAAACATACCCGCCGTTGTTTTGTTTCATTCACACATGTTTGAGTAACACTTTATTAATAGTCTGTCTACATCTCAGAAGCTCAAAATGCTCTGTTCCACCGTGTGATGTCATGAAGTGGTAGTTTTCCAAATGAATGAACTTTTACCTTAAGTTCAGTAGAGCTTGACAATTCCAGGGCTGAAATTACCTAAATGACTCTAGTGAATGGATCATATGGAGTTAAAAATATATATATACACAGTGGGGCACTTCCTGTATTACCACATGACATCACAAGGTGGAACAGTGTGTTTTCAGGTTGAAAGAAAACTCTAGTCTAAACATGTTTTGTGTGTTAAACATATGTGAATGAAACAAAACACAACGCCAGGTGTGTTTGTGATGAAGAAGCAACATTATAACAGATCTGAAAATAATAAAAGCTTTTTAATGTTAAGGTATAATTTGAAGCTCATTTAAGCCACTAACATAAAAATCCAGGATATTATGTGTTTTTTTTTTCCCCTCAGTGAACCAAAACATAAAAAATCTGCAGTAAAGAATAATAAAATCCCAGCACCTTTAGTGAGTCGACTGTCAACATCATTAAGACATCGTTATAACTGCTCTGTGGTTGCCATGGTGACGGCCGTCTGCTCTTGAGGTCGGCGGGTTGGCAACTTTTTTTAATTAGTTTGAAAACTGCTACAGACTTTTATTTTATTTATTTTTTTTTTTTTTACAATAATGCAATGGTCTTCAACACCAAAAGGTAAAGCAGTAATTATAATGAAGCACATATAGCCTCACATTGACTCATAAACACCATATGAACGATGGTTTTGGAGGTGGCTTTTGTGAAAACTTGGAAGCCTTGGGCACCTGTTTCTTGTGGTAGTCATTTTTTAAAGACACACTCAGTAACTTTTCTAGTTGACAGGGTTCCAGCAGCTTTCTTCAAGTTAAATTCAAGTATTTTTACGACCTTTTTAAGACTATTTATTAAAAAAATGGAATACCTATTTCATAGACCTACCGGCAAAACAAAGGAATATGACGAGTAGAGAGACTTCCCAGTAACCCCAGCATGAAATGGGTCGCTCGGTAATGTAAAACCAGTGTTAAAAAAACAACATAACGGCGTTAATAAAACTTTATGTTCTGCTGAGATTGTCTTTGATTTTATGCTTTTGCTGAGCCTGTTGCTTGTGGTTCTGTAGCACAGGATCTTCAGTGACGTGTTTGGAGTATTTTGACCCGGGGCTGCGTTGGGTTCTCAATTATTGGTTCCGTCGCTCTTTATTTAGGCGACGTTGTTTGACCAGTTAATGACAGCTGACAAATTACATTTTTGAGGAGAAATGTGATACGGAGTAGTTACGTACTGCACAAATTTAAAGAGCCAGATATAAAAATTCTAGTCTTTTTAAGGTATTATTTCCAAATTCATAAATTAAATGGTTTTAAGACTTTTTAAGACACTGTAGGAACCCTGGTTGAGGGTCCACCACCTGCTCGTCTCCATGCAGATGTTGTTGCTTTTATTTAACACGCAAACCCTGCATATTTAGACTGAGTGCTTCTCTCAAATGGAAAAAACTCTGCTCAACCTTGTGATGTCATGTGGTAATACAGGAAGTGTTCCACTGTGTTTTTAAAGCATATACACCTTCATTGGAATCATGTGGGTGATCTCAGCCCTAGAATTGCCCATCTCGACTGAACAAATGGTAAAAAGGTAACTGGAAAACTACCCCTTCATGACATCACGAGGTGGAATCTTCACAGCAAAAACATGGAGGGTTAAAATTTCAGGGTAAAATATTGTTTTACTCTGAAATTGAGTTGTTTTTAACACAAAAAGTGTGATTTTAACTATGTGAAAGTTAAACGGGGGTTCAAGCTGCAGTTATTTGCCAGAGTTGATATGGTTAAGTGAAGTGAAGTGAATTCAACTTCAACTAGTGTCATTCAACTTCCCTCAGTGTTAATTCAATTTACAGTCGTGTTAATTCGGCACCTCCCATCACCACTTCAAACTCCTGCGAGATAAGACCAGTTTGAACCAGTTTTGTACATAATTTCATCTTAAATTAACGAAAATAAAGTGCAAAAATAAAGCACCTCTGTGTTTTGTTTAGCTAAATTGGGATAACCCTACAAAGTGTTATCCGTTTACTCTCTAAATGTCAATATAACTCTTGATTTCGGGGTTAAACGGGAACTTTGGTCCAGTATTGCTTAATTAACATTTCCAAAAATGTTAAATTAACTCCAGAACAGATGGACTCATATAAACCCTGAGAAAATGTTAACACTGATTCTGTGAGAGCCAATTTTAACACTCGGCTTTTTGCTCTCAGTTCAAATGGTAAGACGTAAAGGTGCACGATGTAACTTTTTGGTTAGGGGTCCGTCACCTGTTTGTTTCTATGGAGATGTCATTCCTCTGCATGGAATGTTCCACAATATGACATTAAACAGCTCCACTTTACATTTATTCAATTACTGGTGGTTTTATAGCTCAGAAATACCTTGAAAAACAGGCGTTCTGACTGTGAGCGGGGTCGCCTCTCCGCGGATCTGACCTGTAACTTGGTCTACTTTGGTCTCCGTGAAGATAGAAAGGTTTAATGCCGTACTGTGAAACATTCCAGACAAAGCGATAACACGAACCACGGAGAAAAGCGTTTGACGGAGCCACCAGAAAAGTTACACAATGCACCTTTTACATTTGCAGACCACACCAGAATAGTCAGAATCCAAAAGAAATATCGCATTTTGTTTTAATTTCGACATAATACGATTTGCATGTTTTGAATTATGCAGGTGGATTGACCAGGCCAAAGCGAAGCACCCGAGCAGAAATGGATTCAAAGACTTGGATCCTCATTGCAATTATACAACAGTGGGAAAGCATGTTGAGCTAATTAACATAAGCAGACCCGCCACGGCGCCGCTATGGTTTGGCCCAAGGCGGAATTTGAAAAGCCTCAGTTTGTCCAAAAGCGCGAGACTAAACAGAGATTTTGTAAGGAAATTAAATCTGGTAGAACATTGGCGGCTCTGTTTGGTTCATAGGAAGGCCACAGCATTCAGGATGAATCGCATCGTTATGACAACGTCTCACCGAGCGTGTAATTTAATCTGTTCTTAGTAAAAAAAAATAAAAAATTAAAGGGCAGATGAGTCATGAGCCATAGCAATGAATATATAGAAAAATGTGTTAAAGGATTAGTCTGGGTTTGTTGACATGAATCTGTACGTCCCCGTCAGCAGAGTCGCATCAACACTGACTTACCTCCCGACAGCGTCTGAGCCGAGTTCTTCCCCGGTTTCGGTGCTGATGAAAGTGTCCGGCGAGTTGGCTGGGGTCATGAAAATAAAGCGGTTTTCTTCTCAAAACAATATGCGTTCAAAAGAGTGAGACATTTGCGTCACAAAACGGTGAACCGCGAAAAACTCGGCTCATCGGACGCTGTCGGGAGGTAAGTCAGTGTTGATGCACGACACTGACTTACAGATTCATGTCAAAAAACCTGAACTGTCCCTTTAAAGGTGCTGTATATTCTCTTGAGACTCGGCCTATGCATTTGTGTCCTTTATATTGGACAGTGAGTTGAGTTGAGATGTATGGCTGGGACTTTTGGAACCTTTTCCTTTTGATCCAGAATGGTATATTTTATGGTACAGGGAAAAGAAAATATAAATATCCTTTATTTATATCATTTTAAACTACATTTTCACATGTATTTGTATTTCTCAAGCCTTTAAGATTAAATTCAGCAATTAGTTTAATAATTTTCATGTTTGTGTCTAACAAAATTAACGAAATCTAAATGCTAAGGTGTTAATTTAGCTTCAAATAGACAGAAAATAACAAAAATATATATATTGCAATAGACTTTTTATGTTTGTTTTGCTTTTTTGAGCTATAAAACCAACTGTAATTGTATAAAAGTGAGGTAGAGCAGTTTAATGTCATACTGTGGAACATTCCAGGCAGAGCAATGGCATCTCCATAGCAACAAGCAAGTGATGCACCTTATAATGCGCCTTTACAAACTTGAAACTAGTTCATTTTAACTTGTTTGCAGTGGTCTAAAGGTATTCCTCACTTCCTTTATGAATCCTGAGCATCCCGATTCACAGCGATGAGTTTATAAGTGACAAATAGCATGCTAAAAGCGCACTTCCTGATTCTCGGACAATAAAACCCTTCGTAATTAGACGCATAAAACACAAGCCAGACTTATTTTGACCGCGTACGTACTGGAGTAAGTCAAATTTAGCTCAAATACACAGGGCAAAAAGTGCAGCTAGTTTGATAAAGGTTAATTAAAAAGTATGAGGTAACCTATAGAAGTAAACAAGAGACGCATATGGACAATAGACGGTGCAATTAGCTGCCGTTATAAAGTTGGCTTAGAAGCAATTAGACCTAGCAGCAAGGATCAAGACTCATACGGGAGATACATGACAAGAAGAGGATTACAGGAGGTCACGCACACCAATTATGTTTCGAATTTGCGCTTCAGAAAAATAAAAAAGAAAGAAGAAATGCAAAAGTGTCCATCCAGTACTGAACCGGGACTAAACTAGGAATAGACTAATTGGGTTTGAATCACGACTAAAGAAGACGTATTGTGCCTGTGTCTGCTCTAAAGTTATAATCTATGACACTAGTGGAGCTTTATGTTAGAATTTGGACGTTTTTAATCGCAATATTCATCTAAAACGACTCTGATCTGGTTAGCTATACATTACACGAGCAAGCAACGTTTTCCTTTTTTCCCAGTTGTACCAAAAATGACTACACGACACTGCTAAATCCTACGCATGTCACGGATAAAAATAAAATAGAAGAAAGTCTGTGTGTAGCGTTGATCGGAGCTGTGAAGTCTTTAATAATGGAGAATACAGAGTACTCAAACCTGCATCAATCGCTCTAAATACAACTTTGAAAGGGTAAATAGGAAGGGAAACAACTATGATATGATTAAAAGCTTTGAAAAGTTGTTGAAAAGCTTTAAAAGTGCAGCGTGTAACTTCTGTCAAATGTTTTTCCTCAGTGGAGTTCGACATTAACCAGCTCTGCCTTACATTTATTAAATTACAGGTGGTTTTGTAGCTCATAAATACCTAGAAAAACTCAGACTGAACGGCAGGGGTGTAGCGGGTGGGGTACGCGGGGGTACGCGGGGGTACGGCGTCCACCCACTTCTCCCGACGAGAGATGTAAAACAAAACAAATGTAAAATCGCCTACAGCTTCAGTGGCAAACAGGAGCTATTGGCAATGGTGAAAACTATCTGCACAGGTCATATAAAACAGGACTAAACCAGGACTAAACCAGGACTAAACAAGAACTAAAACCAAGATTAAACCAGAACTAAAACCAAGACTATACCAGAACTAAATCAGGACGAAAATCAAGACTAAACCCGAACTAAACCAGAACTAAACCAGGATTAAACCAGAACTAAAATCATGACTAAACCAAAACTAAACCAGAGCTAAAATCACGATTAAACCAGAACTAAACCAGAGCTAAAATCATGATTAAACCAGAACTACATCAGGACTAAACCAGAACTAAAACCAGGGCTAAAATCAGGACTAAAACCAGGTCTAAGCGTGGTCTAACACTAGGTCTAAAACCAGGACTAATCCAGAACTAAAACCAGGACTCAACCAGAACTAAAATCAGGACTAAAACTAGGTCTAAAACTAAAACAGGATCTAACAAGGCCTAAACCATGCCGTGCGGACTGTGTCTCCTCCTGTACACTGCGCTGTTTTTTCATGATTCCGCATCATTTTGAGTACAAAAAAATCTAACATTACTGATTTTTACTGAGCTGGCATCTTTATGTTTGTACTGACAGTGATTTTATTTTTTCAATAAACAAAAAAACTCTACCTCTTACCACTGGTGAGCGGGGTCACCTCTCCACAGATCCGACCTGTAACTTGGTCTGGTTTGGTCTCCATGACGATAGAAAGCTTTAAACCCGTACAGTGAAACATTCCAGATGGAGCAATAACATCTTGATGGAGAAAAGTTACACAACGCACCTTTAAGCTAGGACCTAAAGCTCTAAAAAAAACCATATTATTCATTTATTTTTTTGCACAGTTCAAACTCCACCAAACCTGATCCACAGAAACATTTGCCGTTCCCGTCTCTTATTCCACTTTTTCCTCCACTACAGTGCGCCGTGATTGCCTCGTCTCATCCACGAATAAACAATCAGCAAACATTTCCCTCTCCTTAGACTTAATACTTGGAACTTAACCAGCCAATCACGCCATCTCGCCCTCTAATAGGCCATTATGCACATCTCACACTGCAAATTCAGCCTAATCATCGTCTAATTAATTAATGGAGATGAAGAGAAGAGAAGTAAGAGAAAGAGTGTTTGGGATTTTTCCTGGGGCTGCGCTGGGTGACCGCTCTGGGTAATATAAATGACATGGGTGACTGCATCTCTTTGTACTGGCTGCTCTTCGGTATCGCCGGAGCTGCCGCTTTGCCAGTGCCCTGCGGTGTAGTGATTAAAAATGCCCTCCGAAGACGCTCACCTCAACCTGCGCTCGCTCTCGTCGTGAGGTCTGAAAGGGCCTTATCGTAATTAGTATTAGCAGGAACACTTTTGAGGAGACACCCGCCGCGTGGACTCGTTTGCATAAAGATAAGTCCTGCGAAACAAGTTACAAGTTTGTCCTCATTTGCATTTTAGACATTTCAGATAAGTCAAAGGGGCGCTATCTGATCTGATTCTTATTGTCTTAAAAAATGAGGCAAAGTTCCACTGTTATTCCTCACTTTTCTCACCTTACGAGAGTATTTTAATGATTATTTGCCACAAGCACTTTTCAGAGACCACAGCGGAGTTTTGGAGGTCAACAACTAGCATTCTAACGTCCACTTTCTGTTTATCGGACAAATCTTGATTGGCACTAAGAGACGGGACCACATCACGCTCGTTTTAATGTCCGTGCTCTGGTCTCTGTCTCATACTGTATTGATTTTTTATCCCTTTATTCGTTTTTAAGTGTGTCCATGGACTTGCCCCACGTCCCTGTGCATTCACTCAGGACGGCAGATCATTCTTTGCTTGTGGTCATAAAATCCAAGAGAAAGCTGAGACGGGGCGGCTCCTTCTCTGTCGTGGGGCCAAAACTGTGGAAGGCACTGCCCCTGAACCTGCACCTTAAGGCCGCCACACACTACAATAGATTTGCACCGATTTTGGCTGCGATTTCCCCTCCCCGAGTTCAGAAAGGCGTGACCCGACTTTTTGTCTTCGTGTGCGATTTTGAAGGTTCTGCGCTCCTCAGATCGTAACAACCAAACATCAGCAACGCTACAGTAACAGCCGATAAAACAGAGCTTCAGGGGCAGAGGAGCGACGGACACAAAAACGCAGGAAACAAACTTGGGATAGAGCAAAAATAAAGACTTTATTCCTCACCTCTGGTAAAGTGGTAAATTTAAAATGCAGCATCTCACCCACATTATCTATAGAATTTGTCCTCCGCAAATCACGACTCCCGTAATTAATTCAGTTTGAGGCGTTCACTGAAAGTAAAAAGTCGAGATAGTTCCTCATGCGTGATTCTTAAACACACTTATTCACCGGCTTTTAACACAGCGTGAGAATTGAGTGCTGATTTTATTTGCTAGTTTTCTATTCTTAATTTAGTATTTTAAGTTTTTTTTATTGACTTGCTTTTTATTTATTTTATGTATTATATTAATTAATGTGTTAATTTCTATTTTGCCTACTCTGTGCAGCACTTTGGAGACTGTGCTGGTAAAATGTGCTGTACAAATAAAGTTCATTGGATTGGATGTGTGTTTGTTTGCATCCACACAGCGCACGGATCGAGGTGAAGCTGCAGATTAGCGACAGTGACTTTATCTCCAGTCTTTTATGCTTTAAAAATGATTTATCTGAAGTATTGCACCACATCTTACAAATAATAACACGGTTTTGTCTTGTATCTAAACTAGAAGTGCAGAGCTCTGATACTTTTGAACACTTCAGAGTCTCAGAGCGAGTGGTTTTACTGTAGACAGGAAACAGCCGACACGCTCACGACTTTATGTCCTGTGGTCTGCAGACAGATCCCGCTACAATCTTTGTGATCGGAGATTTTAAGTCTCATAAGTTTCTCCTCGTGTCTGTGGTGTTTGCGCTTTTTGTCGCACGTTTAAAAATAGTTTGAGACCGAAAAACCCTGTTGTGTGTGGCGGCCTTTAGACAGGCTGAGTCACTTTTAGTTTTTAAATCAGCTCTTAAATTTCATGTGTTCACTTTAGCGTTTCACTGTGATTAATGTTGGCTTTTATTATCTGGTGTGTTTTTATTTTATTCCCTTTTATAATTATTGTTGTGTACTGCATTTTTAAAGTGCATTAGAAACAAAGTTGGATTGGATTAGACTGGATAAACCACTTTCTAATTAGATGCAGACAGTGCGCCGTAGACTTACTTTGACCCCAAGAACAGCTTATACTTTATAAACTCAAATACACCAGGGGGAAAAACTAATAAAATAAGGTGTGCAGAGTTTTTAAGCAATGTATTCTGATGTGAAAGTTGAATGTAACAGATGCAAAATGTCCCCCACAAACATGGCACATGTTTTGGTCATGACCTCAACTAAAACATTTCTGGGCAGCCATTTGCAAACACCTTGCAGATGGTCTGGAAATTGCCTTGACCCCTTCTGTTGATCTAGCTATATTTGGAAAACTCCCCAACCAAA
This sequence comes from Odontamblyopus rebecca, assembly GCA_030686955.1. Classification (NCBI taxonomy): domain Eukaryota; kingdom Metazoa; phylum Chordata; class Actinopteri; order Gobiiformes; family Gobiidae; genus Odontamblyopus; species Odontamblyopus rebecca. Next base: position 27,669,578 of record CM060674.1, read on the forward strand.
ATAATAGACGTGACATGGATATAACTCTTACAGCAGGAAGGCAAATCCTATTAGAATGGAAGTCCCCGACTGCTCCAAAAGCCTCACAAAGTGACCTCATGTCGTTTCTTGACTTTGAAAAAATTAAATATGACTTGAGAGGGCAACCATCTACACTGTGTGGGGCTCTATTATCAAATATACAAAAACCCTCAAGTCAATATAACTTTATAACCTTCTCAAGAAGATTCAAAGGCAAATTTCCATGTAAGCACACGCCTTCTAATCTAGGGTGCGTCCACTGGTGCAAAAGGGAAGAAAAAAAAAAAGTACAACACAGATAGTTATTTATATATAACCTGTAATGTCTATGTAGGACCTGGGTGGGTGGTTGGGCTAATGGGGCTTGTGGGGGTTATTGGGGTTGGTGGGATGGGGGTGGGGGTCGGGGTATATCCTCCTGGGACCTGAAGAAAAAAACTGTATTACAATATATATTTTTTATGATTTTCTATCTATTTGGAGGTAAATGAACACCTTAGCATTTAGATTTTGTTCATAGTATTTTTACTTCTCATTTGTAACATGTCCTCAGTAATAGACGCTGGGGAGAGTTTGGTGATAAATCCATGTGAAGTTAACTGAACAAAACCAACTTTTCTGATGACCAACATTTCTGACAAGTTTTTACAGCCGCCTCAAAAAGACTTTTAATTTTATTTATACATTTTTTTTTATCTTGGACATGCTAATACCCTACAATCCTCCCGCCCTATTTAGGCAGAGGAATCTCGTCCTCCCATTAAGAGTCTATTCCAAAACACTTAAAAGATCGACTGGTTAACTCAGACTGTGTTTACACTAAAATGAATCACCGTATCAGCTTATTGGAAACGATTTGTGTCCACACATGTCGTGTCTGGATCGCCAGAAACACTAGTCACATGACGCGGCTGGCATCATGACGTCACAACACCACATGGGCGGGAAAAACAAGGAGCGGAGCACCGTATCTGAAGTTGCCGTAGTTCTATGGAAGTTGCAGCAGACGATTTCAAGCTAAGGAAGATGCCAAGCGTGCAAACAGTCTTTTCGTGGACCAACGCCGTTTCCCCATTTGTCTCAGGTTTGTTTAAACTGTTTTCCGCAGCCCCGACGTCGGCGTATCAGCGTTTTCAGCGTTTCCATGCGTCCACACAGCGCCAGATCAGATCTGTACTCAGGTGAATATGTGGGAGCTGGCGTATCCAGATTGTTCTGTCTCTGGAGCCGTTTTCCATCAGATTAGTGTGGACGAACACTGCATCTGCAACAAAAACTCGAATACGTACTAGTGCAGACGGGGCCTCAGTGACCTCCAAAACAACAAAAAAGCAAAAAAGTATATTCCTTTTTATGTATATTGCTTGGTTAAAAAAGAGTTTTTAAGCAATTTTTGTGCAGAAGCCGTATTGTGGTTTTGTATGACTTGCTTGAATACACAGCAGCTGTAACCTTTTGGACATTTTACACCACAATATTGATCTAAAACAACTTAATAAATGAAACAAGCTGCTGATGTCAGGCTGAAAATGGCTCCACTGATGTCCATCTGCTGCTTTGTGGTACGGCACTGTAAACACCATTACGACAAAGTGCCGCTCGGCCGGACCATTCTGACACTCACTCCTATGGATAGCTGCAGATCGCATCAAAATGAAGACTTTTTATTTTCTTCTGCACTGAAATGGCGATGAAACAGTGCCAAAACTCGAATGTATCACATATTTAGAAGAATGAAAATCAAATGGACAGATGTGTGTTGTCATAATGATAAAACAACAGCTGTCTAACTGCAAGTTGTGACAGATATTACAATTTGATTTTCATATTTTGTTATTTGTTAAAGAAATATTTGAAAAAAAGGTAATTTAAATTGCGATTCAAATGCAATTATGTCTCATCGCCCTGTTCTGTCCATATGCTGTCATTTTTTGGTTATATTTAGTCTTTTATTTGAACATATGTTATATTTTACTATGTTTTATAATTATCATTGATGGTCTTTTCCATTTATTTGCCGTGTACCGTCTGCATAAAGCCCTTTATTGTCTATGCTAGTTATTTTAAGCCTTGCCATGACAGAAAAACTTCGCTCTGGCCTCTAAAAGTTGTGAAAAGTGCTTGTAAACTCATTGTGGTGAGTAATTAGGATGCTCAGAATTAGGGTTGGGCGGTATCCAAATTTTGATACCGTTAAACTGGGTATACAGTATTACCGTGACTAATTAAGAATTAGTTTGTAGCTGCACCTAAACCATTCAGAACCCGAAGAGCAGCTTTATATTTGAAGATGAGGCACAACTTCTGATCAAACCAAACTTTGCAGCGCGTTCGATCGCAGCATCAGCGCTTATACTGTATGCAAATTAGCCATGTGGTTTTAAGTTTAGTTTCTGTAAAACATAAACAAATGTGTGCAAAGCTGCATTAAACACATTATTACTCAAAGTCTATAATGAGCGGAGCACTGGAAATGTAAAGATGTGGTCGGGAGGACCAATCACAGCCCTTATTGTCTGCATCATTTTGATGCGTAGTAAGAAAGCTTCGGAGGTGCGTTTTGACGCAGAACCATAAATTGGGCTTTACCGTCTCCTCTGTGAAAGTCTGACTTCGCCCTCAAACGGGAACTTTCTCCTCTTCAGCGCCTCGTCCCCTCTCGACTCTCAGTGTTCAATAAAACGTCTCCATCACAAACTTCGGCTCAACATCACACACGAAGCATCAGTCAGGTTTTTTTCTTCCTCCTCACTGTGTGTGGATGGAAATCTCTGAGCGTAACGACGTTTGAAGAGGAGAGAGAGCGGAGGGGAGAAAGTCCTGCTGTGGTTTTAGGTCTTTATGCAGATGTTTTAATGATTAAAGTGATACCACTGCTACTTTTTGATACCGTGGGACACCGTATTATCGCCCAACCCTACTCAGAATGCATTAGAAGAGTGGGGAATAAGTGTGGACTCCTTTAAGCCTTCGCTCACAGTATCTTCTTCAGACTTGGACTCCTCTATCGAATTCTCTGCCCCTTCTTTTCTCTCTTGTCAAAGCCCCATCTCCAATAAGACTGACCTAATGGACTCAAGGCAGTTCAGTCCGTTCGAATGCAGCGCTCTGACCTCCCGAGTGTCCAGGAGCAGACTGAAGCGCCGGTCCTTCAACACTCATTTAAAAAGTACCGTTTGCGAGTGGTCAATCAAAGCCATGACACTATTTTATTTAATGAAGCGTCTTTTAATGTCTGCGTTCCATATCTGACTTTGTATCGAGAAACCGTTGCCCCTTTCTCTGTAACTGCTGCTGTCAGACCCGGCGTTTTGGTCTAAAAACGGTTTTATTCCCTTATTTTGTCTCTAAATCAATATAATGTATGGACATCGTCAGTTAGCTGAACCATCTCACAGCATGAATGCATATTTCATGGTATTTTCATTTAAAGAAATCATCTGTAATTGAATGAAAGCAAAAGAGCTAAAGTTCACTTTCATTTCATTTTTCGTTTCCATTCAGTTTCATTCATTTAAGGTGAATACAGAATAATGTTTTATACATACATGTGAATGAAAAGGAGCAGAAAGAAGTCTAGACTCATAATATCTGTCCCCTTTTCACACACAAAACATCAACGGTTCCAGCTTAATGTGATTTAATGTAATGTATTTTAACCATACATGTCCTCTGTGCGCAGGTTAACTGTACTGTACTAACAAATACTGTAAAAGCACAGGCTACATCCAGTTTCTGTACAATTAGAGATGACATTTTTGAGTTTATAACTATGCTATGCAGTCCTTCCCAAATAGTGGGGCGGTGCAATGCCGAGGGGACGTGTGTGACAGGGAATATGCTTTTTCTTTTACTGTACTAGAATAAACTGTAATTGCACATCCACTACAGGAGTTGGCAGTGACGCTCTCATTGTCAGAGTGCGCGCAGGGAGTATTACCGCTATAGTGTCGGGTTTTTTATACCGAGAATACGCACACACACAGCACAGAGCGGGAGATATGAAGTGCAGAGAACAAGGAAAGATCGCTGTGTTTACTGTGTCTAAAAATGTTGGCAGCGACAGCATGAAGCCAAATAAATGATGGCAATGCCTAAAGACATGGCACCTCAACCGCGCTGATAAACCGCTTTGAGTTTTTCCAACGAAAACGTGCCGAATATTGTAAGTGTATGAGTATGTGTAGCTCTTATGGAACTTTTAAGACTGACCGGGATTTTTTAGTGTTGTACGTTGCCTGTAGAAGGTGGATATTGAGCGAATGAGTGAACGTTAATGGAGTTTTGTGTAAAAGGGACTATGAATTGAATGGTTTTCCGTGTGATTGTGCAGTTGGTGAGTCTGGAAAATTGTTTATAGGGTTTGATCCTTGTTTAATGTAAATTTTATTGTTGCTACTGGTGTATTTTTGACCCCTCTGACCCTGACCCATGACTACGGACGGAAAAGAGCCTTCGGCGTGTTTACCTTCATGCATTTTGTCATGTCTGTTCATTAACTTGCATTGCCCCAGTCATATAAATGAATAAATAAATATTGCTAACAATCATCCCACTTCAGTAACCCAGCGAGCATTGTCAGCATCATATAAGGAGGAGTGCCAAAGGAGCTGATACTGCTGCAGCGTTAGACATCGTTTCTGTCACGCTGGACGACGCGAGTGCCCCGAACTATAACACGAACATCATCTTTAAAAACGAGGACACAGGGGCAGCGCGAAATACACTCGGACACATGCTGCAAGTGCCCCAAGACTCCCTTTAGAGATTCAACTAAACCGTTTGCTCTTGTACTGAAACCACTTTTAGTAGTGGTTCTGTGGAGTCAGGGGGCGTGAAACCTCCTCTTCTTCCTCGGGGGGGGAGAAAATAACTGAGAAGCACTGCTATAACATGTTCTCATCACCTACATACTGGAAGTTGTTTTTGTTTTTTCTTTTATTTAACCAGGTGATGACCCATTAAGCTCCAGATCTCATTTACAAAGGTGACCTGGCCAAGTGGTCAGCAGCACACGTCAAGAGCAGAAAACAATTAAGATAAACATCAATTATGAAAGTAAAGTGCAATGAATGTGGAAAACATTCTGAAAGTGCAGCAGCTGTAACAGTCTATGAATATAAAGTGCAGTAACTGTAGACAGTAGATCATAAAATGCAATAAAATATGTTACAAAGACCACTTTTTGTAGTGACATCTTAAAAACACAGGCACTGATGAATGGACGCTTTTTGCCTTTCACATTCATTCATTCATCTTCATATATCCATATGTAGTCCGCTTCCTCCCGAGCTCAAAACACATGAGATTCTAAGCAAATTCCGTATATTTTTTGAAGCTAAACTACAGATATAAGGGACCCAAAGAGATAATGCAAGATATAGGATCCTTTAACAATATGTCTGAAAGTAATGGTCAGTAAAGCATTGAGTAAACAGTCTGAGAGGAGCTGGGTCAACTGCAGTGATGCGCTCTCATTTTCTGCTGCTTTGTTGGCGACACAAAAGACGACTCACTCTGTTCCATCTCTGTGAATTATCTGAACCGGGAGCCGCGGCCTCCGGTCCTCCTTTAACCGGTGCCGTCTGCTCCGCCATTATAAAGTTCGGTTTACAACCTCAGAACATGCTGTAGGCCAGTTATACTTAATACGGATGTGGTTAAAATGCAGGTTTGTGTTGAAATACAGTGAGATCCTGGATTTGTTTTAGTCTAAATCAATAGAAATGATCAGCTTCAACATTTGCGAATTACCTTTTGGATATTTCATGGCCAAAAACGGTCTCTTTTCCCCATTTTTTCTCCCCCACATTTTATACGCTGATACGTGATCCTTTGTAGTGATAATGCACATACGTGGGGGTATTCTGTATGTATGTCTGTGGCGGGATTGTTCAGCCGTGACCGTGGTGACACAACGCGCACACATGAGCAAAAACAGCCTGCGGAAATTGATTTAAGCGACATGTTTTCCGGAGCCTGTGACCAATACGAGCGATCAAGCTTCAGACAGAGCAGTGCCTCCGGTTAGCGCCATCGTAGCCCCAGCTGCAAATCATGTATTACTACACGTTTTACAATGTTATGTCATCAGAATTTCCACAATCCTGTAAAATTCTGGAGGCAAATTGAAGGACGACATAGTATATTTTAAATAATTAACTGACATCAGATCGAATACTGAAGATTTTAAGTTTTCATAACAAAAAAAGAGCAAAAATGTTGAGTTTCCAAGGCAGAACTGTCAGTTATTTTGCTTTACTATTACAAAACATGGAGACGTAACTATTGTCTAGCCTACGAAATGCATTTGAGCTTCACAAATAGTGGTAATGATGTAAAATATCTGAAAAAAATAATGAAAAATACACAAAAATAGGAAGTAGTAGTTCAATTTACAAGCAATGAATCTGTTTTTCTGGCAGTTTAAACCTTCATTTAGCAGAATAAAGGTGTTTTTGAAATTACAGAGTGATTATAATTAGACTAACGAATATAAATGACAGGTTTTGGGCATTGTTAACATTAAGGTTGCCAGGTAACAGCCGTTAAATTACCTCTACGCATGTCAAATCTTGTGCCTCTCTCAAAAGGAGAAGTAAAAAAATTATTAAAAACTAAAAAAATAGACAAAACTAGACAAGATGGAATGAGTCTGTGTCTATTTAAAGGTGTGTAGAGGGTCTGTCAAAAGCTTTTCTCCATAGACATGATTACTGCTTTGTCTGAGATGTTTCACAGTGTGGCATTAAACCTGTTTTTCTATGTACAGTGCTTAACACATTTATTAGACCACCACCCAGTGTAAGGTGTTTGCTGCGGCCATATCTTTTTATCAAAACGAGATCTTTAATGCTAAACTATAGCTATTGTTGCGATCCGCACATTTTCAAGTTTAATGTTTTCCAAAAATGACGCCGACGTCTCATCCAAAGCAAATCTCTGGGAACAGCGAGAAACGATTTGGAACTCAGTAACTAAAGAGACTTTGCAAAACGACATAAAAATAAAGCGAGAATGCAGCCGTTATCGCACACAAAATATTCACATTTTTGTTTTTTATTGGTCAACAAGGACTATTTTGGTCATTTTCTTAACAAATAACTATGAAACTAGTTTTTTTTTTGTCATTTATGTTTTCTTGTTTTCATGACAGGTGCTCTAATAAATCTGTTAAGCCCTGTATTTGTTCTTATTCAGACAGGATGTTGGCCAAGCCTGTGTTTAAAAGGAAATGATGCAAAAAAAAAGGTGCTTAAAGGAGCTGTAGCTGACTTTACCGTGTTAAAACAAACTTAAAATGTGCATTCATTGCATAACTTTTCTCGTGAAGGGTCCGTCAAATGCTTTTGTCCGTGGAGATGTTGCTTTGTTCGGAACTTTTCACAGTATGGCATTAAACCTTTCTATCTTCAAGTTATCTATCACCGTATTTTCCGGACTATAAGCCGCTACTTTTTCCCCAGGCATTGAACCATGTGGCTTTTAGTACGGAGCGGCTAATGTGGACTTTTTTCCAACACTAGGGGCGCTCTAACCGGAATTTCAAAAACATAATAGACGGAAAATGAATGCTAAGAAGAATATCCATCCATCCATCTTCTCCCGCTTAATCCGGCTGGGTCGCTACAGCTAAGAAGAATATGCTACGTTTTATTTAGCAGATATAACACGCACGACAAATTACTAACTGGTAATTATTTTCAAATCCTCGCCCCTTCATCATGAAAAGCACATGAAGGAGTTTGTATGATGCAAGTTTTAAGTTGAAGGCATCGATCTTGCTCCAGGAAGGAAACCGCTGTAGAGCCCTGCACCCACGGGACCCAACACAAAACAGTGCGGCGCAGGACCATAGATGTAATAAGAACATCTGAAAGAACATTCTGAAAGAACATTCTGAAAGCTTATTGCGGGCGGCAGCGCGATCGCACGACGCGAGCGCAGGCGGTAGCGGGACTGAAGACTGCGGCAGTGGGCAGGAGCGGGGCTGAAAATTGTATCCCTCAGACCTCTGCCGTGCTGCTGCACATAAGCTCGGCGTCAGTTTCAGCGGAGATGATTAAAGTGACTTGTGGTTTCACTGCACAGGAGAAATGAAGGTAAATCAATTACCGGTTCTTTTATGTTTTGACCTCGTTTTAATCAGCACAGTTGCTGCCGTGTCAAAAGACACTGTTCAGAAAGGATCTGTTCAGGTACATAAATGTACATTTACTGTACAAAATCGTTCTGTATATGCAGTAAATATCTCTGACTTATAGCCCGGTTGCGGCTTGTATGTGTTATATTTTTTCTTATTTATTTTTTTTATAAATCGAGTGATGCGGCTTATTTACCGGTGCCTCTATAGTCTGGAAAATACGGTATTTGTCTGACCATTTTGTTATTCCAATTTGTTATTTTCTTAATGAATAACAATGACATTGTTAATTCGAAACAAGTTTTTGATATACTAAGAAGTTATTTCTTGTTTTCACGACAGATGCACTAATGCATTTCTTAAGCACTGTATTTTTGAGCAATAAAACCATCTGTAATCGAATAAACATAAGGCAGAGCTGTTTAATGCCATACTGTGGAACATTTAAGGTAGAGAAATGGCATATCTATAGAAAAAATAAGTTGACAGCCCCTCTACCAAAAAGTTACATAGTGCAGATTAAAAACTAAAGAAAAGAAAAACTAAATCAGGCCAATTCCTAACCTGGGACATGACTTCCTGTTATTGTGGAGTGATATCGGTTTGTAATTAGGTCATTTATGTCACCTCCGAGCCGGGGAGCGCCCACCTTATAATATGAGCCCAAAGACGGATCGCACCTCCAGGATGATGATGCGGATTCGGGAGGCTTGACTGCGAATGCGGACGGCACCGGTGGGACTAGTTTCTCTACCGCGGCGTGATCCACTGTATGAGATCGATAAACAATGTTAATTAATTTTATGGAATAGCAGATGGATCTTGTGGTCTATAAACATCCTTATTTGTCAGCGGGTTCATTTCTGTCGCCGGAGTGAATAGTGTTTGAGCTTTGGAGAGTGAAGGCTCTCTATGCGTCTAGACATTTTTTCTTTTAACTATTATTATTTTTTGAGTCACCCAATGTTCTCAATGTTTGATTTGAAGCTGACAAAAAGTGCAGCGCAGACCGAAGCGTGAGGTGAATGCGCTTTTCTGTTGAATCGAAAAACTTTGGCACCCGAACCCAGACAGATAGAAACGTCAACAATTGATTTATGCTTTTGTAGAAATGACGGGGGACGGAGATAAGGACAAAAGAGGCAAGTGGGTTTGTAAAAAAGGCTCAAAGCAAACACAAAGTGAATGGAGTGTATTGCCAATCGACACAGCAAGAGTTTGTTACCACAGTACAGGCGGTGCTCTGAAATCAAATCATTCTCTGAGCCGAGAACCCAGATGTATTTTTTTTATTGCTGTATGATTTTCCCCTCCAGTATAGTAAATCGCATTGGACCTTCACAACAAACTTTCAGATGTTTATTACTGTGGTTTGGTGTGATTTTCTTACTTCTACTTAATTTCTTATCATGTAACTTTTCTGGTGGGGGTCCGTCACCTGCTTGTCTCCATGGATGATCTAATGGGCTTTATTCAGGCTTCACAAAACCGGAAAACGTTATGCGGATGACGATTTCCTTTGGGCGGTAGTTTGTTGGCGATAGTAACTCTGGGAAACTGGCCCTGTTTTCTTCATCTATATGTCATTGTATTCTTTCTTTCTTTTATGTTTCTTTTACACATTGACTTTTGATTTCTGCATTATAATTTGTCTAATGTAAAGTTTTCACAGATTTTGTCAGAGTTACTATCGCCTACAGAGCCCGCCGAAAGTCAACATCCTCATCACCATCCGCCTGTTTCCAAAGGTCTTCTGGTTTTGTGACTTAAGCGTGAATAGCTGCAGATGGGGGCGGCCAAAATGGAGCTTGTTAAAATACAGGTTTGAGTTCTTGGGTCTGTTCTATTCTACATAAACAATATGTATTGACTGATTTATCTTGTACCACAAGATCTCGCAACACAAAACTGCCACAAGATTGTCCAAACAGGGTTCCCAAGGTCATGGGAATCCTGGAAAAGTCATGGAAATTGAAAATGTCATTTTCCAAGCCTGGAAAGGTCATGGGATTTTGTAAATTCAGTGGAAGATTTGGAAAAGTCATAGAATTTTAGTATTTCTTTCACCCAAATACAACATTCTGTTAAGTTCTCATTAGGCTATTGTGATTATTTCGAACGTCTGCACATCTGCTCCAGCAAGACAACACACAATAAGCTCTTTTGTTTAAAAGAGACACAATAAATGCACTGTCAGGATTTTGAATGTTAAAAAACTATAATGCCCAACCATAAGGTGAGTGGAAAGGGTTCACATTTCAGATTTAGCCCTAAAAGTCTGATCACTTCTACACATGTAGGATGCCATACAGTCATAGAAAATTCACTTTAGGTCATGAAAAAGTCATGGAATAGTTTAGAAATGTTGTCAGTGAAAAAGAGCCATGTTACAACCTGGTTAGAAGAGAGTTGCCTACAACTTAATGTCTCTGTTGCTATGTTTTTCTCACGTTCAAAACATGTTAATGGTGAACCTAATGTCACTGTAGCAGAGAAAGGATAAAAGTTGTCTGTGAATATAAATATTTAGGTGTCTGGATAGACAACACATTTACCTTTAAAACACAGGTTAAGACAGTGTGCCAACGAGTTAAACTGAGCCTCTCAATTTTTCGTCATATAAGGACACAACTGTCTCTGCAGGAAGCTAAAGTCTTCAGGCCATGATACTGTCACACATGAAATATTGTCTAACAGTTTGGTCAAACACAAATACAACTACACTTAAGCCATTGGAATCACTGTTTAAGCAAACAACAAAGGTGCTTGATAGAAAATCACGGCAATATCATCACTGTGCAATTCTTGAAAAACATAAGCTCTTAAATTGGCAAAACATGATCAAATATATGAATATGTGTCTGATGTATAAAGTGGTTCATGGACTGTCATCTCCCCTTGAACAGTTTGTAAATGTAAGATCTGCTGCTGTTCGTAATACAAGGGCTGCAGTCAGACTGTGTGGTTCCCCTGAGGAGAAGTGCATTTGGACGTCTTTCTCAGTCGGAGCTGCACAGTGGAACACAGTGCCTGTGGTGATCAGGGAAATGGCCACTTACAACACATTTAAAATACATATGAGGAAGTGGCTTTTTAATAATCAAATTTGTCAACATGAATTATAGACAGAATATAGAATGCACAGTCATGTTTTTTGTATCTGTATATATAGTTTTTCTATTCTGTTTTTATTGAATGTATATGTATAGTTTTATATTGTATTTTATATTGTATTTTTTCTAATGTATTTGTTTTTAGGGTGACTATTAACAACTGTCCAGGGACAGCAGATGAAAAATAGCCATTTGGGCTAATTCTGGTACATTTACAGAAATGTTTATTAATGTACATTGTCCCTGCTGAATAAACTAATAAATAAAAATAAAAATAAAGAGCTCTGTGAGGTGAGTTGCGTCTTTTGAGAAGCCGTTGTTCCAAAAAGCACTGCTACAATGACAACAAAAATATTCAATGAAGTAAATATAAATTCTAAAGCCTTTGGGAAACTTTGGGAACTAAATTGAACTATTTACCTATAGAAATTAGGTCACAATCTCATTTTGTCTCATTCTCGTGGACCCAACCCAAAGTCCTTTCCCTATTCATTTATTTTATTTATCATTATTTTTTGTTAATTAAGAATAAAACGTCATCAGTAAAAGTTATATTTGATTTGTACACGTTTACCACATATTTAGACAGATACGTCAATTTATGGAAATGAGATGCGAACGTTTATAGGTGGAGGGTCCCAAAACCTTCTATTCTTCATAAAGATGTTTTTTTATCCTGGAATGTTCCTCAATATGGCATTAAACATCGCAATCTTCATGGTGACGAACAAGAGATTCCACCAAACCAAGATTTTTTTTGTGCCAATAACAGCAAATGGAGTTAAATAAAAAAAAAAGAAAGTGTATATGTTTACATCATATTGTGGAACATTGAAGCTAACGCAATACCAGAAAAGTTACACAGTTCATAAAATAAAATAAAAACTATCTAAACGTACACTCAGTCCCTTTAACAACAACAAATTGGAAGTAAGTGGTAGCGCACATCTAGAGAAAATAGTTATGTCACCTGCAGAATTTCGAGCAGCTATTTCTGAAAAGTAATTGGGAACCAGAGCAAAGCCTGTATCCTCTCTGACCTGAATGTAGAAGGAAGAGTGAAAATCATTACTGACACGCCTTGAGCTCCACCACTTAAGTGCACTAAACAGCCAAGGCGTCGGCAGCTGCATTCTAATATAGCCTTTATTATTCCCTCTATAACACTGCTTTCAGGACGGAAAAAGCCCTCTCGTAGTGCACGCTTGGAGACGGGACCGGTTTATTTTTTTGAATGGTCTTTCTCGGCTGCTGTGGGGTCCCCAAAAGTCCTCGTGGGAGCCGCTTTCCCTCCCCTCCTCGACGCGCTTGTACTGGATTCAGGACGAGCTGTGTTGAAATATTGGATACTTGACTGTTTAATGCTGACAAAGTGTATAAAATATATCGAAAAAAGCTTTAATATAACTGCATTTTGGCTATTTTTTTTTAGAGATGCACTGATACCGCTTTTTTGAAAACCGATACGAGTATGAGTACAATCATTTCTGTACTTGCCGATACCAAATAGTGATACCGATACTTTACCAATCTTACAAATGCGCAAGCACAAAAAATATAATAAACCTGGAAAAAATAGAAACAACCATGATATTCCCTCTACACATCAGGTAGTCTCCCTAAAAAGACTTCAGAACTTTTCTTTAATTTTTTTTATTATTTATTATTAACTTTTTGATTATAATGTGTTTGTTGCAGCTTTGTGCACATTTCTTTACATTTTTCAGAAACAAAAAAAACTGCATGGCACATTTCCATATAGTATAAGTGCTGAAAAAACAGTTCATGTTAAACTTTTCAGAGCTCATAGGAGAGCAGCAGCTCTTTCACTGATGTCGGCTACACTCACTTTATTTATATTGCTCTGGTTTCTCATACTGTGGAATGTGTTGTGTAATAGTGGAGAAACGCAATTTCATTTTTATCCACGTGAATATGAAAATTTTACAATAAACTTTTTGAAACTTTAGTGCAGCTTTGCGCACATTTGGTTACATTTTACAGAAATTAAGTTATTATGACCCCACCCATAATCGACCCCACTCTCCCAACCCCTATCTGTTCTCTTCCAGACATAAGACGCCCTCAAGGGGGGTCCCGTCCTGCTGGGCCATGTGAGGATTGAAACTGAACCCCCACCCTGAGTCTCAACCCAGCCGACCCGCCTCGTCTCCATGTAATAAACTATTTCGCTTCGCACATGTGTTGTTGGTGTGGTTCTTGCTAGTGAAACAAAACTTAAAACTGCATGGCTCAATGAAAAAAAAAACAGTTCATGCACTGATGCGGTCACGTTCTGTGGGACTAAAGGACACGTCTCAGTGGAATATGAGTGTTCTTTCTGTGACAGAGGGATGTTCTGCTGATGGTGAGTCTGTTCTGTGCGTATGTCGCGTTGGAGATGGTTCATGTTAAACTTTTCAGAGCTCGTACGAGTGCAGCAGCTCTTTCACTGATGTCGGCTGCAGTCGCTTTATGTTGACACTGGTCTCTCATAACCGGGATCCTGGCTGATTCGGGCTGATACTGTGATAATGGTATTGGTGTGTGGTATCGGCAAATGTTTAACGAGTAGAGAGTACATTATGGAAGTATCAGGCCAAAATGTATTGGTATTGGTGCATCCCTAATTTTTTTCCATGTATTTGAGTAAAATTCCTTGCCCCAGTACAGATATTTTCTATAAGCAGCTCTTGAGGTCCAAATATGCTGTTTGTGAAGCGATTTAATGTCACAGAATTTTGAAGTCCGGGTTTGCATGCCCGTTGTTGTCAGCGTTACTGTGACGGTAAAGAAAGGAAAGCTCTTATAAACTCATCGCCGTGAATAATTAGGCGGCCCAGAATGCATAAGGGAAGTGAGGAAGAACCACTGCAAAGTGTTCAAAATGAAATAGTTGAATAGTGGAAATAGTTTTTGACATTTTGAAGACAGTGAAAATCAGCTACGGCGGCTTTAAACTCTTTCCAACTGACAGCGTGGCTCTGGGAATGAATAATGGCTCCACTTTCTGAAGCGATTGTTAAAGAAATCACTTTTGTATGTATACTGACAGCCAAGATGTTGAAGTTTGTGTCAGTTTTGGTCTCGTGTGGATAGGCCCATTCATTACAGGCCTATTAAAAGGTACTATATTGACTCTAGTGGGTTTTGGGCCATGTTATACTGTTATTACGTCCTCGAAAACAGACCTGGAGTTGTGTTTTGCTTCCTTCACAAGTTTGAGTCAGCCTTTATTATTAATCTGTCTACATCTCCAAAGCTCTAAATGCCCTGGTCCACCTTGTGATGTCATGAAGTCCTAAGTTTGACGTTTTGTTCAGTAAAAATGGGCATTTCCAGGGTATGAAATTGTCCAAATGATCCTAATGAAAGTGTTATGGAGTTTTAAAACACTGTGGAGCACTTCCTGTCTCACCACATGACATCACAAGGTGGAACAGAGTGTTTTCAGTCTGAGAAAAGAACATCATCTTAATATGGTTAACAGCTTTTCCACCCATACTGGAAGAAAACAATATCCAGATAAGTTAAAATGACTGAAATTAAGAACATTTTACTTCATTTGAGTCGATTCAACTTGACAAGTGAAATTATCATCCAGTTCTAATGAGTGTTTTTTCTTAATTCAAGCAACATTTGATTTAGTTTCTTATTTTAAGTGCAAAAAGTTGTTTTTTAAGTGTAGCCAGATGTATTTTAAGTACAAAAAGTCTTCCACTGGTAGATCATTTTACTTGTCAAGTGAAATTTATTGAAATCATGATCAAACTTTCTTAATTCAAGTCATCTTAACGTGAATAGATTTTGTTTTTGCCATGATTCAAGGCACTCAAAGCGCTTTACATCGAGGAACCACTCCCCCATTCACACTGCAGTGCAGCAGACACTGTGGCGAGGTGGGTTGTGGTGGATACCTCTGCCACCGCTCCAGTGTCAGAAGTTTATTAAGTTTATATTTGCATTTTCATTTCTACCCCATAGTTTAATTTAATTACACTTGTGTTTTTTTCCTTTTTTCGGTTTGAATCACCTGGACGGACCAGACCATCGCTGAGCCAAGAGGGGGAGCCAAGGCACCATTTAGTTTTTTAGTTGTTTTTTTTATTATTTTATTTCATTCATTATAAAAGAAAAGGCTTTTTTTGTTTTACATGACAGTACAATATCAGAATGAAAAGGAGCAGAGAGAAGAACACATCTTATATTTTCTGCCCCTTTTTACAAAAAATATATTTACTTTTCACAGTTGATTTCTGGTTTAGCATCTTAATTTAACTCAAATTTGTCATAAATGTTTTCATCTAATGTTTAACTTTGCCACAGACACTGTCTCAGTTTACAGTTTCATAATTATTTAATACACTTGATTTAACAAGTTTTTTAAAATATATTAAGCAATTTTGATTCTTTTATCTTATCATTTAGGTTGTTCCATAAGTTTACACCTTTTACTGCAATACCCCGTTCCTTAACCTTGGTTCTAAATCTAGGTTTTTTAAATACTTCTGTTTCCTTCAGACTGTAATTACTCTTTTTTCAAACATTGTTTGAATATTAATTGGTACATTTCCATTTGCTTTGTACATTATTTGTAATATTCTAAAGTCAACTAAATCATGACATTTCAGTACCTTATATTTGATAAATAATGGGTTGGAAGGATCTCTAAAGCGACTGTTACTGATGATTTTCAAGGCTCTTTTTTGTAAAACAAATAGAGATTGTAAATAAGATTTACACGTTGATCCCCAGATTTCTACACAGTAAGTTAAGTACGGCACAATCAATGAGTTGTACAGTGTTATTAATGCAGAACTATTTAATGAAAATTTAACTTTGTGTTAAGTTAGTTTAGTTAATGTTACTATATTAGTGTTTACTTTCCGTTTTTGTGTTTAGTTAGTTGGATCCTGGGCTACTTAAGAAGACCTGTCCCCTGTCTGGGTTTTTTTTATTGTGTTCAGTTGACTTAAGTTCCCTCAGTTTGGCCCCAGTTTTTGTTGGTCTGCTTGTGTTAAATTACTTGAGACGTTATTACATTTAAACTTCTTTTTATACCTCGTCTCTTGTTTTCTCTGTTTGGTCCCTGACATGGGTTAAGTGTCTTGCCCAAGGACACAGCGACCAATGATGTTTATGTCGACAGCGGGATTCGAACCTCCAGCCTTCGGATCCAGGCGCGTTTGTGATGAGGAAACAGCATTATGACATACAGCAGATCTGAAAATAGCGCAATATGGCGTCTTTACCCTTAATTCAAGACAATGAACCTGCCATTTTCTTCTTAAATCAGGGTGAACTGAATTGAAATACGGAGTAGATCGTGAATTACCCCTGACAATGTCTATAAAAAGCACGGGAGGAAACTTCACTGCAGCTGCACTTTGGATACCTTCATTATTCTTCTCAGGTTGACGGCGAGTAACTTTCAGAAAAGCGCAACGTGTATAAAAAAAAAAAAGAAGAAAGAAACTGTTATTGTTGAAAAATGGAAATCGGCGCTACAAAATGGAACTTGTTTATCTGCGCGGCGCTGTCGAGATAAATTGAATAATATAAAAGTATTTCTGTAAAGTGCCTTTGAAAGCGGCGAGTGTCAGCTAATGTGATAATAAAGGTGGGGGTGCAGCTGTCTCGGCGAATCAGATCGGTATCGCGCAAAACATGCAGAGAAAAATGAACAAATTGGATAAGTTGTTTTGCTATATAAACACACAACGGGTGCAGTGGAAGAGCCGGGGCTGTTTTCAGGCTTGTGTCACTGCCGGGTTAGAAACTTGTGAAAAGTTTTCTTGGCGGGAGTAATTTCGTTACAGGTGTTCCCAACGGAGGCTTTATTATCTGGGCTGATTTCGCCAATGGGACAAACCGTTGCAGGAAAGGTGATACTATTTTAAAGCCACGCTATGTAACTTTTAACCAAAGCATAGGGAGAAAACTATGATCCATGTAACATTTGGTATTTTGAACTTCAATTAAGAACGATAAACAATACAAGAGCTCCTCCAGCGGGGCAAAATACGCCCGTACTTTGAATTATTGTATATAGAATTCTAGAATCG
The DNA here is from genome assembly GCA_030686955.1 of Odontamblyopus rebecca. Classification (NCBI taxonomy): domain Eukaryota; kingdom Metazoa; phylum Chordata; class Actinopteri; order Gobiiformes; family Gobiidae; genus Odontamblyopus; species Odontamblyopus rebecca. The sequence continues at coordinate 27,686,920 of CM060674.1, forward strand.
GAATTCCACCAATCAGATCGCAGCAACAGAACTTAAAGACACTACAAAGCTTTAATGTGTCAAAGCTCAAAGAAGCAGAGAATGTGGGTTGTTCTCGCTTTCAGCAGCAGAACATTTGAGAAGAGAGTTCAGATCTTTCATGAAGACAAAGCTTCAAAGACTTCAAAGCTTTGAAGTGTCCACAGACGGACGGACAGACGGACGGACGGACAGACGGACGGACGGACGGACAGCGCCATACCATAATACGTCCCGTATTACAACGGGCGTATAAAAATGGGAAAACTGTTTGTTATTTCATTATTTCATGTTAGTGTCAAAGAAAAAAAAACAGATTTCAACCTCGATTTCCATAAACTTTACTTCAAATAACACCAACAGTCATCGTGCCTGATTCTGTTTAGATATTCTATTCTCTCTTTATGATATTTTTAAAGAGGAGATACACATATATTAAACATATTTACAAAAGGAAATAGGGGAGAAATGTCTTGCCCAACGACACAAAACCAAGAACTGTCTAGAATTCTACTGCTTTAGACATATTTTTACGTTATTGAAGCTAGAATGGTGTTTCTTCCACTAATCCACTGCTTTACTGGCTCTGTTAACCCAAAACACGACTGCAGTAACATAACTAGTAAAAAAAATGAAAGGAATACACATTTTTAAAGGAAATAAGGGCGAAATGTCTTGCCAAAAAACACAAAAACGGTATGAAAAAGGCTAAATTGAGGTTACTTTTTCCATAATTACAATGCTATTTCTTCCACTAATCCGCTGCTTTACTGGCTCTGTCCCCCAAAACACGACTCCATTAACATATTACTAGTAAAAATCAAAGAAAATCACATTTATAAAAGGAAATTAGGGTGAAATGTCTTTCCCAATGACACAAAACCAAGAACGGTCTTGGAAGAAGAATTTGATTACTTTGTTGTATTTTTACGTGATTGAAGCGAGAAGTTGAAGCTCCACTAATCCACTGCTCCAAAACATGACCGTATTAACATTAAAATAAAAGAAATACACAGTTTTGCAGGAAATGAGGGTAAAATGTCTTGCCAAAAGACACACAAACAGTATGAAAATGGATAAAATAAGGTTACTTTTTTCAGAATTACAATGCTGTTTCCTCCACTAATCCACTGCTTTATTGGCTCTGTCAACACAAAACACGGCTGCATTAACATATTACTATAAAAATCCAAGAAATACACATTTATAAATGGAAATGAGGGTGAAATGTCTTGCCAAGAGACACAAAAACAGTATGAAAATGGCTAGAATGAGGTTACTTTTTACATAATTACAATGCTGTTTGTTCCACTAATCCACAGATTTACTGGCTCAACCCAAAACACGGCTGCAGTTACATATTACTCGTAAAAATCAAAGAAAATCACATTTATAAATGGAAATGAGGGTGAAATGTCTTGCCCAACGACACGAAACCAAAATCTGTCTAGAATTCGATTACTTTTGGCATGTTTTACATGATTAAAGCTAAAATGGTATTTCCTCCATTAATTCACTGCTCCAAAACATGGGTCTATTAACATACTGAAATAAAAAATACATCTTTATGCATGAAATGAGGGAGAAATATCTTGCCAAAAGACACAAAAACAGTATGAAAATGGCTAGACTGAGGTTACTCTTTTACATAACTGCCAATAATTCTTCCACTAATCCACTGCTCCAAAACATGGGTTTATTAGCATATTAAATTAAAAAAAATACATATTTATACAAGAAACAAGGGTGAAATGTCTTGCCAAAAGACACAACAACATAAGGATATGGCCAGAATCAGGTTACATTTAACAAAACATTCTGGTTTTAATGAAAAGTACTATTTATTCCACAAATCCACTACTGACTCTGCTCTCTAAAATAGTTCTAGTAAAAATCAAAGACATACACATTTATAAAGAAAATGAGGGTGAAATGCTTTGCCCACTGACACAAAAACAGTAGGAAAATGGCTAGAATCAGGTTACTCTTTAAAAATTGCACGGCTGCAGTTACATATAAGCAATAAAAACACATTTATAAAGGAAAAACGTGGGTGAAATGTCTACCAAAGGGCTTTGTGTTAAATTTTTTTTGTATGAAAAGCGCTCTATAAATAAAGTTTGATTGATTGACGGCATTCTGATTTCAATGAAAAGTACTTTTTCTTCCACAAATCCACCACTTTCCTGACTCTCTCAACCCAAAACAGGGCTGCATTAACATATTACTAGTAAAAATCAAAGAGATACATATTTCTAAAGGAAATGGGGGTGAAATTTCTTGCCGAAAGACACAAAAGCAGTGTGAAAATGGCTAAAATAAGGTTACGTTTTCCATAATTACAATGCTGTTTCCTCCATTAATCCACTGTTTTACTGGCTCTGTCCCCGAAAAACACGGCTGCAGTTACGTATAAGCGGTAAAAACATTTATAAAAGAAAAATGAGGGTGAAATGTCTACCAAAGGGCTTTGTGTTGCGTAAAAAGCAAAGAAATACACATTTTTAAAGTAAACAAGGGTGAAATGCCATGCCCATTGACACAAAAACAGTATGAAAATGTCTAGAATGAGGCTACGTTTCCATAATTACAACGGTTTCCTCTGTTAATCCACTGCTTTACTGGCTCTTTTCCGTCAACCCAAACAGGAAACACGGCTGCATTAACATATAAGCAGTAAAATCAAAGAAAAAACACGGCTGAAAAAGGCCAGTGACAAGCGACAAATTAGAATTCCACTAAATCTGCTTTTTAAATTACACATTACCATTAATTCCTTCATGTGCATTTCGCAGGGGCCCATCTGCTGCAGGGGCTCCCGAGGATTTGTACGAAACCCCCGTGTTTACGCTGCACTTTTAATCAGAAAGTAATCACCGCGCACGGCCATATATCCTGCGTTAGGGTTAACGTTAAGAAACTAATGCATGGGATTATCATTTTTAAAAAGTCATTACTGCTCCATGTGTTTTGGGTTTTAAAAAAGGCCAATATTACGCTGTATATTTTCTGATCTATGTTATTATGTTGCTTCCTCATCACTTAGATTTCCACACTCCGGTTGGGATGGTTGATGTAAATAAAATTGTGGAAAGAACACATCAAATTTCTCAATACGGGTGTGCAAAAATATCATCATATCGTATCGTTTAATGTGACTGATGCAGTATTGATAACATGGGCTGCTGTATCGATAAATTCAAGATTATTTTGTTACCGCGCTACAGTTTTGGTGCTTGTTAAGAGCAGTTCTTCTCAATTCTTCTCTGTCACGCCCCTTAGGAAGAAGAAAACAATCCCTCCCGCTCTGCAGAACCCTACAAAACATGGACAAATCGCACCCTCGCCTTCCGTCGCCGGCATACGAGAGCAAACGGTTTAGTCGCGTCTCCAAAGCGACTCCCGGGACACTCGCAGCACGTGTCTGAGCGTATTCTGCAAATAAAGATGATGTTTGTGTTATAGTTCGAGGCACTACTGTCATCCAGTGTGACAGAATCCACGTCTAAAGCTGCAGCAGTGCTCGGTGTTCGCTGGTTTACTGAAGCAGCATCCACAAAGCGGGAGGATTGTTGGCGATATTCTGCACGTTTTCGCCGAACAAACTCAAGCGGTTTATCAGCGGTTTATCAGGTGTGATGTCTTTAAGCGACGCCATCATTTATTTGGCTCCACGCTGTCGCTGCCAACAGTTTCATCCGCAGTAAACACAGCGTCTTTCCTCGTTTCCCGCCGCAGCCACAGTGAAGCCGAGCGACTCCAGACGCTTTACGTACAGTTTGTTCTCTGCACTTCACGTCTCCTGCTCTGTGCTGAGAGTACGGTGCGAAAAACCTGACATGCGCCAATGCTTCCTGTGCACTCTGACAACGAGAGCGTCACTGCCAACAGGCGGCACGGTGGCTGAGTGGAGTTTGCATGTTCTCCCCGTGTCTGGGTGGGTTTCCTCCGGGCTCCGGTTCCCCCATCAACCCAAAACATGCACTGTAGGTGTGAAAGTGGGGGGTGTGTGAGTGATGGAGGCGGTCGCCGATTGGATTGGCAGCCTCGCTTATGTCAGTCTGGAGTAGTTTACCACCACTGGGTCTGGAGTGAATGAAGAATGTTCTGTAAATAATGCTCTGTTAATAATGCTCTATTAATAATGGTCTGTTAATAATGCTCTGTAAATATCCATCCATCAACTCCCGCTTAATCCGGCTGGGTCGCGGGGGCAGTTTGCTGCCCAATACTCATAGCACCTGACCCCCCCTATGAACCCCTCTGCAGGTGGTGAGCCCACAGGAGGGTGGACATTATGGTCCTTGATGTTAGTTCATAGGGGTGCGGGCATGTTTTGGGTTGATGGGGGAAACTGGAGTACCCGGAGGAAACCCATCCAGACACAGGGAGGAACATGCAAACTCCACACAGAAAGGCCCGGGCGACCCGGGGAACGAACCCGCAACCTTCTTGCTGTGAGGCCTGAGTGTTGCCACTCAGCCACCGTGCCGCCACTCTGTAAATAATGCTCCGTTAATAACGCTCCGTTAATAACACTCTGTTAATAATGCTCCGTTAATAAAGCTCTGTTAATAAAGCTCTGTTAATAATGCTCTGTAAAGCCTCTTTGGCGACATGTGTCTATGAAAAGTGCAATAGTTGTTGTGAGGCGACCTCAGGTGTCCAGAAAGGCGACAAATAAATAAAATGTATTAAAAAAACTACTGTAGTGGATGTGCAATTACAAGTCATTCTAGTACGCCAAAAAAAGCATGTTCCCCGAGGCCACACGTAATACAGGGAGTGCTCTACTCTGTTTTTAAACTCAATCCACCCTCACTGGGATATAATTTGGATGATTTCAGCTCTGGAATTTCCCATCTCTACTGAACTAAAGTTAAAAACGTAGCTGTTAACTTGAAAACTACAGCTTCACGGCATCTCGAGGTGGAACGACACATTTTGAGCTTTGGAGACGCAGGCGAAACTAATATTAAAGTTCCTCAGACATGTGCGAATCAAACAAAACACAACTCCAGGTCTGTTTATGAAGAGGAAATAGCATTCTAACACTTCTGAAATCTCACAAGAGTCAAGCCTGTGTAAAATAAGACCTTTAAGTGAGGAAAACTACACTTCCTTCCTATTTCCTCGCACTGATTTCCCTCGGGCTACGGTTAATTATATGATCCATGCTCGCGTTCAGATAAGAGCCTTCCTGATTGAGTTACGTATGCCGGCGATTTTCCATCTTATTGTATTTTATTTATTTTTTTCCTGTGGTTTGTACACTGCAGCGTGCGGATGTCACACACGGTTGTCATGGATGTAGCTTCAGAAACGGGGAAATGATTGCGGGGAGAATCGACAGCACAGTGGGGTGTTTAATTGCCTCTTTATGCATTTAAAGGTGTAATAGGACCCGTTTTTAGCCGAGCAAAACCGGGAGATATTGAAAGGGGAAATGCAGAAGCCGAGTAATCACAAGTTCAGCTCTGATAAACGCAGGTTCACAATATACACGGGGAAAATGCCGTATTAAATGGTCTATTTACGTAAAGAAAATGAGTTCGTATTAGCTGGAAAGAAACAGCACTTCTGTCACTTGGGCGCGTATCACGACGGAGATTTTTAAAGCAAAACCATGGAGCTTTTTCGGGAGGTGGGATATCGCCTGCCTGTTGCCATGGAAACAGAAATGGAAAGCCGTCGTCTCAGCGTACAAGAGTTTTGTGGAGATATAAGTTTGCTCAGAGTAAAAATGAGATAAAAAATGGGTAAAAATATATATAAATGTCGGGGTTTAAAGGTATAATGTGTAACTTTTATGCTTGTTTCTATGGATATATAAAAGCTCTGCCTGGAATGTTCCACAGTATGACATTAAACAGCTCTACCTTTACATTTATACAATTACAGGTGGTTTTAGAGCTCAAAAATACAGGGAAAAACATTCATTCTGACTGTGAGCGGGGTCGCCTCTCCACAGATCTGACCTGGAACTTGGTCTGGTTTGATCTCCAATAAGATACACCACGTAAAATGGCCAAAATTTAAGATATAAACGCTTAAATCTATCAGAAAATGACTTAAAAGTAGTGGTTTATGGGATATTCTGTTCTCTTTATTGTTGTGTAAGATCATTTAGTCACATTTAACAGATATTTGAAGAACGCTATGGCAACCGTCCCATAAAAACTATGTCACATTCTGTTGCCTTCACTATCCATGCAGTTGACAGTTTAACAGAAGGTGTAGAAATGTGTAGCGTTCAAATTCTTTTGGTAAACTGTTAAACTTAAGATTACTTTAATGAAAACAAATGTGGGCACAGCTGGAATTTTGTTTCTGAATTTGAAAAAAAGTAAAGCACCGTATTTTTCGGACTATAAGTTGCACTTTTTTCAGGGTTTGGGTGGTTCCTGCGACTTATACTCAGGTGCGACTTATTACATTTTCACACTGACAAATATATGAATCGTATATATGAATTAATGAAAAAAACAAATCGTTATCAGTTTTTTTTCATTTTGGTTTTAGGGACAAATAATAAAGAAAAGAGTTGTTTTTTCGTTTTCTTATTTTTGGTTCTATATTGAAAATTCTCTACTGGGTTGTTTTTATTACTATAACTTCTATAACTTGACTTTCGGGATGTTGGTTCTTGGCCTCTGATTTTACAAAATAAATTTCCCCCAAAAAGTGCGACTTGTACGTGTTTTTTTCTTCTTCACTAAGCATTTTTTGGTGCAACTTATAGTCCAAAAAATACGTGGTAAAGGAGCGTAAGGTTGCCTAAACTGCTAAAAATTTGAAAATGATATCACGAACGAAATCCAAACTAGTCAAGGAAGCAAATATAAACCTTTCTGTCAGTTTCCAAACCATTAAAAAGTCAAAGTGTCTGGTGTCAAAGTTTAGATGATCATACAAACCACAAATAAGCAAAACAGCAGGTTAGTTATACATGTGCTGCGAAAACTCTAATCTAGACAAGCTAAATTTACTTGAATTAACAAAGTTTCATCATGATTTGAGTCAATTTCACTTGACAAATAAAAAGATCTGCAGATGGAAGAAGACTTTTTGCAGTTTAAATGTGAAAATGCATCTTTCTACACTGAAGATAAGAAAAACAACAAGTCTTTGCACTTAAAATAAGAAAGAAAATCTGGTGTTGCTTGAATTTAAAAAAAGAAAAACACTGGTAGATAATTTTTCTTGTCAAATTTGTTGCTGTGTTTATAGAAAAGTAAAAGGCAAAGCCTAACGCCATGTTTTTTAATCAGCAAACCTTCTACAAACGTAATTAGAACTGGCAGAAAGTTAGAAAACCATAAACCAGAGCCGCAAACGCACAAACATAAAAACACTCTGACAGATTCATGGAGCGATCGTTTTCCCTCATCTGATTTGGTGCAGTTCTGTTTCTCGTCCGGAAACACGACTTCATCAATGAACCCGAGCGTCGGTCCGTCTGCGTCATGTGGAGACGACAGGGCCCGCCGTGACACAGATCTGATACGGCTTCTGTTAAACTGACTGGATTTGCTTCTTTAGAAAGCGGCGCACGATTTAAGATAAGAAAACCTTTATTTATCGATGGGGAATAGGGGGGAAAGGTTCATCAAAATCAAAGGCTGCATTTTTGTCTTTGTTTAACTCCACTTTTAACAGCTTTTTACCGTGTTATACTTGTTTCCCCTTCTCATTTACCTCATTTGTAGTTGTATTTTGAGTGATTTGTGTGTTTGGAGCAGTCTTTAATCGTTTATTTTCAAGACGTAGAAACCAAATGATAACACAATAACTACAGAGCAGACACAAGCACAATAGGCAGGGTCGAACTGGGAACAAAATTCGGCCTTTGCGTTTTTCTTCCTGTCCGGTCCAACCCGACCAAAACGAAACTGGGGGGAAGGTGATCGCTATCGGTAGCGTACAGAGAAACTGAGGACTGTTTTAGCGGCCGTAATGCTTTATGAGTAGCCAGCCCATGAGACAGACAAAATATATAAAGGAGGAAGCTGAAACCTTCCTCATGCCCATGAGGGAATTTTAGGGTGGGAGGTGTGGGTGTAAAAAGAAGAAAAATGTAAAGTTTACTGCATCCTTTATAATTACAAATAACACTCGAATAAAAATTTGATCACATAAAATATATAGAGAGAGTGGGGCCTAATAATAATAATAATAATAATAATAATAATAATAATAATGATAATAATCTTATTTATTAGGCGCCTTTCTGGACACCCAAGGTCACCTTACAACAAATAAACAAGTTAAGTGCAATTTAAAACATACAGTTAAAAGCCTACAGTTAAAGTGGGACAGTATTTAATTAATTAATTGCATTTAGCATTGTATTTAGTGTGTATTCTATTCATATTTAGTATTTAATAATGTATTGGTATACAGTATTTGACACCGGTACAGATTGCCAGTCCGACCCTGACAATAGCTCTTTGTTAAGGATCAAAATTTCTTCGACAGACGACAAAATATTCTGCGTTGTTCTGCATAAAAAACTGCTAACCCTGTAGTTAAGATCTGTACAAATGCATCAGGTTTGTGAAGTTGTAGTGTGGTTGTTTTGTATCTTGTATTTTATGGAAAATGTTCGTGTTGATGCATAGGTGACGTATGCTTATGGGCGTTTGAAGGGTTTAAATAGGGTCTGGGAGAGATCGCTAGATTACTCAAACATTCCGCTCAGCCTTGCGATGTCATGTGGTAATACAGGAAGTGCTCCATACACCTTCACTAGAATCATTTGGATAATTTCAGCCCTGGAATTGTGAATCTCTACTGAACTAAAGCTAAAAAAAACTTGAAAACTACCACTTCATGACATCACAAGGAGTAAAACGGAGCATTTTGAGCTTTGAGGACGTGGAGAGATTATTAATACATGTGAGAACGAAACAAACCACAACCCCAGGTATGTTTTGATGCGATAACACCGTTTTAACCGAGTAGAAAGCTCCATAAGGTAAATTTTCCGAACCCTTCCCTGTTTAAAATAAGAAAATTCTTCTTTCAGAAATGTAGACGATTGAAAGTTTCTTGGCTCAGAGGACAAGAGTTAAAGATGTAGAAAGTGTAATAACTTTCCCCACATCTGGCATCGGCCCGGAGACTCTGTGAACACCATGTCACCGCGAGTTATTGAATCAAAACTTATCCAATTTCAAGTTTAAGGCGCTTTTTTTTGGAGGGGGAAGAACACAGCCTGGGCTTTGATTTATAGCGGTCCATAAGAGCGGTGATGGACGCGTCAGAGGAGGAGATGGGAGAGAGACTTTGGGTTTCTCACACAAAAGGCTCGGGCTATATTGTTTATTTCCAGCGCATTAAAGTGAAGACAGCATCATCAGCACAGTGCCACGGGCCGGACCCGGCTGTCACATCACACAGGCCTCCGGGGTTCACTGATTTCTTTGGACAAGTCGAAGGAGCAGCAACTTTTAGTGAGCTTTAAAAGGCCATTAGTGCTTCGCAAACTTGTAACGCATTGATTTTTTTTTTTCCCCCTTTTCATTTTAGAAATATTACGACGCGGCCCGTTTCTCTCCAAGGATATCGCATTTCTTTGGGTGCAATGTTACGCACTGTGGCATCAGAGTTTCGTATCGCCATGGAGACGAGGAGGTGACGACGGGTTCACTTCGTTTTGTTCCTGGATGAACCAAAAGTGCAGCAACTTTTAGTGAGGTTTAAAAAGACTATTCGTACATTGCAAAGTTGATACCACATTTATAATACATTTATTTTTATGTATTTATTCATGTATTATTATTATTATTATTATTATTATTATTATTATTATTATTATTATTATTATTATTATTATTATTATAATATTCATTTTTTAAATTTATTATAGAAAGATGAAGATGACACCCATTTCTCTCCAGGGATCTATAATTTCTTTGGCTGTAATGTTCCACACTAGAGCATTAACAGTAAAAACACTATTGGCAGCTTTTGTGGAGCTTTTGTGCAGCTTTTTTTGTTTGGCTGCAATGTCCTCATGTTCCACAGTAGGGCTTTAAACTTTTGTATCTTCATGGAGACCAAGAGGTAATGCCACAAGGCCAAATTACAGGACGGGTCTGTGGAGAGGCAAGTCAGCTCACAATAATAATAATAATACTATAATTTCAGTGTATTTGTTTTAGCCATTTTAATTCAGTATGTGAAAAATACAGTTTAACAGGTGTATTATGCCACGCCCCAGTATGAAGTGTTTGTATCTTTTTATGTTTCTATAATGGTTAATCCGCCAGTTTATGCAAGATCTTTTCATCAAAACCATATTTTTAACGCTAAAATAGAACTATTGTTGCTATCCACACATTTTCAAGTTCAATGTTTTCTAAAAATGACCCCAAAGTCTCATCCAAAACAAGTCTCTGGGAACTGAAAGTATTTAGAAGAGACTTTGCAAAACGACATAAAAACAAAGCAGTGAGAATGCAGCTGTTTTCTGTGCCAAAGGGGCTCACACAAAATATTCACATTTTTGGTTATTATTTGTCAACAAGGACGATTTTGTTTTTCTAATTGGTCATTTTCCTAATGAATGAAGTTATTTATGTTTTCATGACAGGTGCTCGAATACATTTGTTAAGCTCTGTATACTTTCTTTTTTTTTTTTTTTTCTTTGATCATTAAGTGCAAAGCAATAACTGTGTGAGTGCTGCAATCTCAGAACTGATCCAGTGAACTGATGGACACAAAAAGTTTTTAATAGAGGTGTAAGAAAAACTCGATCCAGTCACATATCGTGATACTTCATTGCACAATTCTTGAATCGATTCAAAATGCCTCCGAATCGATTTTTAAATAATATTTTTCACTAAAATCTGCTGCATTCACTGATTTAAAAAAGTAAAACATAAATTATTTCATTCAATTTTGTTCTCGTAAATGTGTAGTTGACAATATTATTAGGAGTAATATTGATAAATTGCAATAAATCAACCACTGTTTTAGTTTCAGGACATATCGTGATATATCGAATGGTGACATGCGTATCATGATATGTATATTTTATAAGATTTATCTTCTTCCTGTTCCTTTTGTTCATGCAGCAAAAGACAAGACAAGTAATGGCTGGAATATGTATTTATGCTAATTGTCAGGTTTTTTTTGTTATTGTTGTTATTCTCTTTAAGTTGATGCATGAGCAATAAATTAATGAATTGATTAATATCGTATCGTCAGACTCAAGGCAATGCACACCCCTGTATTTTAATACACAGAGAAAAATATAAGAGCCAAAATGAGCTTTGATAGGTGAACTCAACTCTCAAAGACTAAGCAGATTAGCAGGAATTTTGTGCCCGCCTCAGTGAATTCTGCGTACGCTTCATTGGAAACCCCTGGAAGCCTTGGCGCTGGTCCACTTTATCCAGTAGCCTCTTGTCGTGATTGAATTTTTGCAACGCTGCCATTGTGAACTCGTATTTCTCCAGCGCATGTTCGGTACAGACTCGCGCACAGTACAGTAGGTGCATGCGTAATGACCAAACGCATTAGCATCAACTACGCTAATCACCTTCAGAGGAAAGTCAGAGAGCAGAACTCCAACTGCATTAGCCGAGCGGAGAGGAAAAAACAGTTTGTAAACTTTGTACAAGACAAGCAGCAGGCTAATGTAGCTTTCCCATTTCCATCAAAGCTACTTCGCTTGATTGAGTCTTGGATGCGCAGAAGACATGTTTGTTTTGACAATGCTCTCCGCTGAAAATGAATGCTAAATTATGCCATTCTGTTCAATAAATGTATGAAAAGGCAGAAAAGGAAGACATATCAACCAGAAGAAGGTGTATTACGATAAAAAAAGAGCAGGCGAGTCCATCGGGGGATCTGGAGGCACTTTTAAAAATGTAGAAAAAGGTACAATCATCAAAAGGCTAGAGGGCCAAATATGAAACAGTCGGGAATGATTTGCAAATAGGCCTGATGTTCAACACATGACAGATGGAACTGTACTTTTGTGGGGTAAATATTTATCTTTGGTGCTTTTTTCTTCCACTAGAGGAAACATTTGGGTGATTTTGTCTCTACTATGATGAGATTTGAGCTGGAGAAGGTTGAATTATGAACTTCTATGGCGCATTATAGATCCAAATGAACGAGAAGAGTTGCATTTTGCTATCGTTTTTTTTACTGGAGTTTAACAATATTGTACTTCTACTACTACTACTACTACTGCCATTTTCCATCCATTAAAAAGTACAGTTAAAAATGACACAATCCCTGATATACAGATTCATTTTGGGGGGAAATATCTTGCCCAATGACACAAAAACAGTATGCAGGGGCAGTAATGGGGTTAAACTCTGTTTTATTGTGGGTAAAAACTCAACTGGCTGAGCTTCTGCTACGGCCACTACTCCTACTGCTTCTACTACAACTACAACTACAACTACTACTACTACTACTACTACTACTACTACTACTACTACTACTACTACTACTACTACTACCACTACCACTACCACTACCACTACTACTACCACTACTTCTTCAACTACTACTGCTACGGCTACTACTCCTACTGCTTCTACTACAACTACTACTACTCCTACTACTACTACTACTACTTCTTCAACTACTACTGCTACGGCTACTACTTCTACTACAACTACTACAACTACTACTACCACCACTACTACTGCTACTTCTACTGCTAGTACTACTACTGCAACTATGACTGCAACTACTGCACCTACTACTGCAAGTACTACTACTACTGCTACTATTACTAATACTACTGCAACTATGACTGCTACTACTACTACTGCTGCTACTACGACTACAGCTACTACTACTACTGCTACGACTACTATTGCAACTGTTGCTGCAACGATGACTGCTATTACTACTACTACTACTGCTGCAACTATGACTGCAACTACTGCACCTACTACTACTACTGCAAGTACTACTACCACTGCAACTATGACTGCTACTACTGCACCTATTTCTACTACTGCAAGTACTACTACTGCAACTACTACTACTACTACTACTGCTGCAACTATGAGTGCTACTACTACGACTACAGCTACTACTACTACTACTATTTACTTTCTTTACTATATTTTTGGAGGAATATGTCTTGCTTAGTGAAAAAGTCCAGGTGCCGGCGTCTCCGGTGCTGTTCCCTTTTCCACGTAATCCCTATGATAAAGTCCACACGTGTGACGGCTCTTACACATGTCCCCCTGACCCGTCCTCTTTGACAAATTACAGACTTTGAGAGCCGCCTGTCACTCATCTGCCTGCAGAGATAACAGGAAAAACACCACTTTGGGCACATCCGGATAGAAACTGAACAGAGCGCGTGTGATGTCGTAACGCAATTCCCACAAACCCCCGAGGCAACTGCTATAAAATGTATTTGTGAATCAATTTGTGCCATGACTTTACAAATGAACACGGCATTAAATCACAATCTGAATATTGTCAAATGCGGCTCAAAACGTAACTGTTAAAGGCGCCGGACCAGATTTTTACTGTTTTTAAAGGCGGAAAACAGAACGAGTTGATTTCAAAGTGTTTGCAGTGGTCCAAAGTTATTCCTATTACTTATTTTATGCATGCAGACCGTCCTGATTTTTCACTGCAGTGAGTTTATAAGCACGTTTCACAACATTTTTCAAGTTTGTTCCATTTTATATTATTATTAAACCTCACCGCTATTTTCTAGCTTTGTTTTTGTCTCTTATTCGTCAAGACAAGAGACGACTTAACTACAAACTGTAACAAATATGTAAATAATGCAGTAATAATAATGTAGTATGACGTATAATTACCAGTGTGTACTAGTATCTCATTAACACTAGCTGAGCCAAGTCTTGCTTCTTACACAGGGTGACCACACGCATCTATTTACCCGGGGCAGTCCCAGTTTTGAGCCCTGTGTCCCCTGTTCCAGCAGATTTATCCAAAACCAGTGATTTGACCCAGTTTTGTCCTTGGTGTCCGTATTTTTGACCAATTTGATCCCGGCCAACAGCAAAGATGGGCATAAATTGACATTTGTTTTGATAAAATACAGAAAACCTGCTCAAAAATGACCAAAACACAAAGAAAATGTGACAATACTGTTTCTGAATCCTGGCATTGTCATCTTGGAATCTGCCCGTGCCATCGGAGAAGAAAAAAATTCCCTGATGGATTAACCTGGGCATTCAGTATATTCAGGTTCAGCTGACCTCATTCTTTGAGCACACACTGTTGCTGAACCTGGACCCGACCAACTGCAGCAACATCGGACCTATTTGTTTAGTTAAATCCAGGTTTCTTTTGTCCAGGCAGTGTAAGATTATAATATAGAATTACCCGTGTGTATATAACAGCCTGTCATCGCCAACACTATCTTTGTCTAACCTAATTTTTTACCTGAACCTCCCTCGTACACTTTCTGTCACAGTTATAACCGTAGACCCATATTTGTGTCGCTGTTCGCTTTAACCAACTGTAATCTCTTTTCCGCATGAGATGATGTATTGTCGCTTAAAAGAGGAAATTGTAAAGTGTTCATTGTGTAACTTTTCTGGCGGAGGCCCTGTCGAATGTTTTTCTCTGTGGATACATCATTGCTCTGCCTAAAATGTTCCATAGTGTGAAATGAAACAGCTCTGCCTTACATTTATTCAATTACAGGTGGTTTTAGAGCTCAAAAATACTCAGAAAAACAGGTGTTCTGACTGTGAGCGGTGTCGCCTCTCCACAGATCTGACCTGTAACTTGGTCTGGCTTGGTCTCCGTGAACAAAGAAAGGTTTAATACCACTGTGAGACCTTTAGCTCTATATAATTGGGCATGTTTTGATCTCAAGACCTGCTAAACGTCAAATACATGTAAAAAGGTGATTTATGATTATAGGATGGAAGTTATAAGGTCGTTTTATGTCGCGTTTTGAGACTTGTAGCTCTGGTTGATTTTTTATAGTGACTCAGTGGCACTGTTAAACACAGGGAGGTTTGAGTGCACGTTGGAGCAGAAAATGAAGCAGTGCGGTGGCTGGCGAGACTTTCTGACAGTCAGCCAAAGACATTGTGTGGGCTGGAGCAGATATGGCTTTGGATTCACACATTTAAATAAAGGAACGGGAGGGGGCACAGACTCCCTGGATACGCCGTTTGTGTCACTTACTGCAATGGCATGATCTGCAATGTACACCTTTTTGAGAGAAATTCTACACAAAATCATATTTAATGTTCTAGTTTTGACATTTTTATTGGTACTTTGCAGCTGATGGCATCAACATTCCCTGGGAGTGTGATGCTAAATGTAGGCACGGTCTGTCTAGGGTCTGTCTCCAACCGTTTTCCTCAGGTAAGCTTCCTTTACAAAATGAGAGCTACTAATTTTGGTGGTCACAGAAAATACTAAACCTGCCATGGCAAGACTTAGATGCGAAACATTTAGATAAAACATAAAACATAAACTAGTGTTTATTTATACTGTAGAAAGTCAGGCATCAAAATGATAGCTCTGCAATAATAATAGGCATTTAACCCCCAGAGGCCCAGTGTTGTAATATTACAACATTATATTTAAGTTGACAAAAATAAGCCTTCCCCCCTTTCTTCTTTTTCAAACCATATTTACATTATTAATGGTTCCTATTGTTCTGTTCTGCGATGCTATTGGATGCAGAATGGGTAAATAGGCCCAGTTATCTGGCCATAAACTAATTCGACTTCAGAACCTGCCTTGGTGGACAGCAGCTTGTTGTTTTGGGCGAGATAAACCAAGAATCAAATAAGTAAAATGTTTGAAAAAAAATGTTTCTGTCACAATTGATGTTTGTATATCATGATTATTTCAGGACATCATTGAATGAACTGATATTGATAATATTCAATTTGAGTTATTTATTTATGACAATACGCCCTCCTGTGGGCTCACCACCTGCAGAGGGGTTCATAGGGGGATCAGGTGCTATGAGGATTGGGCAGCACGCTGCCCCCACGACCCAGCCGGATTAAGTGGGAGAACATGGATGGATGGATGGATGACAATACGTGAACGTGTAATTTAGAAATCCTTAGGTTGGAGATTTCTGGTCTGTGGCATTGCAAAGCTGCGGCGTCAAAAACATGCTGAACGCCTTTGCATTTGAGTTCAGACGCCCCGTCCAGGGTTGCGGTCTCCAAGTGTCTTGTTTCCCCGGTCGATAGAGAGGCTTTAGTGCATTTATGACATAAAACCCATCAGCCGATCAGCTCGGCGGTTGCGGCGTATATATTTACATTTATACTCCGCTAATGACACAGTGTAGATTTCCAGATAATGATGTCGCTGCGTCACTGGATAGTAGTCCCTGGTTGGTTGGTGTGGCACATCCAAAAGTTCAGCTTTTTCAACTTCTGAACGCTCAAGTCACGCCATTTCAACGACAGATTCACACCGCACTGACGCCTGTCATAGATTTTGCACATAAACTGGACGCCTTGATACCCTGATCTGAACATAGCTTTAGATGTTAATTTGAGCTTTAATAAAACACAATCTAACCAGAAAGAGCTGCTTTAGTTGGAAATACAAAAGGTGAGATGATTTGTGCCATTAATTAAGTCTCTCACAGAGTCACAAGTTGGCTCGAATTAATCAACAACTTTTTGTCTTGTTTTATTTTCAGTTAGTCACCTTTTGGTCCCACTTTTTTGTTAAACACTTGAAGACACATTTATCACAGGCTCCTGCAAATGTGCTGCTCAAATCCATGCCGTGTTCTTTCTTGAGTTTTCAGATGATCTTAAGACTTTTTTGACAGTGTTTGCACATTGTATCACCATGGTAACTCCTAAGCCTTCCACCATTAGAGATACACGTAGGACACCCTGCTGTAGTGCCAATAGCAGTATAGATTAGAGCTCTTCTATAAGATGTCGGCTTTAATAACAGTCATAATACTTTCCACTTGGACTGCATAATAAGTGACAAGCTGCTTCCCTCTCGTAATTATTCATTCACTTCACACTCGGCCGTGATAAGCGACTCAACAGGCCGACTCTGCCCTGGGGTGGACTGCCAAAGCAAAGGCTGCCAACGCGCCCCGCTGCAGCCACGGCCGACCCATCCCTGACACTCTGAAGTCAGACCAAGCAACGCGGGGGAAGTGTCTTGCCTGAGGACACAACAGCAGTATGCAGTGGTCCAAGCAGGGATTAAACTACCACCCAGGGGTAAGCAGACGATTCAAAATGCTTTAAAACATTACATATATTCCACTTAGGTCTGATTATAGGCACGGAAAGTTTAATTATATAGACTCTTTTAGGGCAGAAATGATTAAAAAGCTGGGGCAACGGAAGTGGCATTGTTCCCCGTTCATCCGGATTCATTTAGACTGAACACGGACAGAAGACGACGGAGATAAAAACAGTTCCAACACCAAAATGTCTGGTTGTTCACTGTGTGGTGGTCAGCATCAAAATTCTACTGGCAGAATAAAGTTTTAAAGTTTTACTCACTGATCGAGCAAGGATCTGGACACCGTTTGTCAAAGTCGGCTTGTTGAGGAAATATTCGCGATCTTTTGACGATAATCCTTTCGCAGAGCTCGACAAGCTGCTGAGTTCTGCTGTACTTCTGTTGCTAAAATGTGCAACCGAGTCTACGTCATCACTGTTTATTAACTCTAAAAGGGTCTATAGCACAATTCATACGCAAAGTAATTCTAAGTGATTTAAAGAACAGGAAAGACATTAAAATCCCAACACAAACAAATCAAAACTGAAATAATTATCATAAAATTAACAAAAAATGTTATTTTAATTATTTTCAAACCTCAATTTTCGTTTAAACCTACCAGTACAGGTTAAAAATGTCAAAAAAACTTAAATTTCCGAGTATCTTTATCATTTGTAACAATGAATTTAGAAGTGCTTTACACAATTCTCTGTAGAGTTTCATTTTGCTGTCTCGGTCCAGTTACCTTGAATCAGCCACAAACCAGGAAGAAACCAGGAACCACTGTAAAGCTAACATGCACTTCCTGATTATCTGACAACGGTCACATTTTCATAGAGAGCTTTTCCACCTTCAAGGCACTGAAAGCGCTTTACAACGAGGAACCACTCACACATTCACACACTAGTGCACACAGACACTGGGGGCGAGGTGGGTTAAGTGTCTTGCTCAAGGACACAACAGCAGCATTCTTCTGTAGGAGCTGGAGTCACACCGCCAACCCGTGGGTCACTGGATCCGATCGCTGAACCTGTGACGTTTATGTCGAGAGCGGGATTCGAACCGGCGACCTTCAGATCAGTGGACAAACGCTCTTAAAGAATAAAACATCTTTAAATGAATAGAGCAGGTTTATAGGATTAATTTACTGGTGTAGGTCATTGGTGGCACATGAGCCTTGCATTTCAGCAAAAAAAAAAGTTCAAATTCAGCAAAAAAAAAACAAAGACATCTTTAAAGTGCAAACGTGCCTAACTTCACCTTTACCTTCTGAACAATAGAGACAAACCACCTGGCGCCGGTAATTTGGCCGTGGCCTGCCTCTCGTGGCATTAACAATTAAACACAAATAGGCTCCATTGATCAGAGTCGGATGAGCCAGAGCAGCCCACAGAAAGAGGTAAGCGCCGGACATTAACCTCCCAAACCGCGCTCTTATCCCTGCACCTTTACACCTCTGCTGCTCTGTTTATAGTGCCCTATTCATCACACAGCAAACTAGTGACCTTGAGGAAAACTAGCTCTAAGAATACAGTGTGCAGTGTGTGTGTGAGGATTTCTTACTGGGGATATACCTGATTTTTTTTTTCCTTTGCCATGCAGCTATAGGTTCAATATTACACAAAATTGACTTTAAAAGTGCACTGCGTAACTTTTTGGCTGGGGATTCTGTCACCTGCTTGTTTCTCTTTGTTGTTTCTATTCAATTATTGATGGTTTTACTGCTCAAAAAAACAGCAGAGGAAGTAAGTATTTGATCCCTTGCTGATTTTGTAGGTTTACCCACTGACAAAGAAGGTTTAGGTAGGTTTATTATAACATTGAGCGTTAGAATATCAAAAAGAAAATACAGAAAATCACTTTATAGAAAATATATCCATTGATTTGCATTTCATTGTTTGATCCTCTACCAACCATTAATAGACCGGAAGCCAGGTTCACTCCTCAAGATGTTTTTTGCTACTTTTTCCCTATTTTTTCCTGTTATCTTACATCTTGGACCATCACAAGTTGATAGGGACCAACCCCAACTCTACCCCGTTTGGTCTCAGGGCCCAAAAAACACCCTATTTAGGAAAAGCTATTAGCGGAATGATGTAATTGTAAATATTAAGGTGCTGCAACTGCATAAATGGTCAAATAACCCTAGAATATTGCATTACATATCCTGACACATCAGGGAAACTAGCAGAAAAATATTCTGGGGCTCGCTGCATTTTTACTGTCAAATATCACCCTCAACATGCCCCAAAAGACAAGAAAAATGTCTGTCCGCCTGACAAATCATCATCAAAAGTGATCATTTTCAAGCATTTTCTTACATGCCTCAAATGTACATAAACTTCCCAAATTTATAATCTTCAATTTAAGTCCAAGATGACCTTTTGATATAAAAAAAAAAAGGCAGCAAAAAACATCCTGAGGAGTGGACCTGACTCCCGGCCTATAACAGTGAGACTCCTCCACTGTACACAGAAAAACATTCATTCAAGTCATTCTGGCTGTGAGGGGGGTCGCCTCTCCACAGATCTGACCTGTAACTTGGTCTGGTTTGGTCTCCATGAAGATAGAAATGTTTAATACCAAACTGTGAAGCATCTTTCAACAACATCTCTATGGAGAAAAGTATTTGTACACCAGAAAAGTTACACAGTGCACCTTCACGCCATGTTAGAATCTTGTTACCTTCTCAAAAAACATACTGAGAGTTTTGTTTCTTTCACACATTTACATTTCTAAACCTCAAAACTCTTTGTTCCACCTTCTGATGTCATGAAGCAGTAGTTTTCCAAGTTAACAGCTCCTTTTACCTTTTGTTGAGTAGAGATGGACAGTTCTGGGGCTGAAATCCAAATGATCGAAGTAAAGGTCTATGGAGTTTAAAACACAATGGAGCACTTCTTGTATCACCACATGACATCACAAAGTGGAAGAGAGTGGAAGAACTTGGCTTAAATGCGCAGGATTTGTGTGTTAAACATGTGTGAATGAAACAAAACAAAACTCCAGGTGTGTTCATGATGAAGAAACTAACGTGGATCAGAAAACAGACTAATATGGGCCCTTTCAGTAATGTTTTTTTATCGTCCCAGTGGAGATATATTGTAAAAATAGGATCAAAATAAGACCGCTGTGTGCTATCTGTAGCTAATTATAATTCCTTTATCAGCCACAAACCAGGAAGTACGCTGTTTGCATGTTATTTATTATTGCTAGCTCCACTCTGGTTTCATAAGCTCATCTCTGTGAACCATTTAAGACCAACTAGGTCTAATTTTCACATTTTTAAGACAGTAAAATGGAAGGAAGTCTTTCAAAGTATACGAAGTGTGTCTAAGTACTGGCTAATTAGGACTAAACCAGGTCTGGACTGGTCTAGATACTGGAGAAACCGAGGAGAGTTCAGGACTGGACTAAAACTGGAGGTTACAGAATTAGGTTGAGGTTTACACAGAGTCAATAAGGACGAAACTGGGTCAAAGCAGGACAAATAAAAGGAGGAGCAAAGCAGATCTAAACAACATCTAAACCAGGACTAAACAACAGCTACGAAAGAGTGTTGCATGAATAAACCAGGTCTAAACAAGGACTAAAACCGGACTAAAATAGGTCTAAACAAGGACTAAACCAGGTCTAAACAAGGACTAAACCAGGACTAAACCAGGTCTAACCAAGGACTAAACCAGGCCTAAATCAGGACTAAACTGGAATAGGACAACATAAGTCTTACAGATAGTTTTATAATCAATGTTTTACAAGGTCTAAAAAGACTCTCTGAACTTGGAATCCTCACATCTAAACCAGGACTAAACCAGACCTAATGAAGGAGTGTTGCACGATTAAACCAGGTCTAAACCAGGACTAAACCAGGACTAAAATCAGGACTAAACTGGAATAGGACAACATAAGTCTTACAGATAGTTTTATAATCAATGTTTTACAAGGTCTAAAAAGACTCTCTGAACTTGGAATCCTCACATCTAAACCAGGACTAAACTAGACCTATGAAGGAGTGTTGCACGATTAAACGAGGTCTAAACCAGGACTAAACCAGGACTAAAATGGATTAGAAACACAGGACATCATAAATCTTACAAATAGTTTCATAACCAGTTTTTACCAGGTCTAAAAAAGACTATAAACTTTGAATCCTCATATCTAAACTATATAAATCAATAACTAAATAAAGGACTATACAATGATTTAACCAGAGATTATTCAATTACAGGTGTTGCTTTAAAAAGTCCTTGAAAAACCTGAATTTTTACCGTGAATTTGAGTCCCCTCTCCACAGATTTCACTTGTAACTGTCCCCTCCTTGTCTCCATAGAGATAAAAGTGTTAAATGTCATAATGTGGAACATGTAAAGTGAAAAGACAAGTAGATTACGTTACAAGGCCATCTACTCTTCACAATAACACCAACTGAATGACCGCAAGACGGAAGGTTGGCGGTTCAAATCCCGCTCTCGACATATAACAGGATTGTTTCACTGCTAAAAGTGTGGCCAAAACTTAAGATATAAACACTTAAATCTATCAGAAAAGGACTTAAACGTAGTGAAATGATCTGTCCATGCGGGAAGATAAATTATACTTGACAAGTTCTCTTAAAATAAATGACCTCCAGACTAGAAATAAGCAGTGTCTGGTAAGTGTTCAAGGGCTGGGAATAAGTTTGTGGATGAAAAGTTTGACATAAACATACTTGAGTATGAAGCAAATCTGTATCACTGAATCTAAAAACAAGTGAAGTGTTGCAGGGAACACATTGGTAAATAGATTGTAGCTTCTTTTAAACATGTACGATTTTGTGACTAGTTGAGTCATGAAAGAAATGAAAGAAAACAAGACGAATAACCTGATATAAGTTTTAAATTCTTGGCCAGATCAGAGAAATTTGCCGTGTTGAGTGTACGCTTCCTGGCCTTATTCATGAGCCGGTTTCGTTCGCTCAATGGTAGACGGGTACTTTTGATTTAACCAGTTGATGCTATTTGGTGGTGATGCTTTAATGCGCCGGAACACTCAGTGGTGTCTAAGTAATTCCCGGCACAACAGCAAATCCATACGAAGAAGGGCAATGACGTCTTTCCCCTTGATAAAATTCACCAAACATTCTCCTTGTTCCAGGTTTAAATCCTCGATGTCGGGAATCGTTGCCGACACAAAACGTACAGCTCCGTCTACATCCATCTCAACCACTGTTTACTGTTGTGCTGCACCACAGAAGGGACCCAGAAGCGCTGGAGTCTGACCTCATGGTTTCACCGCTCTTCGCTGATTGGCTGGTGCACCGACTACAACTTCTGCGGTTCTTGCAAATCACCAAATGTATTCTGATTCCTGACTTGGTCGCTGGAGAGAAATGAAACTGAGCGGAGGCACTAGGTGGCACCAGCCTGGCTACGCGATTCCAGCTCTCATAGATGAACGCTTTTGTTGTTGGTGTGTCCTTGGGCAAGACGCATAACCCACCTCGCCCCTGGTGTCTGCGTACACTGGTGTGTGAATATGGGTGAGTGGTTTCTTGATGTAAGGCGTTTTTAGTGCCTCGAAGGCGGAAAAGCGCGATATAAAAATGTGACTATTTACCATTTATTATTCTAGGCAAAGCAATAACATCTCCAATCTCCATGGAAATGACAATATCCAAACCTGGTCTAAACTGGAAATAAACTTAACAATCCAAATAGCGAACAGTTCCTATAAGTACTGTACCATAAGAAACCACAGCCCTGGCTCCTTACACCACTCCTCCTTTATTCTGAGCATCTCATTCATCACAGAATCGTCTAATGACCTTGGGAGAGTCCAGCGCTACAAAGAACACATCCTACTGAAGATACAAGGCACGTGAGGATGATTTCTTATTCTGTTTAATGGAGGAGCTGCAACGCTTTATCACTCCTTCCTTTTATTTGGCGCAGTTTGTACAAGTCAAGAAGCGGGCAGCAGCCTTGTTACGAATGCAGTGTGGTTAAGTCAAAAAAGATGTCCTTAGCAGTCAGCTTGATTTAAGGTGGAAGAGGTAATTTGGTGTAGCGTCGGAGAGAGAGGTGGGAAACGGATGGCTGCGCTGGGCTGTATCGCGCCTCTGACACTTCCAGTAAACATTAGTCACGAGATAAGAATAACTGGGCTCTGGAGCTTATGCTAAAAACAATGTAGGCTCCCATATGCACTGCGAGAATACAGATGGTGCCTTGAGAAATGAGTCATGGGGGATATGTTAAGGTGCACGCACCCGCTCAAATCTACAGAAGGAAATGTATGTGCCGAAAACATGTATTCATCTCATTGCCTGCATGTATTGAAGCAGACAGAGCAACTTTAGTATGTACATTTGAACCGTCAAATGACTTGTTTACTAAATTACAGGGGCGGAATGATATCCAAGTGTTGTGATCTCGTGGGAAAGCTCACGATGTGGTGGGGAGGCTCAGGATATTACGGTGTTATACATAATAACAAGACTGAAATTATAAATGAACCACAACGTTTGTGCTGCGACATCAGGCAGGTCACACTTGTGTCACATCCTTTACTGGCCCAGAACTAGTGAAGAAGATTCAACGCTGGGACAAAACCGCCAGAAGATATGATGAAGTTGAGAGGCTTTACATCGGGGTAAACCCCTTATTCCGACGTACCGCCACTCCCGACAGACCCCCACTCCAACATACCGTCATTCCGACAACTCTTCCTTCCAACACACCCCCATTTCGACACCTTTTATGTCGCCATTCTGACAACTTACTCATAGTTTTGGGACAATATTTTCATGGGCGGGTGTTGCAGAAGGTCCGACGCGGGAGAAGGCGCGGTAGGTGTGGCGTGGCTTAGTCCTGGCTAAATCCTGTTTTAGTCCTGATTTAGTCCTGGTTTAGTCCAGGACCAGGACTAAAACCAGGTCTAAACCAGGATTAAAATCAGGTCAAACCAGGACTAAAACAGGATTTAACCAGGACTAAACCGTGCCGCACGTCCCCTCCCGTTGCCCGTACTGACTTCCTATAATGTCAGTCCATGAAAAAAATTCCCCGAAAAGAGCACTCCTGCAATTTAATAATTACAATGTTATTCCAGGAAAAAATACTCCAACAGACTGTTATTCTGACAATCCTCCATTACGACATGCCCTCATTTTGACACTTTTTGATGCCGCCATTCTGACAGCCTACTCATAGGTTCGACTTTCAACTTTATTATTGTCCCAGAGGGAAATGATTGTGCAGCAGTGTCAGACATACAGTAGACATACAATACAATTCAATACTACAGTTTCAATAATTCAATAGAGATATACATTCCCTTAAAAATAGGCAAAAAGAACATGTATCCACTAATCCACCACGACTGATCCAAGCCATAGCTATTTCAGGCCAATATTTTCATGGGCGGGTGGCGCGGGAGGTCCGATGTAGGAAGAGGTGAACGGGGGGAGGAGGCGTGGTGGGTGCAGCGTGGTTTAGTCCTGGTTGAGTACTGTTTTAGTCTTGATTTAGTCCTGGTTTAGACCAGGACTAAAATCAGGACTAAAACCAGGTCTAAACCAGGATTAAAACAGGATTTAACCAGGACTAAACCATGCCACTCGTCCTCCTCCTGTTGCCCTCACCGTGCCTCCTATGCTGTCAGTTCGTGAAAATATTGTCCCTAAAAGAGGTCAGACGCAACTTAATAATTACATTGTGTGTCAGAATGGCAGAATATTGAAAAAAAGACTCAAGTGCCTCCACTCTGACCAAAAGAAGAAAAAAATTGTCAGAGTGCAGGGACATTTAATAAAAAAATGGAAATGCCCCCACTCCGACACTTAGAGGTGAATCTCAGAATATAACCCATATAACCCTTTACATCGTGGGAGCCTATAACAAAAACATGGGCAGAGTGGATTTGTTGGACTCATTTGCAGCAGAATAGAAGTTTCCTCTGAAGTCTCACCGCTGGTACATTTACATCTTAACACTATCAGCAAAGTTACGGAATCAAGACAGAAAACCTGCAGCTTCAGTTTCTTTTCAAGATTTGTACATACAGTCTGCATCCGGTGTTTTTACAATGCTGAAATTATTTTTGATTCAATAATTTTTCATAAAAATATGACCTGTGTGACTATTATTATTATTAAAGCAGTTGGATAAGCAGGAAAGTGAAAACAAACAAACCCTTAACTGGTCCTTACATGAGTGATATCATTGACATCCTGTGACCCGACAGGCCCAATGTGACAATTTTACAACATTCCCCCAGAAAGTTACAAAAATGCCAAAAAGAAAGAAAAAAAAAATCTAAAAGGTTGAAAAAATGTTTTGCACCTTTTTTTTCTATATTTGGGTTTCTGGGGGTTAAACCGGCCATTTGGTGCAACATTTATTGTCATTAGGGATGGAACGATATCCAAATATCTTGGTACAATATTTTCACCATAAACATCTCACGGTACGATATTTATTGAAATATTTTGTGGAGACTCACAAAACTGTGAATCTGCTCCTTTTTACTCTAAAAATGCCTTCAACAAGACTTAATCCAAAGAATGAAGATGTAAAAGTGCTTAGAACAGTTATTTCTTCATGTCGTCTGCACTGAAACGGAGCAAAGGATCATGGTCTATGTAGTTCCCTCTGTTTTTTTAGCCATTTCTGCATCAGAACTGTTCATTTAAGCAAAGAGACTTGAGAGTCGATATATTGTGATGGTCCACGATATTATTGTGAGACCTTTGACGATACGCTATCATGACATTTCAGTTATTGTTACATCCTGAATAAATGATGTAACTTTTAGATGGATGGAGCGCCTGTTGTTTCCTGGAATGTCTCAGAGGATGGCATTAAACTTAACTGTCTCCTTAGAGATGACGCTGCAGAGACAATTATTATTTTAGCAATGAAAACATCTGTAAACACAGAATGAATAACTGCACTACTGATATGTGTAATGCCACACTGGGTAACATTCCAGGCAAAGCAATTTCTCCCCATGGAACTAACGAATAAACTAACCACAGCTCGGGTTAGAAACGGTTTCCATCTTGTTTTGATCAGAACCGTGCATTTGAAATGAACACGACTTGACCACAGAAAAGCTGAGATTTTGACTTATGGACTTAAAAATAACGTGCAAAACTTCTGGGTTTTACCTGCGATGTAACAATCCTGGAAAATTCAATACCAAAATAAGGAAAATACAACTCCAGGTATGTTTTATGATGAGGGAACAATGTTAGAACATGGTTAAAAGCTGAAAAAGTCCAATCTGCATAATATCTGTCCCTTAAATCATGTAAGAATAAGGTCCGCTTTATTATAGCTCCGTAGATTAAATTGAAATCTCCTGCAGATTTAATAGGGAGCCATTTCACAGTCGGAGAAGGAGCAGTCGGCTACAGGTACATCAGGTGAGTGAGTCATTCCACCTCTGCAGTGGGGTTAATTGAACGGCCCTTTTATGAAAATGCAAATGACGGTTTAGTGGAGATTCAATCACGGCGGCTATCTCATAAATCTAAGTCTGGTTAATCCAAACCCATTACCTGTGTCCTTAAAGGGGCCGAGGCAAAGGGCACGAAGGATCAGTTAAACCCGCAGTGTTTAAATAGTCCAAAAATATACGGGTCTATGATAAAACAAATACAAAAGTCAAATAGATCATTATATTCCTAGTATTAAGCTCTTTATTGGTCCAAACTGTAGTAATTAAAGTATATTAAATCTCATTTTTGTCTGGAAAGTGTATGGGAACCAAAAAAGTAAGATTCAAGTACATGAAGTAATAAAAGTACTTTTTATGGGGGTGGAGAAGCTAAAAGTGAATGAGAGCTGCCCACCTCTGGATCAAACTCTTCTTGGTTAATTGGACTGTTCAGTTTTAGATTCAGTGCCGCTTTAAGGCTTTCTCTGGGCAAAATATAGAAAAATAGATTAAATCACAGTTTTTACTGTTTTTTTGTCAGGAAGTGCACTGTTAACACGCTAGTTGTTGTTAGCTTCACAGTGATGAAAAAAAAGTCGTTCTGGTTTCTGAAAGTTACAAAAAGTGCTTATAGTTAGTTAGTTTATAATTCTTTCTGGTTAATTAACATAATCATTAATCATATTACAATGATTTAACACAGGAATTCTGCACAACACAAAGTTATTGTACAGACCGAGGGGGTTAAACGGGAACTCTGGCACATTTGAAGCTAAAGTTCATTGCTAAAGGTGGTTGAATACTGTCAGAAGCCAAAAAATGCACAGATCAGTGTTTCCTCGGTGGAGATCTCACTGTGGCAGTGAGTCTGTCAAGGCAACAAACTAGTGTAGTGATGGGGGCAAGTTCCTAACTTCCACGTAAAACACCAATTTGCTTCACACTGAAGAAGCTGAACACCACTTTAACCCATCTTACAACAGCCACGAGTCTAACAAACAAAACGCTCTGCCTGGTTCACTCATTAGTGTCTGGAAACGTTAGAAAACAACTTTATAAGCAGCCTTAGCCTTACCTTTGTCGATTTCCCACTGCGCGTCCGAAATCCCAAAACATATAGAATAAGATACAAGACGTCAGAACTATTTACAGAAAAAAAAAAAAAAAAACTCATCTTTTACATGTCGATGTTCATGTTCACACACACACACACACACACACACACACACACACACACACACACACACACACACACACACACACACACACACACACACACACACACACACACACACACACACACTATTAAGTATTCCTATTGGTATATAAATACGCAGACACTTCGGATAATTGATGGTTATAGACAGTTAAGCTGTAGGTTGCATAAGATGATTTAATGCATTTCTCTGTACTTTCCTATCATTTTGGTCTTATAGGTTTTTTTAAATGGGTAAATTCGTTTTTTACAATCTCATCATGGGGTAATTAGGAGGCTCTGAATGCAAAAGGGAAGTGAGGAATAACTTTGGACCACTGCAAAAGTTTACAAATTAACTTTTTTTTCACTTCAACAATGAAACTGCGTAACTTGATGTGCAACTTTTTGGAAGTTTTGTGTTGAAATCATTTGCGGTCAGAACTTTAAAGGGCCCAAATTAGTCTATTTTCCGATCTACGTTATAATGTTTCCTCATCACAAACATGGCTGGAGTTGCGTTTTGTTTCATTCACACACGTTAAACACACAAACCTTGTAGATTTTACGCAGTTCTTCTCTCGACACTTCGTTCCAACTTGTTTTTTTAAACTCCGCACACTTACACCAGAATCATTTGGATCATTTCAGTCCATCTCTACTGAACAAAAGGTAAAAACGGAACTGTTAACTTGAATATTGGATTTGTGAAAACAGCGAGACGCGGTCCATTCTCAGACCACATGTGCTTGTGTTTCTCTTCCACGAGATAAAAATGTTCACATCACTCATCCGTGCCAGCGCTCGTCTTCATTTCATTAAAATAAAACAGACTTCGTGAATCGCATTAGTCCCCAGAGCGTCTCGTTCCATCTACGGTAAAAATACATCTTAAAAGTCCTGTACACGTGATGCATTATTCAGGGTTTGGTAGGATTTTTTTTTACCAGCTTGTCGATGTTGTGTTGTACAGTTTAAAATAATAAAAAAT
Source organism: Odontamblyopus rebecca (assembly GCA_030686955.1). Lineage (NCBI taxonomy): Eukaryota > Metazoa > Chordata > Actinopteri > Gobiiformes > Gobiidae > Odontamblyopus > Odontamblyopus rebecca. The sequence continues at coordinate 27,715,749 of CM060674.1, forward strand.
GCAAATAATCTTAGTTGAAATTAAAGTCTTTATTTCTGAGCACGTAAAACACCACATTTACCAACAGAGGGCGCAAAGAAATGTCCATACCGTATAAATGAGTGTAAATAAAAGCAATATGCACGCAATATGTATGTTTTGTTTCATAGATTCAAATATTACAAGGAAAAAACAAATGAAGTAATACAGTCTTGATATCTGAGCGTTCAATACAACACTTACCAGTAGAGGGCGCAAAGAAATGGCCTTGTAAATGAGGCTAAAACGATAGCTGTTTGCTTCAAAATCCAGATGCATTTTACTGCAGACAAAGTGAAATAATCCAAATGAACCTATAGTGAAAGTGGCTGGACTTTAAAAACAGATAAAAACACCAAAATCACTTTATTTCTACTAATTAGATGCGTAAATGGGTCCAAAATAGAAGTGTATACCTCTCTTATTTTGGCATTTTAGTGCGTATTTGTTAAAAATCAAACTTAAGGGTCAAAGCCAATTCTGTAACATCTGTTTTTAGGATCAACTATGGCCAGAACGTTTGGATTTTCGGGTTGGACCATAGTTTGTACAAATGAGTGGACAGAGCTAAAGTATTAACCGTCGAGTGCCAAACAGGAAGTGCTCCAGGCGGCTCTTCCGGCTCCTTCTGACTCTGGCTCCACTTGACTTACATTAGGATCTTGTGGCTCCTCTCTCTGTAACTAACATTTTGCTATTAAAATATTCATGTTAACTCGCTTTACATGATCTCCTGTTTTGTCCGTCAAAAATACCATAGAGACTGGCTCCAGATTTGCTCCTGTAACTGTGAGCGCCGTCGGCTGTCAATCATCGCTCCAGACCCGCCCCATACCCGCCGGACACCGCCCACTCTGGAGGGTTTTTCAGATTTTACTTTTACGCAAGCTTCGGGAGGGTTTTTAATAACTCTTTATGACATCATAAGGTGGAAACTGGTCTGGGGAGTCTGACCAAATTATGCAATAGTCAAACAGTGAATGAACCAAAACACGACTTAAATTTATTCTTACCACTTGTCAGGACTAAAAGCAAAAAAAAAAAAAAAGTTGAAGTTTGTAAGTTCACCACTTTCTTGTCTCCGTGGAGATAGTTCTACTTGTCCTGCAGGGTTCCACAGTATGGCATTAAACAGATCTATCTTGCCTTGATTCAATTACATGGGTTTTTATTGTTAAAAAGAACAAGGATTATTAACATGAGCAGGCCTGTCCACAGATAAGACCTGCACCATGTATTTGTCTCCACGAAAAACATTATTTTTTATTATTATTATTGTTATTTTAAGCCACAGAGTCGTCCCTCACTATGATGCGGTTCACCTTCCACGACCTCGCTGTTTCGTGGATTTTCCGTGTGCAATTTTGTATGTTTTTTTTTTTTGTATGAACGCGCATTGTTTTCTGCCTTCTGCTTAGTTGCTCTGCATAATGTAAGGTGACATGTCTGGGAAAAACAGCGCCAACAACAACCCATAACTATGAAAAAGACACCTGCACCACACACAGACCATTATGGGTGCCCCTCAGTTTAGATCGTGGAGTCTGTCTGTGTGGTGAGGGGTTTTACAGCCTTAAAACATGTATAATAATTGTAAAAATAAATAAATAAAGCTGACTACTTCGCGGATTTCGCCTGTTGCGGGTTATTTTTAGAACATAACCCCCGCTATAAACGAGCAACCACTGTGCACAGTCGTGGAACAAGTGCAGACAAGTTGGTGGCAAAAGTCTTCATCAGAAAAGTTGTGAAATGCAGATTTAACACTGCAGCAACTTTCACACGTTTTGCATACAGACTAAACCACATTTCCGTCTCGCTCCCACCACCTCCTCGCTGTTTGCTCTGTGTAATTGTGAGATTTCTTGATGTCTTTTGCGCCGCGTCGCCACAAAAGAAACCCGCTCTCGCGCGCTTTTTGATCGACAGCCCCATAAAGAAAGCCAAAGCCGGTTTCCCACGATTTACAATATGCGCGCGGAGAAATTTCAGCTCGGGAAGACGTCTTGTGCAGAAGCCAAAGTTAAATTTAAAATATTTACCATGGAAACGTCTCCCCGCGGTATCGCCTGCTCTTATCGTTACCACGGCGAGGAGAGAAATTACATCATAACTCGCGGTGCGGAGAAAGGGGCTGAGTTAGCGCGGCGGCTCGGATATCTGGGCCGGCGCGAACAGAAAAGTCAATTGCACCTGAAATCACAGCCTGTTGGTTTAATATTACGATAGCGGCGTTTGTGGACTGTCAGTCATGTCGCTGCTGATAGAGATTAGCTGTGGGAAAGCACTGAGGGAAATGTAATAAGATGAAGGACTCAGGAGGAAAATTATTGTAACTGATTTCATTATATTACTACAAATGTGGAGTCGCATCTTCTCCCAGTGCTAAACCCAGTGACAAACGTAATTGATGCTTTTTGCGTGTGGATATATATCTTTTTAAAAAATGTGATCACTCAATTGTCCAGGTAGGTTCCATTCGAAAAAATTTTAAAAAGTCACTCTATTAACTTAAAATATGTTTCCAGTCTACAGACTTCATGTTTCTTTTGCAACAATATATAAAAGACGGCTTGAATTGTGGGAGAGATCGCTAGATTACTCAAACAAGTACTTTTTTTTATTTTTTTTATTTTGGGGGCAATAAGGATATTTTTAGTTTACTTACAGACTTGAAATTTTACACTTTTGTAGCCCTAAATTAAGCATTTTTTCACGTCCAAAAAGTTGTTTCTACATGTTACGGGTTTGGGAGAGATCACTAGATTACTCAAGCAGCAATTTTTTGTTTTTGTTTTGTTTTGGAGCCAATAAGGATATTTTTAGTTTACTTACAGTGTTGATATTTTGCATTTTTGTAGCTAAAGCACTAAATTAACCTTTTTTTTAATGTCCAAAAAGTTGTTTATACATGTTTACGGGTTTGAATAGTGGGAGAGATCACTAGATTACTTAAACAAGCATGTTTTTGTTTTGTTTTGGGGGCAATAAGGATATTTTTAGTTTACTTACAGACTTGATATTTTGCACTTTTGTAGCTAAAATTAGGCATTTTTTTACATTCAAAAAGTTGTTTATACATGTTTATGGGTTGGAATAGTGGGAGAGATCACTAAATTACTCAAACAAGCACTATTTTTGTTTTGTTTTGGGTGCAATAAGGATATTTTTATTTACTTACAGTCTTGATATTTTGCACTTTTGTACCTAAGGCTTTTTTTTATGTCCAAAAAGTTATTTATACATGTTTTCTTCACCCGCACTATGGACATTTGGTACAAGCACATTTTTAGATTTATTTTTGTGAAATTTGTCTGTGTTCGTAATAAATTAAAAATCCGGGAAAAAGTGCAGCTATTTCTCAAATAACTGCACTTTATTTGCTTTACCCTTGCCATTTTTATTTATTTCAGTCCAAATGTGCAAATCCAAATGTAATTCCCACCATGGAAACGCAGGAAGTGATGTGACTCCGGCCGTTTCCATGACTGGAACCAGGAAAGTAATGGGGCGATTACACTTTTTTTGTTTTGTTTTGAGGCAATAAGGATATTTTCTGTTTATTTACAGACTTGACATTTTGCACTTTTGTAGCTAAGGCCCCAAATTAAGCATTTTTTATGTCCAAAATGTTGTTTATTTTCTTAAAACACAGTTAACTTATTACACGGGAGATCCAATAGGGTTCTGTAAGTGTTATTTACCCGAGAAGTCACTATTGAACAGTTTTGTGTGAATAAAATTTCAAACGATACTCGATCCAGCATTTTTCCATATCACTGCCGACATTTTTAAATACAACATTGTAGAAAACACCCAAAAGTACTTTTTGCACGCTACTCCTTCATGAACATACAGTTTATATAAAGGCAAATCCTCCAGCTTCACCCACACTACGGAAATGAACTACAAGCACATTTTGAGATATATCTTTGTGAAATTTAAAGTGACACTGTGTAACTTTTCAGGGTCAGCCACGTACTGGTCTTCATGAAGCGGCCGTAGCTTTGCCTGCCATGTTCCACAGAATGGAAGTTAACTTATTTATGTCAGTGGAGACGAGCAGGTGTCACCAGATCAAGTTACAGGTCAGATCTGTGGAGAGGCGAGTCCTCTCACATAAAGAATACACTTTTTTTTTTGCAATAAAAGTCCCAGTAAATGAATAGATATGTGATAGATTTAAAGACATACAGTAAAACATTCCACATAATAGAATAGCAAAGACAGACAGACAGTCGAATTGCATTGTGCACCTATTTTTCAGTCTTTTTTCAGCCTTATTTTGTTGTCTTACTCCTCTGCCACTGCAAACCTCATTTAGGATTAAAAAGAACATCTAATACAATTTACTTAAAGCAGTTAAGACCAGAGCTGCGCCTTGACTTAATACTGTTATACCTGCGCATAAACCGCTGTGTGTGTCTGGAACACGAGGTTTTTAAGCTGCTAAGGCGTCTCATTATCTCACTGTGTTTCTCACACAAAGCTGCACTTCACACCTCCACCGCCAACTCTGTGACTTCACAATCAGACAGAAACAAAGATAAGCATATATACTGTAAAAACACATGGAATAAGTATTAATTATCCATGTAGTTGCCTCATTACTGCACACATAATGAGGTTTTAAATTAGAAACCTCATAGCAAAACATACAACACAATTATAATGAACAGACTTCAGCATTATGGAGGAATAAACTCGAAAATAACTCATCGCAGTGGTTGCAAAAGTTATTCCTCACTTTGCATCGCAGCATCCTGATTATTTTTCAGCAAGTTTAAGCACTTTTCACAACTTTCAGAGGTCAGAGTTTTGTTGTCAGCGGCAACTAGCATGCTAACAGCTCACTTCCCTGGTTCGCAGCAAAAGGATCATCCACCTCCACCCCATATGTCATATACTCAACTTGACATGCCTAAATACACATATAGATTGTTTGTTCATAAAAAAAGGCGCCAGCCCAGTAAAAATCTGTATTATTTGATGTTTTTTACTCAAAATGGTGCAGAATCATGTGGAATCATGTTATTAACATTGACGCCGTTCATAATCACCTACAGAACATAAATCAGAGCGTCAATCCAGGGATAAGCTCCTTTTTTCTCCTCCACGTCTTCTGTCCAGATGGTGAAGGGTGAAGCTCTTGAAGCTGAACCAGGACTGTACCAGAACTGAAACAGGACTAAATTCGCAAAAATCTGAAAATACCCCCCAGAGTGGAAATCTTGAAAACGCTCCATCCTGTGGTTTTTGTGGGCCATGGCATAGAGATTATGTCACGAGCACGAGTCAGTGGCAGAGCTTCAACTCGCCCGAGCAGCTGCAAATGTCACAAGACTCGTGTCAGAAAGTGACTCCACTGATCAGACAGGGTCATTCAGAGCTTTATTACATTTTATTATTATTATCGAGTCATTCAGATTTATTACGCTTCACCATGTTGTTTTGAATTGACGCGCTGCAGAAGAGGAAGTAGAGAAGCAGAAGGTTATACGCAGCATTTGGTCTCTGTGGTGCTGCCACCTACGCACCGGGCGTGCAAACTACATCGGCAAACTGTGAGTTTTGCGTCTGTGTGCAGCAGAATTCCCCACACAAAACACTCGTGTAAGCGTGAAAACGCACTTTAAACGTGAAAACACACTTTTCCATTTTTGCTTTAGACCGTTTCCATGTAAACAGAGCCTCGGTTGCTTAAGCTGCATGAAGCTGATGGAAGTTAGTCCAAAATTTTTGAGTTTAAGTAACTTTTTATGGACTTTATGGACATTCTAAGCAACTTTTATGGACTTCCTAAGTAATTATTATGCAAGTTTGAGTTTATGTTTGCAGAATAAAATTACTAAATTATTTGAATATGGCTCATTTATTTGGTTCACTCTGTTATAGTATAGGGCAATTTTCAAGTATCTTGAACAACCTTTAAATATTAATTTGTTTAATATTTTGATGCAAATATTTTGGCCAGATATGGAACCAAATGCAGGTTTCTTAACTAGAGAATATAAAAACAAAAATAATAATTAAAATAATAGCAATAATGATAATAATTTTGGACCGCCCTAAGGTATGTTATGCCTAAAAAACAAAAAGAAAACTGTTCAATATTCCATGTGGAGCAATAATATCTCTTTGGAGACAGGCAGGGCCACATTTTCCAGCAGAAAAGTATAGTCCACCTTTAATTAACCATCGTCTGCACTAATTAAACCTCACAACAATACAAAACAAAGATGTTTAACTGATAAATCCCTCTGCCGAGTCCAAGATACATGACTTTTGTGGAAATCTACTCAGCCCCATTGCAAAAGAGGAGGAAGTTCCAGGCCCACTTAGTTAAAATAGAGCACAGACACAGAGTAGACAAACAGCGGCTGTAAATGAGTTTGTGAGTCATCCCTCCCCAGTTCCGCGTTCAGAATCGTTTTTCAGTTTAGTCGCTTCTCCAGAGCTCGGTCTGAAATTAGCACCTGCTCGGCTAATGCTGGAGCTGCTACACCGCTGAGTAATTACTGCTGGTGGGAAAAGTGCCTCGGAAATAGCCCCATAATGAAAGAGAGGCCTTCTTCGGCGGCCGACATTTTAGGGGTAAGATGAGCTCCGCTGTGCAGTGATGAGGACTGACAGCTACGGAGCAGTTAGGACGTCATAGGAAGGTGTGCAGCGCAGGTTTATGGGGTTATAGACGTTGTCAAAGTAATAAAAGATCGCATTTTTGCTCAGATTGTGATAAGATTAGTTCAGAGTGTTAATATTTGAGACAAGACTGAAATATGAACTGCAAAACCAATATAAGAATTAGGGATGCATGATATTTTAAGCTTTAACTGTTCACTTTTAAAGCTTGCTTAGGTCTTCTTTAGTGACATTTCAGAACTTTTTAGCCCCGTACGAGCCCTGCCGCAGCCTCAGATCCTCAGGCAGGACTTCTATTCCCTCTTCCAAAGTCCAGAATCCAGACGAAAGGTGATGGGGCCTCGGCTTTGGACCGACCTGCCTGAGGAGATAAGGCTGCACCATCAGTACCATCTTTTAAATCACTTCTTAAAACTTATTTTTTACAGATTGGCCTTCCTTTAGCTCGGTTTAGCTTGACTTTTTAAATTTTTATTCAATTGTACAGGGCCGGCCCCCCATTTGGCAACATAGGCAAATGCTAAGGCGCCGCCGCTCCACTAGGGCGCCGAGAGCAAAAATCGGCGATGGCGGATAAAATCCTCCACTGTCTAAAACATCGTCACTATGAACTGTTTGATTTCTTGTGAGTATCTGTACTCTGGCAGTATTTATTTATTTTTTTGCAATCCAAGGAGCGCCACCTGAAATCTTGCCTAGGGTGTCAAAATGGTTAGGGCCGGGCCTGCAATTGTATTAATGGATTTATTATAAATGAATAAATAGTTTGATCCTATTTTTGATTATTGTGTTGTTTGACTTTCCTCTTTGTCCATTTTTCGACGTTTTCTCTATGTAATTTTATGCTTTCATAGAGTTTTTTTCTGTCTGTACAGCACTTTGTAAACCTAAACAAACATAAAATAAAAAAAAAGTATCAGAGGCTGTAGTGCAAATTTTAGTATTGGGTGTTGTATTTTTTCCAAAATAAACTAAGTAATGTTAAAACCCACATTATTCTTTGTCTAATCCTTTCTCACAGGAAGGTTATAGGTACGTTTGGGTTTCCATTTACATGTCTGCTGTTTATTTTATTGTTTATTTTAATTATTTGATCCTCCTGACCTGTACTCAGATGCTAATGTAAAGGCCAATGTCCAGACTGACCTAAATGCAAATTGTTCTTGAGGAAGGACTTGGACCGTCTTTAAATCTCGTTACCCCATTGCTCTGGACTGACCGTTACCGTTGCCGACAGTCTTCTATTATTTTACAGATAATTTCCATGACAAGGCAATAATGCAAACTTTGATGGAAGGGATATCAGCTTCCAAGATATCAGTCCAGTCAAGGTCTCATTTAGACTCTGAATTGGTCTTATGTGACCAGTGTTGCCCCAAAACACCTCCTAATATTTTATCAAAGCTGTTCTGTAGTCAATTTAAATGATAACTAAACTTACAAAACACATCTGGATCATTGTTTACCATATGCTGTTTGTGATTAAATAATATAATACTAGTATTTTCAGTCTTTGCCCTGGTATCGGTCGATATCGGTTATCATATTTACACATTTATTTATTTTATGTAGCTTTTTGGTAGGGAGTCTATGTCACTGTTCTGCTACGATTGTTCCACATTATGACATTAAACAGATCTACTTTACATTTATTCATTTACAGGTGGATTTATCGCTCAAAAATACCTAGAAAAACAGGTCGCCTCTCCACAGATCTGACCTGTAACTTGGCCTGGTTTGCTCTCCATGGTGATATTAAGTTTTAATGTTATACTGTGAAACATCTCAGACAAAACAGTGACGAAAAACAACATAAAAGTTACACAATGCACTTTTAATCTTGAATTTCTATCAATTAATCAATCAAACTTTATTTATAGAGCGCTTTTCATACAAAAAATGCAACACAAAGCGCAATTTCTACACATTTTCACAACTATATGAACGCTCGCTTTACCATATATTCAGCTACACTATTGGAATAAACCCAGTGACCCTGCGATAAAACTGTTCATGTAAACATAGAAGTGTGAATCCTGTGCCATCGACAGTCAACTCTGTGACATCGTTACCTCCTCACACGGTCAACACCATCACACATACACATATCCACGCCATGAGATTTATTAACGAGTCATCTGTGAGCTAAGATCAGCTATTCTAAATAATACAGAGGTTCTCCATATAACGTGTAATCAGAGAGGGAAGAAAAGACAAAAACTGTACAGAAGTAAGAGTAACGTTACTTCAAAATAATATTACTCATGTAGAAGTACAAAGTAGTGGTTCAAATTATACGAGTAAAAGTGAAAAAGTATTGGGCAAAGTGCTACTCAAGTAAGAATCAAGACATAACATCTGATTTATAATTTGGAGTGAATGTAATGTGAAGGACAAAACAATAAATAACGCACTAAATCTGGTATTTTCAAAGAACAGATACAAAATGAGGAAAAAAACAACGATATGGTGCAGAGGCTCACGATATTATAATATTCTACATAATAACAAGACTGACATTATAAATGCTTTGACCAGTCATTTGGTGCAACATTTATTGTCATTAGGGATGGAACGAAATCCAAATCTCTCTGTACGATATTTTCACCATAAACGTCTCACCGTACGATATTTATTGCCTCACAAAACTAAATATGTGACTTTTTCCTCTAAAAATGCCTTCACAAGACTTAATCCAAAGAATGAAGATGTAAAAGTGCTTAGAACAGTTATTTCTTCATGTCGTCTGCACTGAAACGGAGCAAAGGATCATGGTCTATGTAGTTTTTAAGCTATTTCTGCATAAGAACTATTCATTTAAGCAAAGAGACTTGAGATTATATATAACTTTTTGGTTGGGGGTCCGTCACCTGCTTGTTTCTATGGAGATGTCATTTCTCTGTCTGGAATGTTCCACAGTATGACTTTTAACAAGCTCTACTTTACATTTATTCAATTGCCTCCATGAAGATAGAAAGTTTTATTGCCGCACTGTGAAACATTCCAGACCGAGCAATGACATCTCCATGGAGACTGACACCACAAAAGTTACACAATTTTCTGGTATTGGGTCCGTCAAATCCTTTTCTCCATGGAGATGTTATTGATTTGTTCCGAATTTCTATCTTTCTATCTCCATGGAGACCAAACCAGCACAAGTTACAGGTCAGATCTGTGGAGAGGCGACCCCGCTCAGTCACAATACCTGTTTTTTCCAGGTATTTGTGCTATGAAAGCACCTGTAGTTCAATAAATAAGGTGGAGCTGCTTAATATCATACTGTGGGGGATTCCAGGCAGCGCACAAAAGCGTTTAACGGACCATCCGCCGGAAAAGTTACACAATGCACCTTTAGCAGGAATGGAGAAATGCAGTTCCACTTTAGCCGGAGCGAGACGGGGGACTGTTCTGGGACTGAAATTAAAGGCCCCCCAGCTCCTACAGCAGAAATCATTACTCCCTCCCTCTCTCCGCCTCTGGGTCACTAAACTAATAGTCATTCACCGGGTGACAGAAAATCTTTCCCATGATGCCGATGGGCGCCGGTATAAGGTGGTGTTTAAGGTTATCGACCACACTATAGACTCACATATAGTTGTTTATGTTGTTCCGAGTGCCATAGCTATGATTAAAGGGCTGTGGGAGGATAAATAATAGAGAGGGGAAAGGCTTTATAACAGTATATAATGGCTAATTTAAGGTATCTAGGGCCTTTGCCAATACGTGCGCCCAGCAATACCACCGATTATTTTGTGTAAAGGGACAATGGAGCACTTTATAACAGTAAATACAGTGACCTCGTTTTTCTCGAGAAAATAAACCGCATTGTTTTGCAATTGTTTCCACAGTAGCTGCTTTGGAAAACTGAAATTCAATTGAACAAATACAAGAAAGCAAACAAGAAAACACAGTATAATGTTATGTAAGTGTTATGGACCTAACCTGGACGGGTATTTTTTTTTTTTTAAAGTTGGGGGTCCTTCACCTGCTTGTTACTATGGAGATGTCATTGCTCTGCCTGGGATGTTCCACAGTGTGACTTTAAACAGCTCTACTTTATGTTTATACAATTGCAAGTGGGTTTGTAACTTAAAAATACAGAGAAAAACAAGTATTTGGACTGTGAGCAGGGTCACCTCTCCACAGATCTGACCTGTAACTTGGTCTGGTTTGGTTTCCATGAAGATAGAAAGGTTTAAAGCCGTACTGTGAAACATTCCAGACAAAGCAATGGCTAGTTTGATGTTAACAATACAGTAATAATAATAATAATAGGCATTTGAGCTCTTTGGGTAAATGTTATTATATTGAAATATCGATATATCATATTGTTAATTTCATGATACTGTGTCGATATCATGAGCTGTTGTATCAATATATTGCAAAGAGTATTTTTTGGGTACAATTTACTAAATTATTTAGTGAAAGAGCTCTGCTTGTGCTGCTTGTTTGGAGAAAGGAAACTTGTTTATCCCATTAACCTAACCTTAACTTAACGCTAAAAACACCTGCAAAAAAATGCCTATGAACGGTAAAGGTCCTTATCGCCTGAGGGTTTTTGAAGAATTGTCAACATGAATTCATAAATCAATTGCATTTAAAAGATAAGACTCTCACTTTTTATTAAATTGTGTAATGAAAAAATGAGGACAAATCAACAATGAAGCAACTGGCGCGAGGTGCAATGTTGTACAGCTTAACCCATTTATGCTGAATGGCAGCAGCATCCTGCATAAATGGGTTAAGCTGTTCATTACACACACCGTTTTGAGTAAAATGGACATTTTTCATATTAACTTTGTAGACAGGGGTCTCCAACCTATGGCTCGGAAGCCACCAGTAGCTCTCCACCTCCTTCCAAGTAGCTCACCAAAGAATTTCTGAATTATAACAAAAAAATTGATGAACAGAATGACTTCAAAATTGTAAATGATCATGTTCATGCCAAACTTCACTTTCTGCACTAATAAACAGCTAATGGTGTATGTTTATAGGCCTTGAACTGTTCCTATCCAAGGTCGTGGCTCTTAGATTCAATTTCTTGCGGCTGCTAACATGAGAAGCTCTCTGGCATTTTCGTTTGGTAAAGGTAGTTTACCGCCGGAGGAAAAAAAGTTGGAGACCCCTAACTTAAAAAGACTATCACAGCGATGATTTAGCCTTTGTTTTTTACTGAACGCTATCACATCGATCTGAAAAACATGTGTATCGTGGCCTACAGAATGTATCAAGATATGTATTGTATCGGCAGCTTCTCGGATCATCAGAGCAACAGATCAGCACAAGGAAAACCCAAGACGATAACTGTCTAATTACTCACTGATGTAATGTTAACTCGCTAAAATAAGCAAAGAATGTTGAGATGGGAGAAAGCTGACAGCCTCTTTTACTGGGAAGCTCATTTACATGTAAATTATACTGAATTGTACTGAGCAAACTGTGCTGAATTTTGTTCAACAGAAGCAATTCAATCGATCTTTGTTGGTTTTTTCTAGCTGTTCTGGTTTATTTTTTGCATATCTTTGTTTGCTCAAATTCTTAATAAAAAAACTAACAAACAAACAAAAAAACTCAGCCTTTTCAGCGGGTTCCAAACAAGTATAAAAAAGTCCAGTTCAAAAATGTGGTAGAAAGTACATATACCTGCTCTTAAGGTAGTGAAGCTAAAGTAAAAAGTATTCTCTTAAAAATGTACTTTAGTAAAGGACAGAGATCTAAAATGTTTACATGAAGTTGCATTGTGTAATTTGGTCCATCAAATGCTTTTTCTCCGTGGATTTGTTATCGCTTTGTCTGGAATGTTACACAGTGTGGCATTAAACCATTTTATCTTCATGGAGAACAAATTAGACCAAGTTACGGGTCATATCTGTGGAGAGGCGACCCCGCTCAGTCAGAAAACTTGCTTTTCTAGATATTTTTGAGCTGTAAAACCACTTGTAATTGAGTAAGTAAGGCTAATATGTTTAACGCGAGGGTCTCCAACCTTTGTCCTGGGTAGGTGAGCTACCTTTTAGAAACAAAAATGCCAGAGATCCACTCATTTTAGAGGTCACAAGGCATTAAATAAATAGAAGAGCCTTAGATGGAGTACAGTTTGATGCCTATAAAACATTTACACAACTATTATTCATTTATTAGTGCACAAAGTTAGCCAGCACATGCACAATGGTAATAGACATTTAACTAAATCACATTTTAATTATTCAGTATAATACTTATGATTCAGAAATCCCTTGGCGAGCTGCTTAGGAGCGGACGAAGAGCTACTGGTCGCTCCAAAGCTCCAGGTTGGACACTCCTGGTTTAATGTCACACATGTGGAACGCTGGAAACAGAGCGATGACATGTCCAAACAAACCAGAATGTGACGGACACGATGGATCCGCTAACAGAAACGTTACACGGTGCACTAGGGATGCAACGATATTCGATATAGTATCAAATCGTTCGATACTGGTGTCAGGATTTGATGCACGTGTCGATATGCACGTTCCCCCCCCAATGCGCTCTGTGTCGTCATTTAATTTTGGTACGAAAGCAAAACGGTTATCGCTGCGTCCTCCTCAGATGCAGCAAAAAAACTGCTCCATCTGAAATATTCTAACAGAGGGGGGTTTTGTCTTTCACTCACTTTTTATTGTACATTGTTAGACCCATGAATGACAAAGATGTGAACTTTTAAATACTTTAGAATCGATTTTGGCTTCAATCGGCTTTAATCAAATGCACTCGTTTACACATGTGACTCGACTCACCATATACGGTCGTTGAGACATTTCTGTGTAATATAACAGAGTTTTAGTGTCCAGAAAGAGGGTTTTAGAGCACAGTGTGAATAAAAAGAGCAGGACAGTGTGGGAGCAGCTACGAGGAGCAGCGCAGATACAGGAGCGAGAGGAGAAACTCAGGAGGTAAAGAAAAGAAATCATCAAATCATCATCAAAAAAGATGAGTCTGCTAGTGAAACTCCCCTCGTGGTCTATATGAAGAGTAGACTGGCTATATTCTAAAATATAAAATAGCCTGAGAAAAGCTCTGTTCTTATTTTCACTGAATAAAAATACTGAGCTGTGAATCACTGAACCAAATGAACTAAAACACTTCACATATAAACTATAACTGTACAGTATTTGAACTGTAATGTATTGTATTGTATGTATTATTTCATTAATATCATATTGTTATTATATTACACTCATTAGCAGTAAATATGGCATGAGATTTCTTCTTTTTTTCATGTCTTAAAACATTGAAATCGAATCAATATTGTGACCCGTGTGTCAAGATATTTATCGAATTGTGGGAAAACTGTATTATTGCATCCCTTCGTTGCACCTTTATGTTGAGCACTTTACAACTTCTACTGTCTTTCGTTCCACTATTCGAACTATGTCGCCAACATGGATCAGAGTTCACAACAGTTAACGAAGTGCGTGTGCGCCGCTGGCTCGGGTTCAGTGCGGAGCGGTGCGTGCCCAAGGAACCGGTCGGTAAATATAGATTGGCCCGTTGCAGTAATCCTGTTTATCCTATGGCCCTGTGAGCTGCCTGCGCACTTCCCTGAGCGACGCTGCGGTGGAGCTAAGGCGCTTTCTGGCTCCTCTCTGGATCCTCAAAAGAACGGCCTGATTCGGAGTCTCAGCTGCGGGGTCCCAGGGCTATTTCGGGCCTCTCCTCTGCAGCGGGGAGAGACGGAGCCGTGTGAATGGAGAAAAACGTGGTAAATCGGCACGAGAAAAAGGATAACGGGCTGGATTAAAGTCCTAATTGTGTAAATGAAGCCGTATTGTGGAGTATAAAAATATACAGTGACGCATTACAATAACACCTGTAATAGTCTTGAAGGTGCATTGTGTAGCTTTTCTGGTGTAGGGTCTGTCAAATGTGCTTTTTTCTCCATGGAGATGTTATTGCAATGCCTGAAATGTTCCTCAGTGTGACATTAGACAGCTCTACCTTACGTTTCTTCAATTACAGGTGGTTTTATAGCTCAAAAATACCTAGAAAAACAGGCGTTCAGACTGTGAGCGGGGTCGCCTCTCCACAGATCTGACTTGTAACTTGGTCTAGTTTGGTTTCCATGAAGAGAGAAAGATAGAAATTCCAAACAAAGCAATTACATCTCCACGGAGAAAAGACGCCACAGTTTTCTGGTGGAGGGTCCATCAAATACTTTTCTTCATGGAAATGTTATTGCTTTGTCTGGAATGTTTCACAGTATGGCATTAAACCTTTCAATCTTCATGGAGACCCAACCAGCCCAAGTCACAGGTCAGATCTGTGAAGAGGCGACCCGGTCAGAATACCTGTTTTTCAAGTTTATTTTGAGCTATAAAACCAACTGAAATGAAACAAATGTAGAGTAGAGCTGTTTAACGTCATACTGTGGAACATTCCAAGCAGAGCAATGAAACAATATCCATAGAAACAAGAAGGTCACGAACAAATGAGAAGTTACACAGTGCACTTTTATGCAGAATTCAGGCTTTGTAACTAAATCAATTCCCTTAGAATAGTTGTTAGTCTATTTTTTCCCAGTATTTGAGTAAAATCTGTCCTTCCGCAGTACAGATACAGCTCTGAATTGAATTATAGAGCTTTTCATTCAATAACAACATTCAGGAAGTGAGCATTAGCATACTAGTTGTTGTTAGATTTACAGTGAGAAGGTGCTGTAACTAATAAGGATGCTCAGAATGCATTTAAACGGGAACTCTGGCACATTTGAAGCTTAAGTCCATCGCTAAAGGTGGTTGAATATTGTCAAAAGTCAAAAAACGGCACAGATCAGTGTTTCCTCGGTGGAGATCTCACTGTGGCAGTGAGTCTGTCAAGGCAACAAACTAGTGTAGTGATGGGGGCAAGTTCTTAACTTCCACGTAAAACACCAATTTGCTTCACACTGAAGAAGCTTAACACCACTTTAACCCATCTGACAACAGCCACGAGTCTAACAAACAAAACGCTCTGCCTGGTTCACTCATTAGTGTCTGGAAACGTTATAAAACAACTTTATAAGCAGCCTTAGCCTTACCTTTGTTGATTTCCCACTGTGCATGTGAAAGCCCAAAAGACTCGATTGCCGATGTCGTTTCTAATCCCATTTATTTACGAGTGATTTTTTTTTTTCAAAAACGCTCAAAAAATACATCCCCGAACCATTTTCTTTCAACAACTTTCAGTTTCTATTGTTCTTCACCGTCAGTAGTCGATCCTCACTTGTTGCTTCTGGCGGCTCGAGCCTCTCGACAATCAAGTCTCAATCAAGGTTTCGCATGTGCAGTGGGAAATCAACAAAGGTAAGGCTAAGGCTGCTTATAAAGTTGTTTTATAATGTTTTCAGACACTAATGAGTGAACCAGGCAGAGTGTTTTGTTTGTTAGACATGTGACTGTGGTAAGATGAGTTAAAGTAGTTTTAAGCTTCTTTAGTGTGAAGCAAATTGGTGTTTTACGTGGAAGTTAGGAACTTGCCCCCATCATTACACTAGTTTGTTGCCTTGACAAACACTGATCTGTGGCTTCTGACAGTATTCAACCATCTCTAGCAATGGACTTTATCTTCAAACGTGCCGGAGTTCCACTTTAAGGTAAGTAAGGAATAGCTTTGGACCACTGCAAACTGCTTCAAATGAACTAGTTCTGTTTTTCACCTATTTAAGACGGTAAAACTCAGGTACGGCGCCTTTAAAGCTGCATCAAACCGCATTTAAAAGAACGTACTGAATCACGATCGTGTCTGCGCATTATACCGGGGCTACAATGTCATATCAAAATTCCCTTTCATATTATTTTCACACCCACCCGTTTTCACGCTTGTGTTTTAAAAGCCCTCACCCTGAATACATCCCCATAAATAACTCTATGATCTAAAGTGTTTACCTGCATCCGGTTAGACAGAACGCAAACAACTCCAGTGTTTTGAGAATTACCCGTCTTATAAATATGTATGCGGTACGCCGTGGTCTAATATCTCCACATGAAGGGTTTGTGCGCGGAAAAGGAGCAAAGCCAAGAGTGTCAACAAGCGGCAACAAAGTAAACAAAAATGATCTGTTTGTGAGCCTGTTCTGGTCTCGAAAAGGACTGAACGCACGAGCTGGAATCGATGCTCAGAGTCAGGAACACAAAGCGAGCACTTCACCTTTTATCCGGACAGATTTAACACCGGGCAAAGGCGTCAAAGCGCACGTCTCGAAATATGAAAGAGGTTGCATCTTTTGGTCTAAACGCTGTTCGCTCCTGTGGTTCTGATATCGCGAGCTCAACACGACGCTGCCCTTTGGAGGGTTCGGTGTTTGTTTTGGAATCAGTTGGATGGAAAATGGCAAGACAGAGACAAGAGAGAAGGATGCTCAAAATATGTGAAAAAAACAAAGAGGTGCAAGGAGAATAAGGCATGTTATGCTTTTGTCTGCTATACTATACTATCCTTTTGTTTTGTGCAACACCGTGTAACTTCCTGGAGGTCGCCCATCACCTGTTCGCCCGGGAAATCCAGAATGATCTTTCCCTGTATAATTTCAGAGTGTACAGGTCGGTATCAGTCTGGTCCTCGTGGCCTCTGCGTCTCAAACGTTATCGTCCAATCAAATGTGTTTTTTCAGTGATGATCATTTACAAATACAATTACACTGATCTCACGTCAGATAGAAAAGAGTTTAAACTGGAAAAAAAACCCAATATCTAGGCAGGTTAAAATGAGTTAAATTAAGAACATTTGCCTTTATTTGTGTAGATTCAACTTGACAAGTAAAACGATCTACGACCAATGGAATATGTGAATGGAGTGGGTTTTTTTTATTAATTCAAGAAACGTTTGATTTTGTTTCTCATTTTAAGCGCAAAAAGTCCTTGTTTTACTCATTTTAAGTGTAGCAAGATGTATTTTCATATTTTAAGTACAAAAATCTTACTGCACTGGTAGATAATTTTTCTTGTCAAGTGAAATTTACTCAAATCACGGTAAAACTTTCTTAATCCAAGTCATTTTAGCTTGACTAGAGTTTGTTTTTTTGCACTGTAGTGTTTCGCTCATTTATTCTGCAGAAATGCGTTATGTTTTTCAGTCTCGTCATATTTATTGTTTGCTTTCTTTTTATAGATATAAAAAATAGACATAAAAAAGTGGACTATGTGAGTGTTCAGCGCCGCTCAAATGAGGCTCGTGGCACTCACAGTTACAGGAGCAAATATGCAGCCAGGCTCTGTTAGGTATAGGATTTATTTGATGGACAAAATAGAAAAACAACAACAACAACAAAAAACATTCAGGATCATGTGCCGTGGTTTAATACGAACATTTTAAGACCAAAATGACGAGGCCACAGCAGCAGGTACAGAGAGAGAGGCGATAAGATCTCAGTCTGAGTCAATGGGAAAAAGGGCGAGAAGGAGCTGGAAGAACCTGCTGGAGCACTTCCTGTTTGGCACACGGCAGCTAGCGGGTTAGCTATGTCCACTCATATATACGGTCTATGATATGGACGGACCATGAGTGTCCCTGATTGGCTAATCCACCTGTCAATCACACCCCTCTGAAAAGGAGGAGATTCACAGTGACCAGACTCACATCTTCATAAGGTATTGGAGACGTGTGAATTCTGCATGATTCCATGGAAAAAAGACAACACCGCACTTCAGAACATTCTCCATGGAGAAAGATACTAGAAACAAGATTTTACGCAACCATTTTCAAATGTTTGCACGTCTGACAAAGAAGTGGCTGATCTCTAAACAAGTTTCTGCACATTATGGATGAGTGTGATTTAAGTGATCAGTAGAATGTAGAACGGGGTAAGGCTCAGAGTGCAGAGTGATTTTATAATAGTGTTGAATAGTATTTCAACACTGTAAGCCTAAGTAATATTTGTTGTAATTTATTTTTGGCCAGTTTGTGTGTAAACACTGAATCTGTACTTTTAGTATTTCCACCTATCAGCATTCGTGCTCTAACCTGCACCAGCATCTTTCCTGTGACTTCTGTCTTGGTTAAGACTCGAAGACCTACGACACTGTATACAATTCTGAGGAATATGTTAATTTATGTATGTAATTTATATAACTGCGCATAACTTTCTTTGCCAAAGAGTGAAGTGAGTCAAGATGGTCGACTCCTCTCGAGTGTGTGTGTTTATCACAAGTGAAAAAAAACGTTCTAAGTGCAGTTTTTTCTCAAATCAATGGCAAATTAAGCATCTTGGTGTGTTGGTGTGTGTAAGTGTGCATCCCTTGCCATTTTTATTTGAAAGGTTTATTTCAGTCAAAATTAACAAATACAAATGTAATAAACACCAGGGAAATGCACGGTGGCTGAGTGGCAACACTCAGGCCTCACAGCAAGAAAGTTGCGGGTTCGATCGCCCGGGCCTTTCTGTGTGGAGTTTGCATGTTCTCCCCGTGTCTGGATGGGTTTCCTCCGGGTACTCCGGTTTCCCCCATCAACCTAAAACATGCAGCACCTGAACTAACATCAAGGACCATGTTGTCCACCCTCCTGTGGGCTCACCACCTGCAGAGGGGTTCATAGGGGGGGTCAGGTGCTATGAGGATTGGGCAGCAAACTGCCCCCGCGACCCAGCTGGATGAAGCGGGAGAAGATAGATGGATGGATGGATGGATGGAAATGCATTACATGTGATGTGGCTCTGTTCTATGCTCTGGTCCTGGACCTGACAGGAGCCGTTTCCATGACTGGCACCAGAGAAGTAATGGGGTGATTACATTTTTCTTGTTTGTTTGTTTTTAGGGCAATAAGGAGATTTTTAATTTACTTACAGACTTGATATTTTGCAAATGCAAAATGTAGCCAAGGCCCTAAATTAAGTTTGTTTTTGTTTTGTTTTTTATGTCCAAAAAGTTGTTTATACATGTTTGCTGTTTTTTTTTTGTGTATAAAAGAGTGGGAATTTTATTTTCTGTATTTTTTTTTTTTTCATCTCTATTTCTGGTCCTGTAGCTTTTATCACAGCCTCATGACACAACTCCAGCAGCAGATTGTGAAATAACAGGCTGTACTGAACAAAAGGATGTATAACACTTAAAAGGGGCAGTTTTAAAAGCAAAATTAGGAAAAAAATCCAGGCGAGGTAAAATGTACTAAAATTGCCCTCAGGTCTTCGGGGGTTAATGTGTTGTTGTGCACTGTCCCTGTACAAATAAAAAGCAGAACACACCATACACCATATTGTGGAATATTATATTCAAAGGAGCATTTCCATGGAAACACGCAGGAAGAGCGCCTCCTCCAGGCCAAATGCGAGTCAGGTTTATGGAGATGTAAACCCGCTCTCAGGAAAAACCAGCGTTGATCACATTACTTTGCAGTTTTAGTTCACAGCTGATCTGCATCTGTCTTACTGTTTTATGACACTTTTCTACAGATTGCTTATTTTTTTGTCTCGGAAAAGAGCACCTAAAAGTTACTGGGTCTACGAATCTACTGTAATCACTCCATTTTAAACCGTGACAAGTTAAGAGGGAAAAAAACAGTTTTTATTTGTCTACTTTTAGCTAGAACGGCGGGGCTTTCGATAAAATCATTTCAATCCAGACAACACTCCATATTCTCTCTTTTCACATGTCCTTAAGCAGTATTGTGATGTATTGTGATGTATACATGTGTTTTATCTTTCACCAAAGCGCTCCGTTCCCCCTCTCCTGTCCCACACTCAGACATCACAGCGTTACCACAGGGAGGATTTGATGTCTGTTATTTGTTTGCTTTCCAGAAAAACTGAAATCTGAATCAGTAGGAAACAAAAACTGCAATTCTTTAGCACAGCAGGACACTGGGGAGGGACCAGTGCAAAGAGCGGCACAAAAGAGCTGACAAAACAGACGACTAATCTATAGAAAGAAGTGCAACATGGAGAGAGAGAAGGAGGAGAGGAAGAGAGGGGCAGATGGAGCAGAGAAGAGAAGGAGATGAGGAGGAAAGGGAATAGAAAGAAAGAGAGGAGAGGAGGGAATAGAGAGGAAGAGATGGAGATGAGGAGGAAAGGGAATAGAAAGAAAGAGAGAAGAGGAGGGAATAGAGAGGAAGAGAAGGAGATGAGAAGGAAAGGGAATAGAAAGAAAGAGAGAAGAGGAGGGAATAGAGAGGAAGAGAAGGAGATGAGGAGGAGAGGGAATAGAAAGAAAGAGAGGAGAGGAGGGAATAGAGAGGAAGAGATGGAGATGAGGAGGAAAGGGAATAGAAAGAAAGAGAGAAGAGGAGGGAATAGAGAGGAAGAGAAGGAGATGAGAAGGAAAGGGAATAGAAAGAGAGAAGAGGAAGGAATAGAGAGGAAGAGAAGGAGATGAGGAGGAGAGAGAAGGAGAGAGGGACAGATTGAGGGGAGAAGAGAAGGTGAGGAGGAGGAAAGGGAATAGAGAGGAAGAGAGAGGGAGGAGGGGACAGGGACAGATGGAGGAGAGAAGAGAAGGAGAGAGGGACAGACTGAGAGAAGACAAGGGGAGGAGAGAGAATAGAAAGGAAGAGAAGGAGAGAGGGATAAATGGAGGAGAGAAGAGAAGGAAAAGAGAGGAGGAGGAGAGGGAATAGAGAGGAAGAGAGAGAAGTGGAAGGGAGAGGGGTAGAAAGACAGAGAGGGGAGGAGAAAGAATAGAGAGGAAGAAAAAGGAGAGGAGGGGGACCAATGGAGACAGAAGGAGAGGGAATAGAGAGGAGGAGAGAAGAGAGAGGGACAAATTGAGGAGAGAAGGAGAGGAGGAGCAGAGGGAATAGAGAGGAAGAGAGAGAAGTGGAAGGAAGAGGGGGAGAGAGAGAGGAAATAGAAAAGAAGAGAGATGAGAGAGGGACAGATAGAGGAGAGAGAAGGAGAGGGAATAGAGAGGAAGGGAGTGAAGGGAGAAAAGGAGGCGAGAGGGACAGAGAGAGAAGAGAGGATGAGAGAAGAGGAGTGATAGGAGGAGTGGAAAAGAAAAAGAGAAGGAGAGAGGGGAGGAGAGAGAAGGAGAGGGACACAGAGGGAGAGAGTGGAGAGAGGGAGGTCGAAGGACAGAAGAGGAGAGAGGGGGCAGAGAAGGAGAAGGACAGAATGAGCGTAATATCTCCCGCAGATTGGAAGTCATCCATCACGGCCGGACACTGATTTGAGATGTTTAGGAGTCGCACTGTTGATTGGCTCCGTTCGGGGCGGTGGTCCACGGGGGGAGGAGAATCAGGGAGCGTCATGGGGTGGAAATTAGAGCCAGACAAGAGGACAGGTGGTGCACGGACAGAAAGAGCGAAAATACGAGTGGAAATGATTAAGGTAAGGCACAATGTACTGTCGACAAAGGGAAATTTGTCCTCTGCATTTGACCCATCCTTCAGTTCCACTTGGGTAACCTGTCAGGAGCAGAGGGACCAGCTCCAGATCTTGAGCTAGTCTTGGTCAGGAGAACCTCAGGAGGAGGATTTGAGCTGCTGTACGGGTTTTGGGTTGATGGGGAAAAGTGGGGGACCAAGAGGAAACGATGCAAAACTAGGGTTTTCAATTCAAACTATATCTAGACACTCATTGGTCACGTTTACATGATCGAAATTAAAATATTCTCCTTTGAATTTACATGGAAATAATAATTCCGAATTGAGGTTTACATGGAAAACACGTTAAATCATCTTTATTTGATTCTGCTCAACGTCTGGGGGTGGGGAAGGTTCTGATTGGACAGCGACACGAACGTATGTACGTCTTTGGGAAGAAAACCCACACTTCAGCTGCTCCCGGCTTTTCTGTCATCTGTCATCGTTACGCCGCCGACACAAACGCGATCCAAACTTTTTCCGCGGTCGTTCCGATGATAATGAAGCAGCAGCTGGAGAATTCTCTCCTCACGCTTTACGTCTGTGAGCCGAGGAGGAGAAGGGAAGAGTGTCGGAGGAGGAGGAAGAAGACAAACTGAGTCTGAGGCTGCCACACCTCAGCCCACTCCCACATCCCGCTCACAAATCCAAAGGGATGTGGAGGAAAGTCTGAAGAGACGACTGGTGCTGCAGGATCGCGTCAGAAGGACGACCCAACGAGCACCAACCACCGGGATTATTTTTAAGAAGAAGAACTGTTTACATGATCACGGAAAAAATTATTTGGCTCTAAACTCAGAATAAACCGGCTACTTTCTTAATAATCATTTTCACTGGGCATTAAATGTTTACATGGTCTTTTTAAAGAGGAATTAATTTTTATTCAGAACTAAATTATTTGTAATTTGAATTAAATCATTAACATCCTGTAAATGTGGCAAATGATACTAAAACTAGTATCAAAACCTGAAAATATATTAAACATATTGATACTGACTAAAATAAAATAAAATAAAAAAATGGCGAAAATATGACCTTTCCTGGATATTAGAGCTAGTATTTAATAATATAATTTAATTGGATATCATTAATTCTCAGGGGGGTGAGGCTAACTGGAGGCACTGCTCTGTCTGAAGCTCTGTTACACAAGTTAGACTTTAATCCGATCTTTATTTTAACACAATCTGACCAGAAAGAACCGAGTTATCTGGAACAATTTTGTACTCGGCTGTGCTCGCTGATGTGTGCACCGTGTCACCATGGAAACGGTCGAGGATTCTGCCATAAACGCACATGCACGACATCCCCACACCCACAATAAAAACTGTAACATATTTATTAAGCAATTCTCATTAGACTGTGCAAAAATGGATTTCCAGTGCGAACCTTGTGAGCTGTGAAGAGTTTTGGAAGCACACGAGTGGATTGGCCTTACCTTTGACTAATAAAAAAAAAACGACATAAAATCGCATATTTATCTTTACACTTTTGCAAACCTTTCTCCCCAAAGATCCACCTGCAAGAAATAAGTCTCCAGTCTATTAAACCACCCTGGGCTAAAACAACAAACACACTATTTCATATTTACTTGTTATGCAACCCGAGCCCCTCTCTCTGCTTCTCGGGGAATCCTCGCAAATAAAACCATAATGAAATTCCTTGGACTTCGTTGGCACGTGGACAAGCTCATTTTTCGTCGCGCTGTTTCAATGAAAAGAGGCCAATAACTCGGTGTGGAGAGTGAATGGAGCGAGGTGAAGACAGAGGAGACTCCAGATAATCTGCTGTATTGATCTGGTTTAAGCCTGATGCGCTCTGGAGGGGCCCTGCTTTTAAGAGGTGCGCTTTTGTCGGCTATAACATTATGAACTATGACACCCAGGGATCATTAACGTTGTGTTTGGGTCATTTGAAAACGGAATATTGATCTACAATGACGCAGTAAAGCAAACAAATCTGTTGATTTCTAGTTTGGAATATTGTGGTGTCCGATAAATGAATAACCCCTCTTCACAGATCGAATATTGGCTTTTAAATATAGTTTTTTCCTTTTGTCTCGTTGAACAGACTATAAATTGATGTAATTAGAACATTTACTGGTCATAGACGGACCAAAGAGTCTCATAATGTTTCGATTTTTATTTCTGTTTAAAGGGAATAAACATTTTTACACAGCGCTTTTCCACCTTCAAGTCTCTTAAAGCGCTTTACGTCGCGGAACCACTCAAACTTCCACAACACTGGGGGTGAGGTGGGTTAAGAGTCTTGCCCAAGGACACAACAACAAGAATCATACAGTATGTGGGAGCTGGAGTAGCACCGCCAACCTGTGGGTCGGTGGATTGGACCAAGGGGGCGGCAGTAGCTCAGTTGGTAGAACGCTTGTCCACTGATCCGAAGGTCGGCGGTCCGAATCCAGCTCCCACAGACGCTGTCGTTGTGTCCTTGGGCAAGACAATTAACCCACCTCGCCCCCAGTATCTGCGTACAGTGGTGTACGAATGTGTGTGTGAATGGGCGAGTGATTCCTTGTTGTAAAGCGCTTTGAGTGGCTTGAAGGTGGAAAAGCGCTACGCAGTCGTCACCCACTACCTTTCGCAGATTTTTTTGTGTGTTTTTTTGCATTTTCTCTTTTTTCCTATGAATTTGCATTGTGTTCTATGCCCTGACTGGCTGTTCAGCGTAATCGAAGGCGGCATTTCTGTTTATAAGAATCTTCTTGCCCAGAGGAAAAAAACAACTCCCCATAACTATGTTCTTCACTCGGAAAAAGACACTAAGACACCTGCACCGAGGTCTTCAGTGGAAAAAGACGCAGAATTTCAGACACATAGACCATCGGTTTAGATTGCGGTGCATGTATAAAGTGTGTGGTGAGGGGTTTTACAGCCTTAAAACATATATAAATAATAATTATAAGAAATAAAGCTGACTACTTTGAGGATTTCGCCTATTGGTAGTTTCTTTTAGTACGCAACCTCCGCGATAAACGAGGGACCACTGTAGAAAAATATGACTATTTACCACTCAACCAACGATGTTTATGTTGAGAGCGGGATTCGAACTGCCAACCTTTAGATCAGTGAACAAACGGTTGATATATGGAATTCACCAATACTGTACTTAAAGCTACAGTATTGGAATTAGCATCTGAACTGAAAAACTTGGATCTGGTTCACCGAAAAATCATTCTCTTAGAGCCATTTCGCCCTTCTGTTTTCGTCCTCTTTATCTGGGGCAGAGTTGTGGAGGCAGCGGTCTAAACAGGGAGGCCCAGGCTTCACCCTCCCCAGACACTTCCTCCAGCTCTTCCAGGGGCTTCCTGAGGCGTTCCCAGGCCAGCCCAGAGAAAAAGTCTCTCTCGTGGGCTCTGGATCTTCCCTGACCATCACTACTTTTGAGTTTATCACGATTTCTTTTTTCTTTCTTAATGTATTTTCTATTAATCTTTAAAGGGTCCAAAGGGTTTCTGATTTTATGTTATGTTTATCATGAAAAACTATCTGGAGTTGTGTTTTTTGTTTGATTCACACATGTTTAACACAAACCTGCAGATTTATGCTGAGTTCTTCTCTTGAGATGTCACGTTTGTAATACAGGAAATGCTCCACTGTGGTTTTAAACTCCATACACCTTCACCAGATTCATTTTGGGTTATTTTAGCCCTGGAATTACTAATAGTGCAAGATAAAAGGTAGCTACTAACTAGTGGAAACTACTACTTCATGACATCTCAACGTGGAACTGAGCATTTTGAGCTTTGGAGATGTAGAAGGACTAATAATAATGGGATACACAAACAACAAAAAGCAATTCCAGGGATGCTTTGGATGTCATGGCTAAAAGCTCACGAGTCCATTTTGTGTAAGACATTTAAGAAGTAACTAAAGCTATCACTGATTCTAAAAGTTTCCTCTTCACTCAGAACGTGATGGAAGCCGACCAATAGGTGTGGAAGACGTCTGTTTTTGACCATTTTTACTAAGTCACGATGTTCCTGAAAAGCGTATCGTGCAGGGATGAGATCACTGTAACATTTTTATCACCATAACGCCCAGCCCTACCCGAGAGCCAGCGTCATTTGTGCCAAAATAACTACGTGACACTGCCAAATCCCATGTGTACCACTAATTATGAAAACAAAATTGGAGAATTAAGTAAGTACATCACGGTGGGCGTGAGTCGTGACGGGGAAAACGAAGCGATTTCTTGAATACAGGAGAATAAAAAGCTCTAAAAAGGTAAATTATGCAGAATATATCTCCTTTAAAATGTGGTGACGGCTGCAGATCTGGGAGAATAATTATCTGTCTACACAATGTTTACGGTAAAAACCATAGAGACCCATAAATAACACAACGCACATCGCACAACATGGGCCATGCAGAGAGATAATGGCAGCCAGCAATCTGTCTGTGCATTATAAATAAGGCTCAAGGAAATTGATTTAATGTGAAAAGAATACATCCATCAAACCAGGACTGAACCAGGACTAAGACAGACCCAAGACTAAACCAGACAAGGAGTCTACACTTGGACTACAGCAGAACTAAACCAGGTCCAACACAGGCTAGGCCAGGTCTAAATCATTTAAACTGCATTCAAATCATAAATAAAACAGTGTTAAACCAGGTCTATTGCAGAATTCGACCACGTTTACAGTTGAACCATGTCTAAACCATATCAAGACGATATAAAAAATCCATTTACATTACATTAAGTAGTACTGAATCTAGATACTTATTGAGCAGGTACTGATACTAAAAAAAGTCACATTCACAGGACAGAAATGAACCTTTCCTGAATGTCTTTAGAATGTATAAGTATAAGAGCAAATAGACCACTGATTACACAGATATAAGACCACATGGGAATATAAAAGAAAGTACTATGATTTAATATTGAAATCATAGTACTTTGGGGAAAAAAAAAAAAAACCTGAGCCAAAAGGCAAAGCTCTCGATTTAACGGTCAATCTACGTTCCTACATTCACCTATGGTCATGATCTTTTGGGTAATGATCCTTTCGGTCATTACCGAAACGTAATGATAGAAGCGGTCGAAATGAGTTTCCTCCGCAGAGTGTCTGGGCGCTCCCTTAGAGATAGGGTGAGGAGCTCAGCCACACGGGAGGAGCTCGAAGTTGAGCCACTGCTCCTCCATGTTGAGAGGAGCAGCTGAGGTGGTTCAGGCATCTGTTCCGGAGGCCTTCTGGACGTCTTCCAGGGGAGGTTTACCGGGCATGTCCCACCGGAAAGAGGTCCCGGGGGAAGACTCAGGACACACTGGAGGGACTATGTCTCTGGGCTGGCCTGGGAACGCCTCGGGATCCCCCTGGAGGAGCTGTGGGAAGTGTCCCTTCTTAGACTGCTGCCCCCGCGACCCGGCCCCGGATAAGTGGAAGAAAATGGATGGATGACATCACATTTTAGAATCTGAAAACCTCCAGTCCCTTCACCAGAAAAGTTACAGAGAGCATCTTTAATTCAAGCAGGAATGACAAAACTGTTATTAGCGCAACATCTGACAAAGCATGTGGCTGTACATTGCTTTTTTTTTTTTTTTTACAGATGAGCGAACTAGCATGCAAACTGTGACATCTCAAATTTCTCACAGCAGTAATTAAAAAGTCTTTACAGTTATTTCCCATCAGCGTAGGAGTTGAGTTTGGCTGTTTATTGCACAGTGGGATAATTGTGTTTGTGTTGAAATTGCAAATCGGACGATGTTTCATTGACCCATAAGAATTAGCTGTGCAATAACAGAACATGATGCGGGCTGAGTAATACAATACAAGAGGACAGCGCCGGACAAATGGAGTCCAAGGGCAGTGAGAGGAAAGCAGTTCGAGCACATCCAGGCGTCCCTATACATAAAACTGATTAAAAATGTAATTGTTTTCATGAAGCTGGGGGCGTACGGGTAATTTCCATATAGCTTTTACATTAGGAGCTCATCACTTGGATTTCATGCATGACGCCTGGAGCATTTTGAAGCTCAACAGTCTATAAGTGTGTTGGTCATATGTGTCGGTTTTCATATAGATTTCACATTAAGGCAGGTAATTCAAGTGTAATTATTTGGCTAATGCATTATCCTCTGCAAACGGGAAAATATATGTGTGTATATGTATGCAAAATAAATGAATGAATAAATAAGATGATTTGAAAACACTGCATAAGTCTGACATACACGGAGTTGACTTTTTTGAACAATTTCTTAGCGTTTCTCAACTTTTTGGGATTTTTTTTTGTTGGACTACGTCAAAAATCGGCAAAGAAGCAACGTAAGCAACACAAGTGAGAGAATTAAGCATATTACTGCATTATTTTTGATAATTTTACTCCCGCGTTTGATCAAATCTAGCCATGGTCGTTGATCTGTGATGAGTTTCTAGATGAAATGAGTTCTCACATTGGCTTCTGTCATGTAAATAAGTATAAAAAGAGACAGACTTTTGAACGAGCAAAAGATCCAAAAAGATTTCCCATGAAAAGAGTCCAATCACTGGAAAAAAGACACACAAAAATGTATCTGAAACTTTTCGCTTAGGGCTGTATTCGACAAAAGACGTGTTCTGCCAATCGATCCGTCAAATATAAAGGGGGAGTCGCAAACACTCTCAAAACTATTACGTATCTCTATGTATCTGAGCTAAACTGCACTCACAAGGCTACACCTACAAGGGGAGTTGATCCAAAAACTACTATTTACGCTTTAAAAAATGGTACGAAATGATGTATTTATAAAAACACAGATTCAACTTGCAAATAATTAGTTTAATCTGCCATAGAAATGCAAAGAAAGACCAAATATGCAGGTAACTCACTCACTCACGCATGTCTTTTCACTATTATCAGATATAACTCCTTGTAATCTAAATAAAATGAATAATCGAATGATACAAATTTTGATGAAACTATGATCATGGACCAACAAATCAACTAAAGGCCTCCAGCCCAATCGTTAGAGCTTAATCTCGATTTGACTCCATTCAAGAAACGAAACACTTAACTTGCCTCCTCTTTCCAACATGGCAAACAGCTCAGGAGAGATAAATCTGTGTTAAACGGCGAGGAAAAACAATTTTCTCCAAAGCATTTAGCCCAATTTCTAACAATGATGAAGATAACTTTCCAATTACGAGACAGATCGAACTTTTGCATCACAAACACCGACGCTGGGGTAGAGTGAACACAACATCTGCTCTGGGAGAGATCTGAGGAAGAGACTCGGGCGATGCAGGCGTTTGAAGGGTTGATTCCCGCTGAAGCTATATAGTGATGTTGGCGTGTCCTCGAGCAAGACGTTTACACCTATAAATAAAATGTGCGAATAAGGTCTGTGTAAATAATTGCATTTTAAAGTCTTTCTATTGCACAAAATTGACTCTTGTGAGCTTTAAGACATGTTAACACGTCCCTGGTGTTTTCTTTCATTAACACATGATTGATTAACTGTTTGTTATTAGTCTGTCTACATCTCGAAAGCTCAAAATGCTCTGTTCCACCTTGTGATGTCATCAAGTGTTTGAGTTAACAGCCATCATTTACGTTTAGTTCGCAATTCCAGGTCCGAAATCATCCAGAACACAATAGTGAAGCTCTGTGGAGATTAAAAACACAATGGAGCACTTCCTGCTCTACATCATGACATCACAAGGTGGAACTGAGTGTTTTCTGATTGAGAGAAGAAGCCAAAATATGTAAGATTTGTGGCGTTTAACATGCATGAATGAAACAAAACACAACTCCAGGTCTGTTCGTGATGAGAAAACGTTATAACAGATCAGAAAATAGTGTCATATGGGCCCTTTAATTACTGAGATTCAGTCATTTTTAACTTGTGTCTTTTGGGACGGATACAGGCGATCGTTTCTAAGTAAATGTACATGATTTGGAAATTGCGGCAGGAGAAATTTGACTATATTAAACAAGTCCACTGTGTGTGTCTCTCACATCATCAAGTCATTACAGCGAATAATTAAGATGTTTGGAATTAATAAGGTAAGTGACAAGTATGTTTGGACCACTGCCACTGAGACGTTTAAAAGGAACTAGCTCTTCTTTTTCACATTTTTTAGGACAGGCACAGCTGTTTAAAAATCCTCTATTACACAAAATGGACTCTTGTGAGCTTTAAGCCATGTTGTAATGCTGTTAAATCCTCAAAAAACATACCTGGAGTTGTGTTTTGTTCCATTCACATGTTTGACAAACCCTTTATTATTAGTCTGTCTTCATCTCCAAAGCTCAAAATGATGCTCTATTCCACCTTGCGATGTCATGAAGCGGTAGTTTTCGCATTAACCCCCGAAAACCTAAGGGCAATTTTAGTACATTTCTAAACTGATTTTTTTTTTTTTTTTTTGCTTTTAAAACTGCCCCTTTTACCCTATAATGAAGTGTTCTACATGCTTTTGTTCAGTCCAGCCTGTTATTTCACAATCTGCTGCTGTAGTTGTGCCATATGGCTGTAATAAAAGCTACAGGACCAGAAATAGAGATCAAAAAAAAAAAAGAAAAGAAAATTCACACTCTTTAATACAAAACACACAGCAAATATGTATAAACAACTTTTTGGATGTAAAAAAAAATGCTTAATTTAGAGCCTTAGCTACAAAAATGCAAAATGTCAAGTCTGTGAGTAAGTTAAAATGATCCTTATTGCCCTAAACAAAAAAAAAAGTGCAATTGCCCCATTACTTTTCTGGTGGCACACCAAGATGCGTAATTTAACATTTATTTAAGAAAAAACTCCACTTAGAGCGGTGTTTTCAATTGTTATAAACATACACGCTCAAGAGGAATCAACCATCTTGACTCACTTCACTCTTTGGCAAAGTTTTGGCCAATCAAAATGGATTGGGGGGCAACGAAGTTCCTATTGGACACTCGTTTCGCGATGATGCCACAGATATGTACAGAAACCGCTATGTCTCCTCTTTCAGAGGGAAAAAAGTAAGTTTCTATCTTACGATACGCATACGATGTCGTAGGTCTTCGAGTAACACCTTTTACGTTTAGTTCAGTAAAGATCGGCAATTCCAAGTCTGAAATCATCAAAATAATTCTCGTGAAGGTTTGTTTGATGAGGAAACAACATTATACCATCAGAAAGATCAGAAAATAGCGGAATACGGACCTTTTCAGTGTGATCTGTGGTAGTAAGAGATGCACAAAAACAGCATCCCCGGGGCAGTTGTGACCACGGGGGCTGTACACGCGATACAAAGATGTTGAGGAGCTATAAAATTATGTAAAGCACCTCGAGAACCTTGAGAAGCACAGTCGGGGCGGTGGTGACAACTTGACCCAGCTCTGACCTGCGCTAACTGCTGATGTGTCCTTGGGCAAGGCACTTCAAGCCATTCGTTATGTCAGACAAAGAGTGAGTGATTGGAGGAGCAGATTGGCAGCCACATTTTTGTCACTTTCGCCACAGGAAGGTATAGCCTACATATAGAAGACTAATTCCACGGCAAGTCCAGAATATATCTTCAGGTTTTTTCATCTCAAACCAGAGCTGTCCAATCACATTTGTTTATTTCAGTGACGTATGAGACAAAAAGAAGCTCGCTGATATCATTTAACTGGTAAAAGGTCCTGTTTTT
The DNA here is from genome assembly GCA_030686955.1 of Odontamblyopus rebecca. Classification (NCBI taxonomy): domain Eukaryota; kingdom Metazoa; phylum Chordata; class Actinopteri; order Gobiiformes; family Gobiidae; genus Odontamblyopus; species Odontamblyopus rebecca. The sequence continues at coordinate 27,747,316 of CM060674.1, forward strand.
ACACAGCACCTTTCCATTTTCACCTTCAAGACTCTCAAAGCGCTTTACATCAAGGAACCACTCATCCATTCACACACACATTCATGCACCAGTGTCTTGCCCAACAACGCAAGCATCTGTGGGAATCTGGAACTGCACCGCCAACTTGTAGGTCAATGGATCTGACCGCTCTACCAATGATGTTTAAGTTGACAGAGCAGGATTCGAATCAGTAGTTGCTGTGGCTAAACAAAACTCGTACAAACAAAATTTCTCTTACCTCAGATGCACAGAGCTCCGTGCTTCGACATTGATTCTGTAGAAATACCCAGTGTTTTTCAGTCCCCTGTGATATTTTTCATTTCTGTGTTGTTTTTTTCCTCGACAGCAGTCGATATGATATGGCCGGACCGTGCTTACCCCTGATTGGCTCATCCACCTGTCAATCACGTCCATCTGAACTCATGGAGATTCATTATAGGGACGAGACGAGACCAGATAGGAGACTGGATTTACAAGAACGAGATAAGATGAGATTTAATCATTCCTAATATGCACGTTTCACAGTTCAGTTTCTCATTTTGGCCTCACCATTTGGTTATTTATTTCATTTCATAGTTTTGTTTCCATTCTACTGCATCTTTGGAACTGTAAACGAAGTAATTCACCGACACGTAACACAATCTGAATATAAACACATGGAAGAACATCTCACAATATCATTTTTCTCTTGTGTGCGCAATTTTGTGGCAATTTTGTCTCGTGAGATCTTGTACCATCCCTAATAAACACATGATACGATACAATACTGATATCCATTTCACAATTAGGGATGTTGACCGATGACCATTTGACCGATGGTTGACCGAATCAATGTCAACCAGTCAAAATGTTTTGGTTGTCGGTAAAAAAAAAAAAAAGTGATCTCTAAAGTATCATAGACAGTAGACTAAACGCACAGGTTTTCAAAACGTTTGCGCAAACCCAAAGTTGACTAAAAGTAAGATGCAAGGTTAGAGTCAGGATGAAACAAATGAAAAGTTCTGTGTGGGACTATTTCAACAAAATTAATGACACCGATGTCGCGTGTACCCTGTGTGATATTGTGTTAAAATGCTGAAGCAGCACATCATCGATGATGTATCACCTCAAAATGCGACAAACTCAAGAGTCTTCTACAGGTGAGAAAAGCCAAAGTACTGTGCTAACTGTGCTAACTATGTGCTAACTCTGCCGCACCGAAGTGCTTTCTCTGGATTTGTTTCTCTCTATAGCGCTTTAGTGCTGCTACAAGCAAATTGTTTGAGTTGCCACATAAGTGCTTTGGTTGCGTTGGCGACTGTTGGATGTTTCGGCATTTTATACTGCACAGTTTGGTGCTGGCATGTTGTCGACTAAAGTCATGACTGCTGGATAAAACTGAGCCTTGTGTATAGCGTTACATGCGTGTCCGTGTATAAATATGTGGTTCTCAGACTTGCGTTTTGCAGTTGACAAGCGGCGTCTCTTCAGAGCGATTTAGCCACAGCGATGTTTCAAATGGGCTTTTAAAACTTGACGAGCGCCTTTATTTTCAGCGCTATAAAGATGAAAAAGAAATGCTACTTATTTCTTTTAAAAAGCCTTGACTTAGGGCTATATTAGTGTCACAGTCCAAAGAATTAAGGTAGAAAAGTTATAAATCTTGTGCAGAAAGAGTGTTTTTATGGTATTAGAATTGGTATCAAGTCTATATTAGTGTCAGAGTCCAAAGAATTAAAGTAGAAAAGTTCCTATAGGTTATTTCAGTTTTCTGCAGTGAAATGGAACAGAAGATCCTCGAAGTTTCCTCCATTTTTTAGCTGTTGCTGCAATAAAACTAACAACACTTACAATTTGATATATTTTGTGACAGGTCACGATCTTATTGTGAGAACTTTGACGATGCGATGTCACGATATTTCAGGTATAGGCTCTATTCACGCTTACCGGAAGACGAACGGAAACATGCGGATGACGACTTCCGGTGTTGTTCCCGACACTGGGCATGTGATAAAACTGTGGATTCAGCAGCAGCGTCTTCACAAACTTCACAACAAAGCCTTTCATGGAGAACATGACTCTAAGACAAATTATCATACACAAATTAATAGGCGATTCATAAAAGAAAAAACAAAAGAATACAATTACAGTAATATCTAGGTGAAGAAAACCGGGGCATCATTAGGGCATTAGGGTTGGGCGGTAATACGTTAATACAGTATCCTGAGGTATCAAAAAGTAGCTGTGGTATCAGTTTCATTACCATCATTAAAAATCTGCAGCGCATAAGGACCTAATATAATATTAGGAGCATTTTGGCTTGAGGCCGAATGACAGTGGAGAGACAACAAATGTTGACGGAGCTATGACCCTGCGTCAGGCCAGAGATCCCACCACAGTCACTTAGGACACGGGACACAGCACCGAATTTCTCCCCTCCGCTCTCTCTCCTCTTCAAATGTCGTTACTCTCGGAAATTTCCATCCACACGCAGCGAGGAAGAAGGAAAAAAAAACCTGACTGACACTTTGTGTGTGATATTGAGCCAAAAAGTTTGCGATGGAGACGTTTTATTGAATGCTGAGAGTCAAGAGGGGAAGGTGAAGAAGAGAAAGTTCCTGCTTGAGGGCGAAGTCAGACTTTCACAGAGGAGACGGTGACTTCTCCAAGTGCCGAGAGCACGGGTCTGTCAGATATAACATGCTGCAGTGGTAAATATCATGTCGCCTTTTACTTTTTATACCAGAATCTGCCTCTTCTGCGTTTTTCTTATCTTGGCGTGTCCCAGATCATTAAATGGAGGGGGATACGCACTGGTGAAGTTTGATTTGAGCAGAACTTGTGCCTCATCTTCAAATATAATGCTTGCTGAATGGTAAAGGTGCAAGCGACAAAATAATTATTTAATTAGTCAAGGTAATACTGTATACCTCGGTAAAATGCTGAGGTTTAACAATATTAAAATTTGGATACCGCCCAACCCTAGTCGTCATCCACGTGTTTCCAAACATCTTCTAGTTTTGTGACGTAAGCGTGAATGGAGCCCATTGTTACGTCCCTATTCACCAGCTACTAAAATCACGTAACAAAAGTGCGTAATCTGAATCCCAGGCAATAAGACTAACGCTGCACTCAAAATGAACCCAGTAGAAATTATTACTTGAACGCTGCCCTATTGTAGTGTCTATAGATCAAGTGTATCCTTGCTTAGGCGTTACCTTCATACTGTAGTTATATAAGCTCCTAATGGCATCCAAAGAGCCACAAATGAGTTCTGTGGGATTGTCTCTGTACATCTTTTGCATTACAATTTCTTCTGCACAAGCCCAAACATGCAAGTCGCTGTAATCTAAAAAGCCCAGCTGATACACGGAGACCCAGATGAGAGAAAAGATCATTTGTGGCACTTTAATCCATGCTTGTGTTCAATTCTCCTTCTCCCACCTGAGACCAAGAAACCGAGGACTCTCCCTGTCACCAGAAACCGACCAGCGTGCCCCCACATCGGTTTTATCTAATGTGGTTACAATACAGGATTGTTTGATCATAGTGCCATGTAGTGTAGCATGGTCACAATACGATACTAAAATTTAACTCGATTTCAATGTGATAGTCAAGATACTGTTTCAGATACTATGATTACAATAAAAACACTCAGAATATGATTTTCAATATTAAATGGTAGTACTTTCTTTTATATTCCTGTGTGGCGTTATAACAGTGTAATCCCACAGTGGTCCATGGTCCATATACTTGTCTATGTGCTTTTATACATATAGAGTTCAAGGATACATTTACACCAAAACCAATCACTGTATCAATAACGATTTGCGTCCAGACACGTTGTTTCTGTGTTCACAATCAAAGCCTTCCCTATCCACACAGGAACGCGAAACCACCTGAAACGCTATTCACGTGACTAGGATGCTGTCATGTGGGCGGTAAAAACAAGTAAGTGGAACACTGTGTCTGATGTTGCAGCAGCCGATTTCGAGCCGAGGACGATGGCAAGTGTGAAAACAGACTTTTCGTGGACTGACGACGAGGTTCAGTTGTTACTGAACTTAACATTGGATTGCCATAAGCGCATCGCATGACCGATGTCACGAACCCAGCAAATCAGGAAGGCACAAGTCAGTGACGTGGTCCAATAAGGACGACAACTAGAGCTCCTACGACAGCGAATCAGTTTACAGGCGTCCACACAGCGCCAGATCAGATCTGTACTCGTATGAATCTGTGGGAGCTGGCGGCACCAGATTGTTCCGTCTCTGGAGCCGTTTTCCATCTGATTAGTTTGAACAAAGACTGCATCCACAACGAAAACTACTCGAATACACACTGTGGATGGGGCCCAAGATCATTCTAAAGCTTTCTAAAGTTAATTTCTGTCCTGTGAATGGGACGTTTTTGTATCAGTACCTGCTCAAATGAGTATCTACTTTCAATACTAGTTTTCATATTGCTTTTATAAAGTAGGATTCATTTCAAAGTGCACATTGTAAACATCAAAAGGATTAACATTTGAGAGAAGACTGAAATATGAAGTGATTCATGAATACAAAGAATTCCATGCATTTCAGAGCATGTTTGTAGAGGTTTTAAGTAGCAAGAATTTCTAATTAAAATGTCTTCTTTGCGGAGGACGTTATTATTTGAACAACTGGAGCCTTGGTCTTAAATTGCACTATATTGTGCAGTCTAAATTGGCAACTACTTGCTTTTAAAAGGCACTGTACCTGATTTTTACAGTCTTAGAAATGTTACGGCACAGTAATGCTAACAACAACACGAATGTACACTTCCTGATTCTCGGACAATAACCCCCTTTTATAATAGATATGGACAGCACTTTCAGGGACATATTTTGACCTCAAGAGCTACTTATATAGTATTGGTGCTAGAATTGTCAACATTATCGAAAATCAGATCCTTATCGATATTAAAACCAGTATCCAAACTAGGTATTCATTTGTGCAGGTATCAATACTACAAAAATCACATTCACAGGACAGAAATGAAACTTTCCTAAAGCTTTCAAATGATCTTGAGCTGTATCAGAACAAGTATAAGAGCACATAGACAAATATACGCCCATAGAGCACTATGGGACCTTTTGTGAGCCTCCACAAAATATTGCAATAAATATGGTACCGTGAGATGTGGTGAAAATATCGTACAGAGAGATTTGGATATCGTTCCATCCCTAATGACAATAAATCCACTAAATGCACTAAAAAACTCAAAGCATTTTATGTCAGTCTTGTTATTATGTAGAATGTCGTAATATCGTGAGTCTCCCCATCATATCGTGAGCTTTCCGACGATATCGCAGTAAATATCGTATCGTGACACCCCTATTACACAATGCATCTTTAGGCATACAAGTTTCACTCTATTTACCACGGGAATTATCCCAACAAACAAAGTACACTTTCTGTCAAATTTACTGGTTATTATTTATCTTTAAATGCATTCATCTTCAGACATTCTCAATAGTATCATTAAGAAGTTGCCGTTACGATACATACCTCAATACATAGGCCACGAGACGATACATCATACATATCATACATATCTCAATACAGTGCACTTTTGATTCAATATGATATATTTAAAATTGATTTGATATGGTTCTTTAAAAATAATGGCGAAATCATGGCTGTGACACTTTGTTAAACCACTTTTTGTGGAAAGTTACTCCCCACCGTATCATGAGCTTCCCCACGATATCGCAATAAATATCGTACTGTGAGGTTCATATCGTATTGTGAGACTTGGATATCCATAATCATACAGTAACTATCCATTTAAGCAAAGGCACTTGTGATTCGATATATTGTGATGGTCCACGATGTTATTGTGAGACCTTTCACGATATGATATCTTCATATTTCGGTTATTTTTACATCCCAACTAATGACTGTTGGTGATAATTCTCAAATACATGAACAAATCTGGTATTTCCTTTTGTGGATACTGGCATTTGTCTAGCCAAAAGGTCAATTTAATTTCTATCTCTTTTCACTCCTTTTCCCTTGGACCTCTTGAAGCCTAATTTGATTATTCCAAAGCAGGTGTTTGGGCAGAATGCTGATAAGAGACGTAGAGAGCCGTTTTTCTATGGCGAGTTACATTAGACGTGCTTAAAGTAGTATAGTGCGAGCAGTGGAGAGTGAGCCTTTTTTCCCCCCCTTTTTAATCTAATCTAAAGGTGTTGCGAGGATTGACTTTGAAAGCTGGACTTGCATGCACAAAGCGGCTCCACGGCTCTGTGTGGTGCATTGGTTACACTGTAGGAATCCCATAGACCCTTAAAGTACGGATCAGCCACGAGGAATAAAAGAAAGCACAATAGCTCTTTATGAAATGCTCTTTGCACATTCAAGTCAAGTGGAAGCCTATAGTCATTTCGTGCCATTGTCTGAAGCTGACACTTTCCCCACATCAGTTTCACAGACGCACTATACTTGGAATAATTGCGAGGAGAGACTTGAAGAAATGCAAATTGGCCCCGGTAACAACTTGCAAAGGGACTTGAGATGTCAAACTCAAATGTATAACTTCAGAGTAACGCTGGAGGCTATAGGCTGGGGCAATATTGGCAAAAAACAAGATCTCTATTTTTTTTTTTTTTTGCATTGCCTTATTGTCAGGATTGTAAAGACACATTGGGAGCGTTCTATCGTGTCATCCCGCTATTCCCTCGTCAGAAACATGTCCGAAGAGGTTTTACTACTGTCTGTCATCCATGCCTGCTTGAGTAATCTAGCGATCTCTCCCAGGTCCTATTATACACTGCAACTTCACAAGCCTGATGTGATGTGATAGTTTCATTATCAGGATACATGCCGATTGTGTTGTGATAGTGCTCTGAAGGGGGAGCGCTTTAGCTAAACTGAAAAGCATTAATACATTGTTTTCAGCAAATATAAGCGATAACATAGTGGTCTGAATATGTTATGTGCTAACAATTAATACGCCATAAAAGGAAAGAAAAAAAAAAGACATTTTAAGAACGCAAACGGGAAAAAAAATAAGGGCTATAATTCCTCTTGATATTCCAGTGATTACAGGAACTTTTGAATAGCCCTAAGTTTGGCCGTAAATGTAGTTAATATGACTAAGGAGAAGGCCATGCCTCAACCGCCCTCGCCTCCTCTCCAGCGAATCACAGCTCATTTCTACCACACCTCAGTTTCCCAGAAGCCTATTCGTAGCAGCCTATCCCGGCGACCCAGTTTGTCCCTAATAACTCGACCCCACCCTCCCAACCCCCATCTGTTTGCTTCCAGACATAAGACGCCTACGAGGGGGGTCCCGTTCCTGCTGGGCCATGTGAAGATTGAGACTGAACTCCCACCCCCTGAGTCTCAACCCAGCCGACCCGCCTCGTCTCCATATAATAAACTATTTTCTCTTCGCACGTGTGTTGTTGTTGCTAGTGAACTGTAAATTGTGTTCACAAGACATGGACGCCAATAATAAAACGCCGCGGCTGCAGAAGTGGTTTGTCTTGTCAGTGAAATATATCCACTGATTAACTTAATCAACCAACTAATCAACAGTTATTTGGTTGATTAATTATTAATTGTTTAACTGAAATCTGTAAAACGTGAACAAATCCCCTCCCTTTACGGTACTGACTGCTTTTTTTTTTTCTGTGTTGTTTTATTTTTTCCCTAAATGAGTATGATGTTATTGCTATGTCCATTGTCTTCATTATTGTCTATTTAATACAAAAAATATATTGCAAATGGGATATAAATGGAATATCGTGAAACTGATTCCAATCCATCAGTATTTTCAATATCAGTGGTGATATCCGATACCAGTATTGTATTGGTGCATCCCTCTAATATAAGACCCACTTGTAGAGGTCTAAACTGCAGATACAACAGTTTTGTCTATAAGCCAGGATGTTTTGTTGCGTTTGTGCAGAGAATGCATCTGAAAACTCAAATAGTTATTTTGATTGCATTGTGATATTCAGTATAGTGCATCTCTAGTGCTCATACAGCCCAGTCTTAGCCCGTCTCCTCTCTGTGGGAGCTGAAAAGAGCTAAGGGAGCATCTGTGCTTCTGGGTTTTTGCAGTGGATTGGTGCTCGTCTGGGGCTTTGAGCGCTCTCAAGTCTCTGCTGTTCTAAGATCGCGTGCAAACAACAAGCTTTCAACCCACTAATGATATCTCAATAATATCCACCACAGGCAAACAAGTCAGGAGTCACTCAGAGGAAATTGAGTTATATTTTCCAAGATTTTATTTGCGTGTGTGTGTGTGTGTGTGTGTGATATTTAGTGTTGTATAAACCTATACCCATATAATTGTTAACAATAATCAAAACTATATTAAGTTGCTCTTGTATCAATACTGAAAAATACAACTCTGAAATCTTGGAGTCATGTGCCAATGGAAAATAACAGGGATTTACAAATTCAATTATTACTAAGAATGTAAATTTTTTGTGTTTTGTATGATTTGAGATTTGGGCTTATACTTAAACTTGTTTTTTTAAAAGTATATTCATATTAAAATGAATAATGAAAACTACTAATTTGAACTAGGGCCCGACTGATATGGATTTTGTTGTGGCCGATATGATACCGATACAATGGGAGTTGGAGCTGCCAATAGCCGATATAATCGCCGATGTATTTGTGATGTAAAAATTCACTATATACATCATATTTAAAAACAGTAGGTCAGCCTAATGGCATTTTTGTATGACATTCTAGCCTGTAAAGAAAGTACTGTAAGTAAACTACCGCTATTACCTTTTAGCGGTAAATGCGTGTGACCTACAGTAATTAATGATCTGCTAAATGCCGATAATTCACACATCTATTCACAGCTCATTTACATATCAGTGTTCAGTAACATATATACGGCCACTATAGTCACTTTACAGTCGCTAATAAAAGAGCAAACAGCCTGTTTATGTGTGCGAGCTACAGCGGCTAATCGCTAACCAATGAGAAAGAACCAAAACGAGCTTCAAAACGACACATTTCAACACTCAGCCTCACACAGGCTCCTCTCAGATCACAAGTCTGCACTAAGAACTGCCCTTTAATCCAGACTCAAACTGATCGTCCGTAAAAAAGAATATAATCTCTGTGTTGTGGACACATAGACCGTATATGTGCACACATGGATCTACGGCTGTAGGGGTAAACAAGCACACGTGGCGATGCGTTCAGGGGCAGTATGGACACAGACAAATGACTCTGCAGATAAATATTGATGCGGGATCCACATATTAGGACATTTATCTGTCTGTAAATTGGATTAAATGGGCAGAATATAGAGTCTAAGTTTCATAACACGGTAAAACATGTTCATGTGGAATATCGGACCATATCAGCAAGATTTTCGCCGATGGCCGTTATGTTTTCAAGAGCCCACATCAACCGATATATTGGCCAACCGATATATTGGTCGAGCCCTAATTTGAACACTGACAACAAAGAATAAGTGGGAGAGAATTTGATCTTTCCTGAATAGTTTTACAATGGGCTATATCAGAAGTGTTAGACCAAACAGTGATTGAAAAGGAAAAACTATTTCATGTTGAAAATTTTGATGTCTTAAAACTTGAGAAGGAAAAGCCTCATTATCAGTATGAATATCGCAGTGATTAAGAAAACAAATCAAATTTGAGTTTGAAAAGTTAATATTGTGACAACTCGAGCGAGAATAACTTCACTAATTTACAGCTGTCAAAATTATTCACATGAAAAATCCGTTTTAATTTCACTATAATGAATTATTGCACTACTCTTGTTATGAGAATCCTTATTTAACCCAGAAGCGCTTTATGAAATCAAGAAGGTGGTGGGTTGTTGAAGGCTGCACTGATTTTGATGAACAATATTTTAAACTAAGTGGTAGAAAATGGTAAATGGTCACATTTTCATACAGCGCTTTTCCACCTTCAAGGCTCTCAAAGCGCTTTACATCAAGGAACCAGTCACCCATTCACACACACACACACACCAGTGTACGCAGACACTGGGGGCGAGGTGGGTTAAGTGTCTTGCCCAAGGACACAACGACAGCGATCATCTGTTGGGAGCTGGAATCGCACCACCGAACTCTGGGTGAGTGGATCCTCTCTCAACCAGTGATGTTTACGTCGAGAGCCGGATTCGAACCGTCGACCTTTGGATCTGTGGAAGAACGCTCCACTAACTGAGCTACTGTCGCCTATTTCTTATACTGTTTTCATGCTGCTGATTTGTGAACATTTTAGAAGCAAAATTTTGAATTTTTAAATAGTCTATTGTCTAACTAGTATGCAAATGTACATGTTTGAGTCATTTAGTGATCTCTCCCAGGCCCCAGGTGTGCAATTCTGTCCAAAGCTCAGCCAAAAAGAATAAGTCTCCCACGCTCCAATTCTCCAAAAATATACAAAAACATGATACAAAACTGTACACTACAACTTCACAAACCTGATTCGATGTGCAGTAGTACCATTAGTGTGATAGTGCTCTGAAGGGGGAGTGACTTAGCATGGAGAGCAACATGACTCAAGAGCTCCAAAAAGGAAAGAGAAACTGATAAAACATGTTAATATGTCATTTTCGGCGGATGTAACCTTTCCAAAAACAATAAAAGGTGACATGATGATATATATATATTGTATGTTACAGGTTAGTTAAAGGTGCCTTATGTAACTTTTTTGCTGTCTCCATGGAGATATTACAGTTTTGTCTTGATTATTTATGTATTTAGTTTTATTATTATTTATTTTGAATATTGAGAGTGAGAACACAATTTCAGTTTTTCATATTTTTTCACATGGAAATTGTCTTTTTTTTTTTTTTTTTTAATTGAACTGAATTGAATGATTCCACAGTATGAAAATAAACTTGGTAATCACAATGGAGACGGGTTAATGGTCAGGTCTATGGAGATACAAGCCTGGACATGGTAAAAAAAAAAAAAAAAGCTTTTTAAGGAATTTCTGAGCTGTAAAACACCTGTGATTGAACAAACACAAGGGGCATATTGTTCGTCTAATCGCATAGTTGCCTGAGTCATATTTGAACATTTTCAGAAAACACATTTTTAGCAAGTACATTGGCTTTTTAAAAAATATTTTTGATATTGTAACACAAAGTTCAACCAGATGTGTGAACAAGTTTCCTAAAAAAGAAAGACACAACATCGATCGCAGGGTGATGCAGCAGTGGTAGGAGAGTAAAGTTAGGGAGATATCACAGTTTGGCCAAAAAAATGACATGCTATCACATACTATTGGGCTAAAGATATGTTAATGTGCTACAAGAGAACATTTCAGACAAAGAAATAACAAATCCACAGACAGTAAAGTAGCAAGTAGCGAACCCTCCACCTTAGAAGTCGCTCAGTGCGCCCATAGAAGTAAAAACCTCCTCTTTAACTTGACAAATTCAGCTAAAAGCCAGCTGCACTTCTACTGTACGCTCTGAGGCACTGAAATGTACTCTGGCCATGATTGAAGTCCTCCCGAGCTTGGCCCCCCAAAAAAACGAAAGCCCTCTTGACACGGCGTGGACCGATAATCAGCGGAGTTGCGAATCTAGAAAAGCTTTTAATATGCAGATGAACGCCGGTATCGTCTCTAATGGGGTCAGAGAATTGAAAAGTGCAGCTGCCTGACATCTCCATCCCTCTTCAGATCCGTTCGTCAATCTCTGCAAAACCGAAGCTTCTTTTTGGGAGACACTGGCAGAATACAGAACGTCTTTACAAGAGTTCAGATGCCGAAGATTGTCAAGGGCAAATCTGACTAAAGTTTTCGCACATCTCTTGCAAGGACTACATGGGTTTATGTAAGTAACTGTGCGATGCAGAAGTCTTCAGCGCAGGAAAGCTCGGAGAACGGAGGAAACAGGGACTGGGAGTAGCCAAAGCTTGGATTTTGTAATGATTTTTGGGTATATTTCTTGTTTACGTGTCTTAATTGCACTGCTGAAACTGTTCATAGCAGGAAACCTCTTAGAACACAGGCTACAAAGCTTAAACTTCATAATAACACTGGGAATAGCCATATCTTACATTTCGTGACGATTTTTTAAAGTTTACTTTATCATTAGTATTATTTTTTTTACATTTCTTGCAAGTAGTGTCTCAATAATGCTAATAATGTGCATTGCAAGACTGTTACACGAGGAAAGCTTAAAGAATACAGGTAACAAGAACTGAGAATAGCCAAATTGTAAAACCTGATTTTTATTTTTTTTTTGGCAAATATTGTTCAAGTTGTAGTGTCTCAGTTATGCTTGTTTGGACGTGAAACCCAATGTGCATTGCACATATCAGGAAACCTTATGGAAAACAGATAACAGAAACTGAGGACAGCCAAAACTTAAATGCTTAAATTGTATAATGTTTTGTTTGTTGCACATATTCTTGTAAGTAGTACTGTCTCAATTATGCTTTTGTGTGACTAAATGTGCACTGCTGAAGCGAACCTCGTAGAAAAGCTCATGCAACATGAACGAGGGAGAGGCACAGCTTAAATTACATGTTTTTTGCCTGTGTTTTCTTACAAGTAGCGTCTCAATGACGGCTTCATATAAGTTAAACAAAACTGTTCATAGCGGGAAAGCTCATCGAACACTGGTAACACAGACGGAGGATCGTCTGATCGGAAATGTCATGTCTTTTTTTCCCTACATTTCTTGCCAGAAGACGTGTCTAAAAATAATGGTTTTATAAGTAAACCTGAATGTGCATCGCAAAACTGTTGATAGCAGAGAAGCTCGTAGAACAGAAGTAACATAAACTAGGGCATAACCAAAGCTTAATTTTCATGTTTTTTGACTTTGTTTTTATATTTCTTGCAAGAAGTGTCTAAAAAATAATGGTTTTATATGTAAACATGAATGTGCATCGCAAAACTGTTCATAGCAGAGAAGTTCGTAGAATAGAGGTAACATAAACTGAGGATAGCCAAAGCTTAAATGTCATAATAACTTTTACTTTTTCCTTATTTTTTGTTGTTTTTTTTGCATATTTCTTACAGATAGTGTCTCAATAATTGTTTCATAGAAGAGAGGGAGCATAAATTGGACATAGCCAAATCTTAAATGTCATAACGTTTTGTGTTTTTACATTTCTTGCCAGAAGACGTGTCTAAAAATAATGGTTTTATAAGTAAACCTGAATGTGCATCGCAAAACTGTTGATAGCAGAGAAGCTCGTAGAACAGAAGTAACATAAATTGGGAATTGCCGAAGCTTAAATTTCACAATGACTTTTCCTTTTTTGTTGGTTTTAGTTTTTTTGCACATTTCTTACAATTAGTGTCTCACTAATGGTCATAAGTTCAACAAAATGTGCATTGCAAAACTGTTCTTAGCAGAGAATCTCATAGAACACTGGTAACATGGACTGGGAATAGTCTAATCATAAATTACATAATGTTTTTTTGTTTGTTTCTATGTTTATTTTTACATTTCTTGCAAGGAGCAGTGTCTAAAAATAATGCTGAATCCTGAATGTGCATCTCAAAACTGTTCATAGCAGAGGTAACAGAAATTGGGGACAGCCAAAGCATAAATTTCATGTTTTTTGTTGTTGTTTTCACTATTTTTGCAAGAATAAGTGTCTAAATGATGCTTCTTTAAACCAGAATGTGCATTGTCAAACTGATCAGAGCAGAGAAGCTCATATAGAAGAGGTAACATAAACTGGGATCAGCCAAAGCTTAAATGTCATAATGCTTTTTCTTTTGATATTTCTTATAAGAAGAAGTGTCTAAATACTGGTTTTATAAGTAAACCAGAATGTGCACTGCCAAACTGTTCACAGGAGAGAAGCTCATATAGACCAGAGGTGGCATAAACTGGGGACAGCCACAGCTTAAATTTCATCACGATATTTTTAGGCACGTTTCTTGCAAGAAGCAGAGCCTCAATGATGCGTCTGTGTAAGTAAAACGAAATGTGCATTGCAGAAAATCTTAGACTGCATGTAACCGAACTGGACATACACAACCATCTTAAATCGTATAATCATTTCTTGCAAAAGGTACGATTTCAACGACGTTTTGACAGGTAATACAAGTTAATCTGCTTCTGCACTCATTGCCAAACATTCTGCAACGCCAAACACGCTTGTAACCGCTAAGAAATGGTTGCCTGTATGAGAAAAGTGCACTACCAAAGCTCGGAAGTGCCTCATTTCTTGCAAGAAGTATGTTGAGTGCACAAGTAAAATGAATGATAACGCGTGGCAAAACATTCCTGACTCATTCTTGATTTCGGAAAACCTTTTAGACACTTTGAAAACGATTCTTGTAGAGATTGTGCATCGCCAAAGCTTAAAAATATCAGCTTCCACTTACCTTTCACGGATGAGGAGTTAATTCCACTGTCCAAACTGCTCCAAATTGTCCTCAGAGAAGCGAGATGCAAGACGGTACTTTGTTGTTGTTTTCTTTTTTTTCTCCTTGGCACCGCTCCGATCTTGTGCGTTTTAATTCCTCCTTTCGGCGCGGCTCCTTTACGCAGCGTCTCCTCTCGGCATCCCAAGTCCCGCGAAGCACCGGCGGAGAAAAAGCGACGACGGTTGGCGAAGGACCACAGCGAAAGACGGAAAAAGAGGGAGGAGAGATGCGTCCGTCCGTGTGCCTACGAGTCTACGGAGCGACTGAGCTGCGAGGGAGAGGGAGAAGGAGAGGGAGACGGGGAAACGAGCAAGAACGCGCGCCTGGAGTGAGAAAGTGAGGATGGAGAGAGAAAGAGGGAGAGAGGAGGGGGTTCGGGTCGTGCGTTCGGAGTGAGAAAGTGCGCGCAAGGCAAGGCAGAGGGATGGAGAGTGAGAGGAGGGAGAAAGGGGGAATCAGCTCGCGCGCTTGGAGAGAGAAAGTGCGCGAGAAATGGAGGGAGGGAAGGGGAGAAAAAGCGAGAGAGAGAGGACGTGATTGCATTGTAAAGGATAGTCTCTCTCTCCCGAGGTCTCCAAGCACCAGGGGATCTTAATCATCAGGCAGATTACGAGCCGCGTAGAGGCGGTGGGTCGTACGCGCACACGTTACAACTGCTCCATCGCGAATCTCTCTCTCCTCCTCTCACCCTTGTCCCCTAAAAATAAAACCGAAAAAGGCCGGAGCTCTCGCGGCGTCTCGTTGGACCGGACGGTCGCACGCAGCGGGGCAGTGGTCACTCGGGGACGGGATCAACGAATCGGAAACGCGGCACTTTTATCCAAAGCCCAAGAGCGCAAAAGTGACTGAAATTAGATGGAATATTCTGAAACCCGCCTGCACAGCTCTTTTGGTTTTACAAGTAGGAGTAGAGGAATGTTTTTATATTACTATTATTTCTTTCTTTATTTATTTTTTGCTATTAAAGGTGCACTATGTAGCTTTCTGTGTGGAGCGTCCACTACCATGGGAATTTAGTTAAAGGCGTTATTTAAAGGGACAATGTACAGGCATAAAGGCTCTATTCACGCTTACGTCACAAACAAGGAGGATGTTCGGAAACATGCGACAGCGAATTCCGGTGTAGTTCCTGACACTGGGCTCGCCGACTGACTGGTGACAGCCCCGCACGAATCCAGCACTTTTTTCAGTAGTTCAGCAGTGTTTACGTGCTCAGACGTTTGACTGCAGCGACATGATAGAGCTAACGTGAGAGCTACAGTGATAAGTATATAAGCTATATAAGAATTTATATAAAAAAAAAATGGTGCGGAATTGTGATTCTCCAGGCTGGAACAATAAAAATCCAGCTTCAGCTTGTCCCACTCTGTCCCTCCTCTCTCTCTCTGCTGTTCTAACGCCATCTGCTGAATTTGGGCATCAGTATGGGACAATGTAACATCTGTCCAGGGACTACGGATGAAAATTAGTCTTCTGGCTAAATCTGGTGCATTTACAGAAAGGTTCATTAATGTGCACTGTCCCTGTCAAATAAATAAATAAAATAAAATAAATATCAGAATCAGAATCAGAATTACTTTTATTCATCCCCGGGGGGAAATTTTCTTTGTTACAGATGCAACCGACCCAGAGCATGTACATCAAACAAGTTACAAAATAGGCTAAATACAATAAGATAAAAGATAAAATAGCTCTCTCTGGGAAATTATTTACATCATTGACATCTATTGACTATATACATGTGTGATCAGGGAATAGGATAAAAAAGGATTGAGTAGTTTGTGAGTTAAAGTGCAGCGTTCAACAGTTTGATGGCGACAGGCAGGAAAGATTTCCTGTGTCTCTCAGTGGAGCAGCGCGGCAGCCGCAGTCTATGGCTGAAAGAGCTCCTCTGATTGTCCAGCACCTTGTGGAGGGGGTGGGAGGGAGAGTCCAGGATAGTACAGATTTTGTCCAGCATTCTCCTGTCCAGCACCACCGCCAGAGAGTCCAGCTCCTCCCCCACAACATGTCCAGCCTTCCTAATGATCTTCTCGAGTCTATTAGTGTCCCTGACGCGCAGACTGCTGCCCCAGCAGACTACAGCGTACATGATGGCACTGGCCACCATAGACTCGTAGAACATCCTGAGCATTGTCCTGCAGATGTCAAAGGACCTCAGCCTCCTCAGGAAATAGAGGCGGCTCTGGCCCTTCTTGTAAACCGCGTCCACGTTCCTGCTCCAGTCCAGTTTATTGTCCAAGTACACCCCCAGGTACTTGTACTCCTCCACCACGTCCACACTGACCCCCGGATGGAGATGGGGGTCACAGCAGCTTTGGTCCTCCTGGGTCCACCACCAGTTCCTTTGTCTTCATCACATTGAGCTGGAGGTGGTTCTCCCTCACTCCAAGTGACAAAGTTGTCCACTACAGTCCTGTACTCCTCCTCGTCACCACCGCTGATGCATCCCACCACTGCAGAGTCGTCACAGAAAACTTCTGAAGGTGGCAAGACTGGCTGCAGTAGCTGAAGTCTGTGGTGTAGAGGGTGAAGAGGAAGGAGACAGGACTGTCCCCTGTGGAGCCCCCGGTGTTGCTGACCACTCTGTCCGACACACAGCTCTTCAAACGCACATACTGTGGTCTTCCAGTGAGGTAATCCACAATCCAGGACACCAAGAGGCATCCACCTGCATCACTGCCAGCTTCTCAGCCAGCAGAGCCGGCCTGATGGTGTTGGAAGGCACTGGAGAAGTCAAAAACATGATCCTCACAGTGGCAGCCGGCTTGTCCAGGTGGGAGTAGACTCTGTGGAGTAGGGTCAGGATGGCGTCCCCTTACTCCAAGGTGGGGCTGGTAGGCAAACTGGAGAGGGTCTTGCAGATGTTGGACCATAGGCCTCAGCTGCTGCAGGACGAGTCGTTCCAGAGTCTTCATGATGTGGAGGTCAGTGCCACGGGCCTGCAGTCCTTAGGGTCGCTGGGGCGCGGCGTCTTCGGGACAGGGACGAGGCACGATGTCTTCCACAGCAGGGGGACTCTCTGAAGACTCAGGCTCAGGCTGAAGATCTGGCGCAGAACACCACTGAGCTGGGGAGCACAGCCCTTCAGGACTCTGGGGCTCACTCCATCAGGTCCTGGTGCTTTCCCGGCCTTCAGTCTCAGCAGTTGACACCTCACCTGCTCCTCAGTGACAGTCAGTGTGGAGGTGTCAGGGAGGGAGGGGTGGTGTCGTCTTCGGTGTGTGCTGGGTTTTCCACTGGAGCGGGGGGTGGGTGGGTTAGGGTGCTGACTGCTGCTGGCTGGAACTGGACGGTTCCTGCAGTGTCGTGCCGATTGAAGAAGATGTTGAACTCATTAGCTGTGTTCACGTCTCCCACAACGCTTCCCCCTCGGGTCGGCTTGTGTCCCGTGATGGTCCTCATGCCGCTCCACACTTCCCTCATGTTGTTCTGCTGAAGTTTCCACTCCAGCTTCCTCCCATGTCTCTGTCTGGCCTGGCTCAGCTGCACCTTCAGTTTCTTCTGAGCAGCCCGGCCTCCTCCTTGGTTCCCGAGCTGCAGGCCTTCCTCTTCCCAATGAGTGTGGCTTTAATGTCCTTGGTTATCCATGGCTTGTTGTTTGGATAACAGCTCACAGTCTTTGTTGGGACAACTGAGTCCACACAGAAGTTTATGTAGCTGGTGATGCAGTCAGTCAGCCCGTCGAGGTCTTCTCCATGGGGCTCAGTGAGTGCAGCCCAGTCTGTCACCTCAAAACAGCTCTGTAACACCTCCAGAGACTCATCTGTCCACCTCCTCACAGACCGGGGGGAGGGGGGAAGGCGCTTCACCAGAGGTGTGTAAGATGTCCTGAGGAGCACCAGGGTGTGGTCTGAACGGCCAAGTGGGGGCAGGGGGGCCGCCAGGTATGCGCCACGAACATTAGCATAGAGATGGTCTAATGTTTTTCCCTCCCTGGTGGGGCAGTTCACAAACTGGGAGAAAGTGGGGAGAGTTTTGGCCAAACTGACATGATTGAAGTCCCCAGAGATGGCGATGAAGGCTGTAGGGTGAGCGTTCTGAATCCGGGCTACCGCAGCGTGGATAGAGTCACAGGCGCTGTGGGCGTTGGCTGACGGAGGCACATAGACAGCAACAAACACAACATGCGAGAACTCCCTCGGTAGATAATAAGGCCGTAGTCCGACAGTACATAGTTCCACATCAGGGCTGCAGATCCTTTCCTTGACGGTGATGTGCGATGGATGGCACCAGCGCTGGTTCACGAGCACCGAGACCCCGCCGCCCCTGCTCTTCCCGCAGCTGGCGCGCTCTCTGTCGGCCCGTACAGTGGAGAAGCCCGCGATGGAGACGTAGTCATCAGGCACATCTTCATGCAGCCATGTCTCGGAGAAACACATTAAACTGCACTCCCGATATTCCTTCTGACTCTGGGCTAGCGCTGTCAGTTCGTCCATCTTATTTACGAGGGATCTCACGTTACCCATCACAATAGAGGGGAGACACGGCTTGAACATAAGTCTCTGTTGTTTTGCTGCTATCCTCCTCCGTCGCAGTTTTTTATTTCCTCTGCAGCCCCTGTGTGTCCTTCTCCTGCAGTCCGCGGGGATGTCAGGTGAGCTCACGATGGTATCCATAGCAGCCGCTCCAGCGTCTCTCAGCGCCATCAGCTGTTCCCGATTGTAGCGAAGCATTGTAACCCCGTTTCAGTCAGAAACAGTCCTAAGGGTCACTCAAAGTCGCCAAAAAAACTCCCTCGGCTGACTCTAGTGTTGTTAAGAACTATTCCAAAAGTGTGCTCACATAAGAAAGGTAAAAAGTGCAAAAAAGTAAGAAAAGCGAAGAAAGGAATCGGAGCTCTGTAAACAGGCTGCACACGCGAACTCGCGCATGCGCACATGCATGTATATCCGGGTTCATAAAGATCTCCCCTTGGCTCTGTGCTAAAGGCGACGTCCTCATCGTTGGTGTCGTAGTCACACATGTTGTGAACTTTGAGCAGCAAACACAGTGAAATTGTTCAGAGTTGACAACTGTTGGACCCAAATATGCAGAAAGAAACAAGGTCTTTATTAACAAATATAGAGTTGAGGAGGGAGGGGTTCCAGGTCGGCAGCTGACGGGAGGTAGGTGGCGTCTCGGACTGATCGGAGGATTACAGTACCAGAGGCAAAAGAGGCGAGACTGGCTCCAAACGGGGAAACAGTGTAGTGACGGAACGATCTGGCACTGGAGAAAAGGTCAGCAGGTCGTTTATGGCAGGAGGAGATTGTACGATGAGGATCGGGAGTGGAGCGCAGCAGGTGAGTGATCGGGATCCGCCCAGGAAACCCAAACAAGGAAATAAGTGGAGAGGGAGCAGAACGGGAGGGGCAGGAGTAGCAAGACGAAAACCTTCACAGAAACAGGCGCGGCTTCACCTGGCGTCAGCGCGGAGTGATACGGCCGGAGAGAAAATAGTACCAAGCGATTATGGGGTCTGACTTTTTCGTCGTTCACCGATTTGTGATGCAGACATATCACTCTTTTGAACACATATTGTTTTGAGAAGAAAAACACCCCAGGCAACTTGCCGGACACTTTTGCCGGCACCGAAACCGGGGAAGAAGATTCATGTCAAAAAATCCCAAACTATCCCTTTAAATTTTGGCCAAGCTTTTTTGTATAAGGCATAAAACATCCATGGATGGTTTTGCCTAAGGAGATAACAATAGCGTTCACTGGTTAGAACAGGATTTGAGCCATCAACTTTTCAGCTACGAGGAAACGGTCGTGTAACTTTTATACAGCGCTTTTCCACCTCCAAGGCGCTCAAAGCACTTTACATCAAGAAACCGCTCGCCCATTCACACACACATTCACACACCCGTGCACACAGACACTGGGGGCGAGGCGGGTGAAGTGTCTTGCCCAAGGAAACGCCAACAACAATCGCGACAATAGCAATTAGTACCGCAAGTAATCCATTCAATCCTCTAAATGAACAATTATTAAGTAAAAAGCAGTGCATTTGGGCTTTTTTCCACATAAACAATACATATGTTTCTTTGTGTTGTATAATAGTGAGATCAGTAGCCTGGAGACAGATGGAGCGACACAGGATCGTGCTTCATGTTGTTTTTCTGAGTGTTTGATTGACGGCGGCGGATGTGGACCAAAGCGGCATGTTCTGTTCCATATGTGTTCACGTCTCCGCGGTGCTGTTGGTATCTCTGTGTGGTTTCTCGTTGTTCTTGTAACATCTTAAATATTCAGTATACACCTATCAAGATTGGACAGATTGGACAGTTTTTTGGGGGGAGCGTCGGGTTTGTCAAGTCGTCGTGTACAGTTTTGTATCGTGTTTTTGCATATTTATGGAGAATTGTCGCGTGGGAGGACGGGTGACGTAGGATGGTGGACAGAATCTTACATCTTACCATAAGAAGGGTTTGAAAATGGCCCAGGAGAGATCGCTAGATTACTTAAACACGCATGGATGACGTCTATAATCTCTTCCGTCATGTTTTTGAAGAGGGAATGATCTTATAACATGGTAGAAAGCTAAAAAAATAGCTTGTTAAACTGATTAATGCCTTCTTTTAAGGATGGAGATGTTATTGCTTTGTCTGGAATGTTTCACAGTATGACTTTAAACCCTTCTATCTTCACGGAGACCAAACCAGACCAAGTTACAGGTCAGATCTGTGGAGAGGCGACCCCGCTCACCGTCAAAATCCCTGTTTTTCTAGGCATTTTTCAGCTATAAAACCACCTGTAATTGAATAAATGTAAAGTTGAGCTGTTTAATGTCACACTGTGGAACATTTCAGGCAAAGAAATGACATATCCGAAGAGAAACAAGGGGACATCCAACCAAAAAGTTACATAATACATCTTTAAATCTGCTTAATTAAATGTCCAATAAATAAACAACAGTGAATGCAACACTGAAAATGAAACTGAGCATGTGCTTTTGAAGTTTGCCCAGATATAAAACATTTCTTTCTTCATTTATAGTGGAAATATTATAGTATTTTAACAATTTTACTAATTTGGCAAGGATTCATGTATTTATTTAAAGCTCCACTGCAACTTTTCTGCTTGATCTATGGATCTCTATGTTATTGCTCTGCCTAAAAGTTGATTTATGTATTTTTATTTTGGGCAATTACGAAATTTACATTCTTTTACAATGGAACATATAACATTAGGGAAATTATAATAGAAATAAGTTAAGGTTAAGTAAGAAATAAGTTAAAGGTCAGATCTGTGGAGAGAGGACTCCGCTCATAACATTGTAAGAATGGATATTTTTATAGTATAGCTGCTCTTTTGCAAGAAATAATACCCTTAATTTAAGACGCAATGTACAAAGTAAATGCCAAACTGTACGATACTTTGATACTTTGCGGTGACATCATGCTGGAAGGTACTTCTTGTATGTCTATGGAGGAATTTTCAGCAGTTACCATGGTGACACAGTGCACACCAAACCACAATACAGACTGATGCGTTTTTAGATTGTCTGAAGACACAAGAAAAAAATACAATGGATCCAAAAATGGATTTAAACATCAAATTCGTAGGAGCTTGTGATCGTTACGAGCGTTCATGGTCCTGTTTATTTCTTTGATTTCGAACAAAAAAAGTCTATAAAGGTCACGTCTGAGCGAGTACAAATCAGCTCGGATGTTGTAGTTCCAACTAAAGGCCGCCACACACCACAGGATTTTTCGGTCTCAAACATGCGACAAAAAGTGCACAACACAGACACGAGGAGAACCTGACGAGACTTTAAATCTCCGATCGCAAAGACTGTAGCGGGATCTGTCTGCGGACCACAGGATATAAAGCTGTGAGCGCGATCGTATCAGCTGTTTCCTGTCTACAGTAAAACCACTCGCGATCAGAGCTCTGCACTTCTAGTTTAGATACAAGTCAAAACTGTGTTATTATTATTTGTGAAATGTGGCGCAATACTTCAGATACAGGATTTTTAAAGCATAAAAGAGGCAATAAAGTCCACAGGAAGTAGAGTCTCGGTCGCTAATCTGCGGTTTCACCTCGATCCGCGCGCTGTGCGGATGTAAACAGACACACGTGAGGATCGACTTTTGCCTTTTTACTTTCAAAATACACTTCAGACTGGATTAATAGCACTGTTTTGTGGACTTGATATCATTATCTGTGGAGGACAATTTCTGTGGCTAATGTGGGTGAGATGCTGCATTTTAAATTCACCACTTTACCAGAGGTCAGTAATAAAGTCTTTATTTGTATCTTCTGTCTCTGTGTCCTTCACTCCGTCTGCCCCGACAATCTGTTTGATCGGCTGTTACCATAGCATTGCTGATATTTGGTGGTTATGATCTGACACCGACACACATACAGACACAGACACACAGACACGCAGACACACACAGACACACACACAGACACACACACACACACGAGGAGCAGCGGCGGCTTCAAAATTGCACACAAAGACAAAAAGTTGCTGCCAAAATCGAGCAAATTCTCCTGTAGTGTGCGGCAGTCTTTAGTCAGTTCTTCAAACTAACTCCAGTAACAGAGCTTCAGACAGAGCAGTGCCTCCAGTTAGCTTCACCACCCCAGGAACATTGATGACGTCAGCAGCAAAGTATCAACTACAAGCAAAGCAATTACTAGTCATATTAAGGTTGGTATATGTCTGTTTTCTAGTTACCTAAAGCTCCAGACATGAGTCCCAAATTGATCAGATCACTATATTATTTAAAAGTACATTAGTTGGGATGTAGCAATAGCCGAAATATCGTGATATTGTATCGTCAAAAGTCTCACAATAATATCATGGACCATCACAATATATCGAATCGAGTCTCTGCTTAAATGAATAATGATTAGGGGTGCCACGATATCAAAGTCTCACGATACGATGTTTATTGCGATATCGTGGGAAAGCTCATGATATGGTGGGGACGGTCACGATATTACGATATTCTGCATAATAACAAGACTGACATTATAACATGCTTTGACCAGTCATTTGGTACATTTATTGTCATTAGGGATGGAACGATATCCAAATCTCTCTGTACGATATTTTCACCATAAACATATCAGGGTACGATATTCATTGCAATATTTTGTGGAGGCAAAAACAAAACTGTCAATCTGCTCCTTTTTCCCCTAAAAATGCCTTCACAAGACTTAATCCAAAGAATGAAGATGTAAAAGTGCTTAGAACAGTTATTTCTTCATGTCGTCTGCACTGAAACGGAGCAAAGGATCATGGTCTATGTAGTTTCCTCTGTTTTTTTTTAGCTATTTCTGCATCAGAACTATTCATTTAAGCAAAGAGACTTGGGATTCGATATATTGTGATGCTCCATGATGTTATTGTGAGACCTTTGACGATACGATATCACCAGATTTTGGTTATCGTTACAGATGGAACTACATAGACATAGTTTTAATGTATAATATCATAATATCGTGAGCCTCCCCAGCATATCGTGAGCTTTCCCACTATATTGCAATAAATATCGCACCGAGTGGTTCATACGGTGACGACATCGTTTCCTGAGACACCCCTATACATTACAGCGTCATCTTACCTTGCTTCACTCTTAGTAATTGAGCCTTAAGACATCCAGTAACCCAAAAACACAGTTGTAATTAGAGCGTCCCATATTATCACGTCCCAGTTATTGTCATTATCTACATTTCAATAATTATTTACAGCTTCACTTTGGTGCAATTATGATAAACATGATACGGCACCAAAACAGCTGGAGGAAAGTGGAACAACTCCTGTTTATAAAAGCACTCTGTGTTGGTGAGTGGACCAGTGTGGATCTTATCTGACTATTGTAATTAGTAACAATCACTAACTACTGCAACTAATTAGTACTACTACAATTAAACAACACGTAACATTGGATTTTGGCCAACGGATAAACTGTACTGGACCAGATAAGCCTTGTTAGTGTGGTTAGCAACAACAACTATTTCCTTAATTTGGAGGGACAATACCTGTTGTGAAGATAAACGATAGTTTTATAAGAATCACGAAGCAATTTGTGAAGGAAACTGATTGGAAAAACATGTTGAAAATTAAAGGAAGTGCAGAGTTCTATTGAACAGAGTCTCATATTGATGACATTACACTAGAGCAGTGGTTCTTAACCCGGGTTTGATCAAACCCCAGGGGCTCAGTGAGTCAATCTCAGGGGTTCAGCAGGGGTCAGACTCACATCCAACTCATATGATTCGTGATGACTCGCCCCGTTTGGCCGTTATTGGCTGCAGGAAATTTTGTGCGTGCAATAGTCTTGTGACTGTGGTGATGGTGTTGTGTAATTTCTTTAATATTTTCCCTTCAGACTATGTCGAGCAAAAAAATAAAGTGGTCGGACGAATATGTGCTATTCACATGTGTGCACCAATATTATATATATATATACCTGTGTTTTGAATTTGAAAAAAACATTTTATTTTTCCATTTAAGAAGGTTCAGTGAATGTGCTTATGAAACTAGTGGGGTTCAGTACCTCCAACAAGGTTAAGAACCACTGCACTACGGAGAATGGTATCCAAATGTTCAGCTCATTTTTCCATGGATCTATAATGAAAACTGGATGAGGTGTTTTTCCTCTGTTCCAGCTTGCGACTGACTAGTGGTCGCTCCAGGTACTGCAGCTCCCGGGAGCTTCGGCCCAGAAAGAATTCTCCCATAGAAGCAAAATGCACTGTTTGAGAACTCAAACTGCCCGTGTTGGCCTAACAGGGCATCCATCTTTCAGAAAGGTCGGATTTTGTAGGGATTTTTTTCTACTTTCACAACATAAACTTTTCTTTTTGTAATTTTTGAATCCTGAAAGGGCCTAAAACTGATCTATATAAGACGTAGCCTCGCCCCGCCCTGAGCCTGCACTAGCTCCGCTCTAGCAGTTCTCGCTCTGATTGGTTAAAACGCTCCACGTCGTGCAGGTTACAGACGTCACACGGGTGGGAGACGCTCGCCCGTATTGAGGAAGTAAATGCGGAAGAGAAAATTATTTTTGGGCCCATGCTCCAAAGAGCACAGACCACCGAAAACATCTGCTGAGTTTGTTTCTTGTGGTTCTGTAACGCGTGATCTTCAGTGACGTGTTTGGACGATTTCGACCTGGGGCTGTGCTGAGTTCTCAATTATTGTTCCCTTCGCTCTTTATTTAGGCAACATTATTTAACCAATTAATGCAGTTTGACAAATTCGACTTTTGAGGAGAAATGTGATACAGAGAAGTGACGCACTGCACACATTTTTAAGACCCAGATATAAAAATTCAAGGCTTTTCCAAATTCCAAAATTCAGTGCTTTTAAGACTTTTTGAACACACTGTAGGAACCCTGTCACCCTTTTTTCATAAACTGACACTGCCTCAATCAATCAGTCAAACTTTATTTATAGAGCACTTTTCATCCAAAAAAATGCAACACTTAAATCCCCAACGTGCAGGAGTTACACCAAATTACACTGTCGCTTTGAATAAATGCATTTGCACAACAGCAGGTTCATTCATTGTGCTAAAACACTTATAAAACACTCTTGCTGCGGTAGCGCTCGTCTCTCCGCAGACCTGACTTCTCGGGTGAACTGCTCGTCTCCGTGGACATGTTCTTGCTTTCGCCTGGAAGATTTTACAGAATGACATTAAACTAATCTGTCTCCTTTGAGAATGTCCCACTTTCCATCTCCACAGAGACACACCAGGGATCTTACGCAGAGCCGCTTTAACGGATTCATACAAGACACAAAAAGCACGAAGTTCTACCAAACAAAGTCAGAAACAGGAAAAAAATGAAACACGAATCCAGTCTAAAGTCTTTCAAAGGTCTTTAAAGGACCCGTATGATGCTCTTTCCTGATCTACCTGTACGTTATAGCGTTATTTCCTCATCACGCTGCAAAAGGACTGGAAACTATGGGAACATTTTTCACTGAACGATTTTAAATAAAGACTGAGAGCACTTGAAACAGCCTCCTCAATTTGTACTTTGTTTTAATTCATTTATTGTCGTTTTTATTTGACATTTTGTGTTTTAAATGTGTTTTTACCGCCTCTCGGCCTGGGCGTCCTTGAAGAAGAGGTTTTTAATCTCAGTGGGACTTCACTGGAAAAATAAAGGTTAAATGAACAATAAAATAAATCGCAATCATTTGTTTTGTTTCATTCAATCATTTAACACACAAAGTCTTCATTTATAGGCTACAGCAGGGGTGGGCACTTACGTTTTTCATGGGTGGACACGAGAAACAGAAAATATTGTGGATGCGTAACTCAATTCTGCATAATATTTATTGTATTTCTTTATAAAAAGTAGTAAATCACATTGTTTTGACGCGCTGGTGAGAGTTTATGTTTTGACTAAGCAATGAAAAAGTGAGGCTGCCTTACAAAAATGTCATTAAGAATAAAAAAGACATGTTCAAAATAAAAGCAGTTTTAGCTTTCGGATGCAGAGTGAACCAAAGGGCCGGGTCTGGGCTATAGTGTTCTTCTCTCACATGAAAAACACTCTGTTCCGCCTTGTGATGTCATGAAGTGGTCATGTAGGACGTGCTCTACTGTGTTTTTAAACTCCACACACCTTCACCTGAATCATTTCCATCATTTCAGAGCTGGAATTGCCCGTCTTTACTGAACAAAAGGTAAAAGTTGCAGCTTTTGACTTGAAAACTACCGCTTCGTGACATCACAAGGTGCAGCAGAGCATTTTGAGCTTTGGGAATGTTGACGGAGAAGAATAAAACGCGACTCAAACAGGTGGAAATGAAGCAAAACACAGGTATGTTTTTTTCTAACACTGTGAAAAGCTCTATTTTGAGTCTATTTTCTGTGTAAATATAAGACCTTTAAAACTTGAGGATGGATGAGGTAAGTTACAACTTTTCTGTTTGAAAATATTCAGCAAAACTTCTGCATTTGATCGACGTACAGTAGTGCAGATAAATATTACGGATGAATTCTGACAACTTTCCCGAAAAAATGATCTACAGTGAGCGAAAAGCAAAGCCTCGTTCATTTGTTACGACTGAAAACAGGAGAGTTTTTCAGTCCTGACTATAGATTTGTTATGTATCTGACATTTTCATCATAGCTGCAACAGTTGTGTGGGCTTTAATATATGCAGCTATACTTATCACATTTACACCCAGATCTCACCTCCACATTAACCAGGATTTTATGCACATTTAAAACACAGAGCTGTTTATGACGAAAGACGTGTCCTGGTCCACTTCAGTTCATTTGGTCTTCAACAGTTTATAAGTTTATAAGTTATTAGGTTCTTTTTTTCAGCACAACAGTGAAACCGAACAGAAAACTCAGGCAACTAAAGATAAAATAGAACTGGAGCATAAATGTAATGTCATATACGAAATACCCTCACCCTTACGTACCAGATAATACTCCCTACAACTGTACAACAATTCACCCTTATGTAGTAGTATAATAGTACATTATAAATGTATAATTGACTGAAACAGGGCCAAAGGATCATGGTCGATGTAGTTCTCCACCATCACAATGTATTTAAGTGAAAAAACTTGTGATTCGATATACAGTGATCCCTCGCTATAACGCGGTTCATCTTTCGCGGCTTCGCTGATTTTTTTATGCTTTTTTTTTTTTTCATTGTGTTCTGAATCCTGATTGGCCAAGGGACTGTAGTCTAGAAGTGATAAAAGTTGACTGGTAAGAGCCGTTTGGAGCGTCTCCCACAGAAAAGAAAACATGGGTGCCATAACGAAGGAGGAAAATAACATAAGGACGACGGGAGAAGACACCTGCACCACAGCCTTCAGTAGAAAAAGACGCTACAGGAGTCAGGAGGAAGAGGCTCAGTCAGAGGGACTGAAATACACGTGAGTCACAATGTCCAACCTCGTGTTCGTATTCATTATTATTTTACAGCATTTTTTAAAAACTATCATAGTTATTTGTAAGAAAACGTTTATATTTTTAAATGCTTGAGCCTGAAAACAGGATTTGATCTTTGGTTTCATTCTATAGTACAGTATTGTATTGTATAATAATTGTAAAAAAATAAAGCTGATACTTCACGGATTTCGCCTATCGCGGGTTCTTTTTGGAACGTGACCCCCGCGATAAACGAGGGATCACTGTATTGTGATGATCCACGTTATTATTGTGAGACTTCGGATGATGCAAAATCACAATATTTCGGTTACTGTTAAATCCCTATTCACAAGACTACAAGAGTTTATGCAAATACAGCTTTTCATGCAGGAAACAATACTCGGACTCAATGTATGATGAAAGACAAATGACTCAATGAAAGACAAATTGCTTTTGTGAATCATGAGTTTAATTAGCTTTTTTATGTTAGTACAAAAACATACCAAATCTCCAGCTGACGCACTGATTAAAGTGCTGATATTACGCTTTTCTCTGATCTCTTATGTTTGTTTTGTTTTATTCATACATTTAACACAAAAATCCAGCATATTTAGGCTGAGATCGTCTCTCAAAATGAAAACACTCTGTTCCACCTTGTGATGTCATGTGGTAATTAGGGATCATGATTAGTTGATTAATCGATAATTGATCATTAAGAATTTCGGCAATCACCTTCATTTTAATCAACAAACCGAATGTTTGTTGTGCGTGACGTAGCGTGAGGAGTCGAGGCTGCGTCTCACAGCACAAACACCGGAGCTGTGGCCCCACAGTCCCACGTCTCTGGAGATCACTATATCCCTCAGAGTGTGTTTACATGTACATCAGTGTCCCGGGTATGATCGTTTTTTGGAGTATCGACATACGCACAGAACAGACTCACGACCAGCATCATCATAAAACGTAAAGAAATGTGCCAAAGCTGCATTAAACACATTTTCACCTCACACGGGCTGATGTGGCTCTGTAGTGGTGACGGTTTATATGTTGTAACGT
Source organism: Odontamblyopus rebecca (assembly GCA_030686955.1). Classification (NCBI taxonomy): domain Eukaryota; kingdom Metazoa; phylum Chordata; class Actinopteri; order Gobiiformes; family Gobiidae; genus Odontamblyopus; species Odontamblyopus rebecca. Next base: position 27,776,608 of record CM060674.1, read on the forward strand.
TGAATTTATTTATGCAGATTAGTAATTGTAATAATAATGATAATTTTAATATAAAAATGGTAATTAATCCAAAATCAGTCATTAATTTTTAAGAAAATTTCATCAAATGCCCATCCCGAGTGGGAATACAGGAAGTGCTCCACTGTGTTACCGTGTTCCATACCCACTTTGGTAGAATCATTTGGATGATTTCAGCCCTGGAATTTCAAATCTCTACTGATCTAAAGGTAAAACGTCACTGTTAACTCGAAAACTACCGCTTCACAAGGTGGAACAGAGCATTTTAAACTTTGGAGATGTAAAAACACACCTCAAGGTCTGTTTTTGACGATGTATTAATATTCTAACGTGACGTAAATCTTACAGGAGCCATTTTTGCGTAATACGAGACCTTTAATTCCTCTCTTTTCTTCTTCTTCTGCTGTTATCCCATATAAATCTCCATAATCTAAATAAAATGATTCAAATTTCCCTTGACGAAGACTCCACCAATTAATTAACTCGGCGACTAAAGGTCTCCCGCCCTGTTCAAATGTCCTGGGGTGAAGCTGGTCATTACAGCTGCTAAGCCTTGTACTACTGCCCCAGTATTGTTTATAATAGCAGGATGATGAGGCAAAGTGGTGGACAAGGTGCAGGGTACACAGCACTGCCAAAGGTTAAACAGGATTACAGCTAATTGACTCGAGGATGGGCTGCCAAGGAGGGAGCGGAGAAGAGGTGCTAGAGACGAGATAGAGGCAAACACAGAAACATGGGTGGCATCAGTAATGTAGAAGATAAGGGGACATTTACTCAGGCGAGCGAAGGCTGTTTTCAGATTATGAAACGTGGGGCTGTAAGTGTAAATATGAAGGGAAATACCGAAAGCTTACGTGGGCTAAATGTTGATTTTCTTTAAAACGAGATTGAGTCGTTTCTCATCGTCAATTATCAGCCAATTTTCCGCAGATAAATGTGGGGCTAAATGATATTCCCTGCGCAATTTTAAAGGCGTTTTGAGAGAAGAGAACTGTAATAAAGCAACTGCAGTAGGAGAAGGTAATTTCGTCCAATCAGACACATTGTTGAGTAAGAATCGTGCGGAAAGAAAAAAAAAAACAACGGGTGATTCTCCCGGACATGGTTCAATATCAGAGTGAAGGAAAAATGGAACGGACGGGTCAACGGCTAATTCTGAAACACGTTTTTCACTCAAGGTTAACAAAAAGAAAACACACTCAGTAGCAATAAGGATAAATACTGGGGATGGGATAAGGTTTCATGCCACAAGATCCCGTCAGAGTTTTTCCTCCCTGAATTTACCTTGGTTGGTGAGCTATACAATTTGAGAAGCTGTAGTTCCAAAATGCAGTAGTACAATGAAATAAATACAAATACACAGCAAAAACTGGTTACACGCTGCCATTCCCACATTGATGTCTAATTGTCGGAGTGAGGGCATTCCTATTTTATTTTTATTAAACGTCCCTGCACTCCGATATTTTTTTTTCCTTGGTCGGAGAGGTGGCACTTTAGTCGTGCGCCTCCTACGTCGCCAGTCCGTGAAAATATTAGTCCCGAAACTATGAGTAGGTTGTCAAAATGGCGACGTAAAAGGTGTCGGAATGGGGGCATGTCGGAATAAGGGGTGTATCCGGCAAAAACAGGAGGATTAAAATCTCAGGGTACCATATTTCAGAGTTGTTTTTAACTCAAAAAGTGATTTTTATTTGAAAGTTAAATGTGGGTTCGAGTTGGGGTTATTTCCCAGAGTTGATATGGTTGAAGTTAAGTTAACTTCCACTAGTGTTAATTCAATTCCCTTAGTGTTAATTTGGCATCTCCCACCCACCACTTCAAACTCCCGCTAGAAAAGACTAATTTGAACCAGTTTTGCTCATAATTTCATCTTAAATGAACTAAAATAAAGGGTAAAAATAAAACACCTCTGTGTGTTGTTTAGCTAAATCAGGATAACCCTGCAAAATATTATCCGTTTACTCTCAAAATGTGAATATAACTCTTGATTTCGGGGTTAAACAGGAACTTTGGCCCAGTGTTACTTAATTAACATTTCCAAAAATATTAAATTAACTGCAGGACTCTTATGAACCCTGAGAAAATGTTAAACCTGATTCTGTGAGAGTCAATTTTAACACTCCACCTTTTGCTGTGTAGTGAAGCCAAAAATGGATTTTTACTATTTATTACAAATTATGTCAAAATCTTAGTTCTTGTGGGCCTGAACTCGTGATTTGTCTCGTCTCATGAAAATTGCGTCTCGTCCCAACCCTAAAAAATACTAAAATCTAAGGGGGGCTGAATATTGGATCGAATCGAGATTGAGTCATTTCTAATCGCCAGTGTTATGCATGGTTCACAAGAAGTCTACAATCCCCTGTCAAAAAGTAAAAGTGTGTGTTTTTTTGTTTTCTTGACCACCTACATCTACTATTACATCTACTTCTGTTCAAATGCAAGAGTCTGGAACCTGAAGGACCTCAAAACTCCGTCATAACTTGGCCAGCCACAGCCATTCATTTGCATCTCGTGTCTCTAAGATGTGGAAGAAATCAACTCTTGAAAATTCTCCTATCATTCAAAACATATTTACCTTACTTTACCTTAAATAAGAGATTTTGTTGTTGTTTTTTACTTGTAATTCGCCATGTTTATTTTGACACCAATGGACAAAGACGGAATTGATTCTCAGGACCAATCGAAGGGAAATCGTGGAGACAGAAGACAGCTCCACTTGTCTTTGTAAAGTTTTCTCGAAGCGCGTGGTTTAGTCTGGAGACGGAAATGTTGCTCCCAAGCAGTCGCATCGTCCAGTCTTTTGTAATCGTGTGTCTCAAATACAGCGGATTTCCTTTGAGTATTAAAACTCAGAACATCCAGGCTTTTCTATGAGGAGTCTGCGTGTTTCTCCCTGTGCACAAAAGGCCAAATCCACGAGCTCCATCTTCGGTAGTCCTGACTAAGACTAGCTCAAGAACTTGGTAATGAAGGATGAGTCAAACGCAGAGGATAAATTTGCCTACAGGGACAATAAAGACTATCTTAACTTTACACTTCTCTCTCCTCTGAGTATTTAGCAGCTTGTTTATTTATTCTGCAGCCGTCAGCACTCTTTCCCGTCTTTGTTTTCCTCGCGAGCCGCCATTACATCGATAAGAAAGAATAGGAGAGGTCGGCTCATCAGGCAACCGATGTTTTGATGAAATCTGAAAACCAAGAAATCTAATATTCCACTGGACAAACGCCAACGTACATTACGCAGCAATGCAACGCGCACAATGTAAAGTCATTCTGAACGGAATGACAAAACGCTGGTATAAAAACGGGATTAAAATACGAGCGTGAGAACCCTCGAAACACAATGACGCACGACTATTTAAAATCGTGTTTAAATGAACCGAGCCGCGTAGCCTGAAGGAAAGGCGCCGGATTCATGTGCGCGCTGAATGGCCAAGGTTAAATCTCATAAGCCTCGTTTAAAGCGACTAAAGCGTGTTAATGTGTTTATGTACATACGGAGTAAATATTAACACGCGGATTTGCATGCGTGGCTTATTTGGTGCGTGATGTAAACAGCATATGTGGTTTAATGTCGCCGTGCGCTTAACTATCGAAGGACGTGTGTGTGATTAACTTGGTGCTTTTAGAGAGTTTTTTGTTTGATTCTTCATCCAAAATATACTTGGATTTTTTTTGAGTTTAATTTGAATGTTCTACATTACGCAAAACTGACTCTTGTGCGCTTTTTTGACGAGGTAAAATGCTGTTACGTCTTCAAAAACATCCAGGTTTGTACGAAATAAAACTCCAGGTCTGTTTGTGATGAGGAAACATTATAATATAGATCAGAACATAGCGCAGTCGGTGCTTTAAGACTTTTCTTTTTACTTCTTAGTATAGTCTATTGCTAAAACAGCTGTTGGTGGATAAAATAAAAGACTAAATGATATTGCCTATGCAATTTAAAGGCATTTTGTGAGATGAGGACTATAAGAAAGCGACTGATCAGGCAATTTGATCCAATTACAGACAGTAGGAACCGCGTGGAAACGACAGCTGGTGACCGTCCCAGACAGTTGTTTCTTCGTCATGGTTCAGCATCAGAGTGAATGACTGAGGAGAACGGCTCATTCATGTTTTTCACTCATGGTTCATGCCAAGATTTAGACTGGCATGAATTACTAGTATAAGTAATTAAACTAGGATAAAAACTAGCCAACTATCTGTCTATCTTTCTAGGGATATCCCGATCCAATACTCAGTATCGGTATTGATTCCTCATCCGGCTCTTTTATGAGTATTCAACAGTATTGGATTCAGTCATGTGATCAGACAGATCCAGTTTCACATGTTTTTGCAGCATCGATGCGCTTTACAGCAGCCGTAAATCAAAACACCACCATGTCGCTGTGTGGGACTTTTCACTAGAACAAAACGAGAGTCAAACAGCGACGCAATTACTGCAAACAGTTTCTCCTGGAGGAACCAGCAGAGCCACTTTAACACAACCAATTTGATTTGTCACTTACAAAAGAATCATGCGGGTGATACTGCACTACATTACAGAGACGGTGCTACCGGAGCTATAAAAAAAGGTATCGGATCGGTACAGGAAAGAGCAGTCCTTCAAAAAATTGGATAAAAAGCCAAAAAAATCTTGATTGGGACTTCTCTACTATCTGTCTATCGAAAATAAAGCATAAAACACTAATTCTAAGAATAAATTAAGCTGAAAAATCTTAAAACTAGAAAATAAAGCTTGTTATTGTCTGTTTTATTCTTGAATTTAGTTCATGAATCTCAATGAACTTCTTTATTTCCTTATTTTAAGACTAATTACCACATGGTAACTTACTGGCAAATTGCAGCGCTCTCCTAAAACTTTTAAATCTTTTAATCTTTATATCTGACAAACAAAAGGTAGATAGATACTGTACAATTTCAGTCCAAGATCGACTGATTTATATTCAACACTTAACACTTATTTTGCTTGTTTGGTGTGGATTCTAACTAGTTTAGATATAAAAACTAAATAAGAAAAAAAGCTTAAAAATCTTACACATTTAGCAGTCATTTAGTATATAACCCTTATAAGATTTTTTTTCTCTAGATTTAAGAGAGTAAATCTTGTTTAGTTTTATGAAATTTGCAGTGTACTACTACTACTACTGCTGCTGCTGCTACTACTACTACTACTACTATTACTACTACTACTACTACTACTACTACTACTACTACTACTACTACTACTACTACTACATCTACTACTATTACTACTACTACTACTACTATTACTACTACTGATGTGGAATATTACAGGCAAACCATCGTCATCTCCATGGAAACTAGCATCTAATGAACCCTACAGCAGAACAGTTAGATTCTAAAGCTCTAAAACATTAAATACAAATTAAAATGTGTTCACAAGTCCATAAAAAGTCCAGAATACACCATAACATGTTCCCTTTAAAGCTCTTCCAGCAGATCCGTGTAACTGGCTTGGCCCATGTGTTGGACCCCAGAAGGGCGAGAGGAGCCTCATCTGGTCAGAGCTAACAGCCATGACCTTCTCTGAGCGCTGGGCTATTAAAGAAATCCCCGAGCTTCTTGTTTAATCCCAGAGGAACGCATTACACCCCAAACATCTCCACGTCCTGCAGCATCTGCCTGCACGCTGCCCACTTACAGCTGACCTCATTTCTCACACGCCGTCTTTATATAAACGGAAATGAGGGAGAGTGTGGGATTTTCTGGGTTTATTCATAGATTTTGGAGACCTCTGCTTTGGTATTTAAGTGTTCTATATTCCACAAACGTGACTCTTGTGAGCGTTTCGCCGTGTTCTAATGCTCTTACCTCCAAAAGAACATAATTGGAGTTGTGTTTCATTTCATTCACAGGTTTGAGTAATCCTGAATTAATAGGCTCTCCCCATTTCCAAAGCTCAAAATGCTCTTGTGATGTCCACCTTGTGATGTCTTCAAGTAGTATTTTTTCAAGTTAACAGCTATTTTTATTTTTGGTTCAGCAGAGACTTGCCACATTTACATGAGAACGGGGTCTCAAGCCTATTCCGAGATCCCTTCATTCCTATGCCTATATTTAGACATACCACAATTAATACTTCTGGTTTCCCGACACTTTTTGGTATCGCTATTCCGACACATCATTGATTTTTTTTTTTTTTTTTTATGAAAGAGTTGTGATTGTCCACCCAGGCTCGTCTCTCGCTGTCCATGGTGCTGGGTGACGGCTTCGGTCACACATTTAAAATTAGTGATGGGCGAATGGAGCCTCGTGAAGCATTTGAAGCCTCAGTTGCAATATCGTCTCAAATGGTTCGACGTGTCTGAGGCCTCGGAGAAACACTGACCTCTAGTGGACAAATTTAACCATTGCAAACCAGCGCACAACCCATGATTTGGGAACCCAAAACTCTATTTTCTGTGTTATTAGAAGTCATAAATAATATATATTCTATTTGGAACATTTAAAAAAGAAATACAACAATTTGTATATCACATTTTTTCCACAGTTGAAGGCTTTAGTCTACACCTTCTTTGGCTCACTAACTCACCAGCTTTGGAAAAATTCTCTCACATGGAACAGAGGATGCCGGTATACAAAGATATTTTTGAGCCAGTCTCCACAGATTAGATTATTGTATTTTATGTGATTCCCAGTATTTTAAGGGGTCCGCACATCTGGGAATATGTTGTTCCTTCAAGTATCTAGAAACCAAGATAGAAAAGCACTTGTCAAACCGCGGAAGTGCACTGAACACTCTGAAGCACTATGAACCAATCACAGAGCGGAACATTCGCTGAGCCAATGAAACGCTTCGATACTGAAACGATTGACACGCAGAGCGAAGCAGTCGGGGGAGGGAACGACACTTCGGTCACGTGAGCGGCTGCTGCGAGACAAACTCCGAGGCAGAGCTTCAGAGCAATTTGTTTCAGAAAGAACGAGACGTGCTCCAGAGCTTCGTCTCATTTGCCAATCACTATTTAAAATGTAAAATTACAAACAGCTTAAGGTCACCACAGACTAAAGGATATTTTGTTCTTAAATGATTTTGAAACATGTGACAAAAAGCGCACACCACAAACACGAGGCTGCGCAGGATATGAAGCTGTGAGGCTGTAATGGCGTCAGCTGTTTCCTGTCTACAGTAAAACCACTCGCTCTGAGACTCTGAAGTGTTCAAAGATCAGAGCTCTGCACTTCTAGTTTAGATACAATTCAAAACTGCCTTATTATTATTTGTGAACAGTGGTGCAGTACTTCAGATGCAGGATTTTTAATGCACAGACGGTCCTTAGTGCACAGGAAGTAGAGTCACTATCTCTAATCTGCAGCTTCACCTCCGTGCGCTGTGTGGATGTAAACAAATAAACAAAGACTTATACACATATACTCAATTTCTGTTTTTATCACATTATTATTTATGTTGGAAAAGCACAATATTTGAAAAAAAATAGCAAGTGTTGCTACTCTGAAATAGAAAAACTAAATGTTGGAGTAGTGGGAGGCTAAAAAGTCGCTACTCAGACAATTAGACATCAGTGTCTAAATAGCGGGATGGAGGAATAGCAGGGTGTAGCCCATGAGAGCTTTAATTCCAAATAAAAATAATTTAATCCTGAATAAAAATTTTAAAAGACCCTTCTCCGCCTCAGCGCACAGATGTCAAGAGCGAGGAGAGAATTCTCCAGCTGCTGCTTCATTATCATCGGAACGACTGCGGAAAAAAGTTTGGATCGTGTTTGTGTCGGCGGCGTAACGACAAACCGAGATGACAGAAAAGCCGGGAGCAGCTGAAGTGTGTGTTTTCTTCCCAAAGACGGAAATACACTCGTGTCGCTGTCCAATCAGAACCCTTCCCCACCCCCAGACACTGAGGGGAATTAAATGAAGACGATTTAACGAGTTTTCCATGTAAACCTCAATTCAGAATTATTATATCCGTGTAAATATATAAAATATTTTAATCTCGGATGATTTAATTTGGAATAAAAAAAAATAAAAAAAACTCATGTAAACGTGGCCATTGACAATTCTAGGGCTGAAATGATCTAAATAACTCCATTGAAAGGGCCATTGGAAATACATTGGAGCTAATGTATGAAACGGTAGCAGCTTTTTTTGGAACAGAAAGGGCCTCTGTTGAGCACCCGATTGTAAAGATGGACACGTTCAATGCTGTACTGTGGAACCCTCCAGGCAACGACGTCACCATGGAGACAACCAGGCAGAGAACAATTCACAAGAAAAGCTGCATGATGAAGCTTTAATTTTTAGTTTTTTTAGTAAATGTATTGTACTTTAGGGCATATTGGAGCAGTGGCTGATGGTGCAGATCCACACGTGTCCAGTGGTCCTGGTACATGACATATTGAAGATCGTTATCTGCCTTTAACCTTTAGAGAAAGACAGGACGATATGAACAGGAATATGAACAGGTATAAAGACATGGATATAGACGGCGATATGGACGGGGACAGAGCTTTTCCACCTTCAAGGCACCGCTCACCCATCACACACTTAGACAAACTTAATTTATCCACAAGGGAAATTTGGACACAGTAGCTCACGCATCGCAATACTAGTAATATTATAATAAAGATTCAAACCGCCAACCTGTGGATCAGTGGACAAACACTAAAGTCTGAGCTACTGTCACCCCATGTGAACAAGGGTTATGAAGGTGATGGACAGGGATGCGGACAGCGATATGGACAGGGATGTAAACAGGGAACTGGACAAGGATATGGACAGGGATATGGAAAGGGATATGGTCAACAACATGGACAGGGATATGGTCAGAGATATGGACAGGGATACAGACAGTGATAAGGACAGGGATATGGTCAACAATATGGAGAAGGATATGGTCAGGGATATGAACAGCGATATGGACAGGGATAAGGACCGTGATATGGACAGGGATATGGACAGGGATTAAGACAGGGATGTGGACAGAATTATGGACAGGGATACAGAAAGGGATATGGACGGCGATATGGAAAGGAACATGGACAAGGTTATGGACAAGGTTATAGACAGGGATATGGACCGGGATATGGTCAGGGATGTAGACAGGGATATGGACAAGATTATAGACAAGGTTATGGACAAGGGATCTGGACAATGACTTGGACATGGATATGGACAGGGATACAGACTGAATCATGGATAGCAATGTGGACAGGGATGTGGACAGGGATATGGACAGGGATATGGACAGGGATGTGGACAGGGATGTGGACAGGGATGTGGTCAGCGATATGGACAGGGATGTGGACAGGGATAAAGAGGGAGAAGCAGAGTATGGCAGACATCGGTCCAGGGAAAGGTTATTGAGGCATTAGCATTCAGTCATCTCCATATTCCATCGAACGGAGCACGGAGCGCCTCCATTCTTCTCCACACATTCACTCTTGGGTTTTTAATGGGGAGACTTATTGCACTTGAGTATTAAAACTGAGCGGGGTCTAAAACAAACGCTCAAGGCTTCTGGGAGTTTATGGTGCGGTAGTTAAACCAACAATACTGCTTACTACGGAAGTTATCATCACGAAATTAAACAAAACAACTGGATTTACTACATTCTTACTCCTGGATCTGGAAGGCAACAGTCAGTCAATTTTTATAATGCGTTTAAAACATGATGAACTTCTCTTTCTAAAAGTGAATGACTTTAAAATACCTAAACGACATCTACAATTTCTATGAGGGGGAAAACTGTGTGTTCCTTAAAAGGTACATCTCCTGCATGATTCCAAGGAAATAGAAAGTTAAAACCATATTTTGGAACATTGTCTATGGACATATATGCCATATTGTGTAACATTACAGCCACATGTTTGAATTACTTTGTTTTATTTCATTGTAATCCATCGTTTTAGAGTGCGTTTTTTACATCTCGCAAAGGACTGCACATGGAAACCAGCCTCTTGGGAAACTCTGGTATATTATGGAGTTGTACTGTTGGTCAAAATGCACTGTCCTTGTTAAAATAAGATAAAATAAATAAATATAAAATAAATATAAAATTATAAAAATAAATATAAAATTATAAAAATAAATAAAAATAAATAAAAATAAATAAAAATTAAATTAAATTAAATTAAATTAAATTAAATTAAATTAAATTAAATTAAATTAAATTAAATTAAATTAAATTAAATTAAATTAAAGCAAAATTTCCATGGACACAAGCCATTTCAGACCATACAAGAGTCAGGTTTGTGCCCACTCACAATAAGGATGCATGTTTTTTTTGTTTTTTTTCTTTTCTGTGTCTGCAATCAACAAAACAAAATAAATGAATAAAAAACATGCAAAAATATTATTAGAAGCAAATAAAAGTCATATACTGTGCCTTTACAAAACATGTCCTTGGATATTGTGTCTCAGCCGACATTAGCTCTCTTATAACTCGGAGGCAATTGTAACTGTTGTTGAGTCCTTAGGCAAGGCACATGAACATGACTCTGACTCATTGTGGTTGGGGAGGACTCGCACTAGAGCTGTGGCTACAGAGGAAAGCACCATCACTGCGGAGTAAATGGAAAATCAATTACTATTAGGCTGCAAGCAAACTACACATTTCAGTTTCTGACCACAGCTATTATTAGCACATGGCTTACAAAGAACAACAACAAAACAGGAAAATAATACAGGGAGAGCTGGAAACACAGGGTTCCTCAAGATTTAATAAGATACAGTGCACGGATCTCTGGCCACTCACGTGATAAGAAATATTACACATGATATTTGCTGTTTTTAAAGAACCAAATACATTTTAGTATCTATATTTTTATGTTTAACGACTACTTCTATTTTAATCATCAAAACAGTGAATATGTCAAGAGTATTGCATGAACAGGTTTTCTTCCACTAAATTCGTTTAGTTTTAGTTTATTTGTTTATCAGGGGCAATGCACATACAAATATCGACTTGCACAAACTTGCAGGTTATAGTAAAACTGCTCATTTCCTCCTTTAGTCCCTGGACAGGTTGATGTCATAAAGGACGTACATGCCAATAAAATAAAATATACAGGGTGTCCCAAAGAATTTGACATAATTTCACAGGCCAATAATTGTTTTGTTAGTTCTTGTTGAAAAAACCTGAAATTTTCACAGAATGTATAGGAACAGATTTTTATATCTAATGTTTTATTTTTGTTCTGTTTTTAGGCTGAGCTGTTCACTGCAGTGATGGGAATTCCGGCTCTTTTGGCTCGGCTCGCTACAAAGAGCCGGCTCTTTCAGCTCCCGAGCAGCTCTTCAGGTTGTTTTGCTGCTCTAATTAATTTAAGATCAACAACAATATAAAATTATGGCCAAAATGAATTACTAATGTAAAAAAACACATCTTTTTTAATTATATATGCTAATTATATGAATATGCTGTACCTCTGCCTCACGAGGGACCACTGCAAAGCTACTGTATGATGATATATGGATATTTTGCGTAGTCCTAACACAGAGTTATGCGGAGTATTCACTGTGAACTAAACCAGGAGGTGGACTCATCGACTTGTATTGACTTAAAGTAGCTGGACCTGCCGATACTGCAGCTCTGCCTTTAAACACCAACTCCTCTGAGGAGTATTGACTGTGATAATTAGTCTGATGGCACATGGAGCGATCTGAGCCTCTTTTTAAACAGTAAACAATAACTCAATACACCAGCAGTGGTTTACATGCATTTTAAAGTGAGGATGTGGACAGACAGAGGTGGGACGAAGATGCATCGTGTAACTTTTCTGGCGGTGGATTTGTCAAACGATTTTCTCCGTGGCTCTACTTTACATTTATTCAATTACAGGTGGTTTTATAGCTCTGAAATACCTAGAAAAACAGGCGTTCTGAAGATAGAAAGGTTTAATTTTTTAATACTGTGAGAGAAAGCAGTAACATCTGTGGAGACACCCGTTTTTCTAGGTATTTTTTGAGCTATAAAACCACCTGTAATTGAATAAATCTAAGGCAGAGCTGTTTAATGTCACACTGTGGAACATTCCAGGCAGAGAAATGACATATACA
>CM060674.1:27793670-27933670 GCA_030686955.1 Odontamblyopus rebecca
TGGAAAAGAAATGACCAGGAACATTTCAAATCATGTCTCTGTCCATGGTCCTGACTTTTCATAGTGATGTTCTTTGGTATTGACTTTCCAAACAAGAATGTACAGGGCTGTGCGTGGATACAGGGGGCAGGTGAAAATAGAAATCTTTGGACAAAACAGCATTATTCTAACACACATGAACCAGCTTTGACTCATAAAAATGTCCTAAAGGAATTGCATTTTAAGGTCTGTGAACGTGACCTGACCTGATCTGTGTCCTTAGATACGAGGTAAACATGCTCAAATCAAATAACAATTGTGACTCTGATTTATTCTTGATTACAAAAGCATCGGACATGATGGCAAAGCTTTTGTTGTAATGGGCTCTTGGGAAACATGAGGGAAACACAGATGACGACTTCCTTTGGGCTCTTTTGGCATTAATAAATCTGGGAAATGGCCCCGGTTTTCTTCATGGAAATATTGTATTCTTTCTGTTTTCCTTTTATAAATTGCCTATTCATTCGTGTGTTATAATTTGTCTAATTTAATTTAAAAACATAAAAGACGTCATTACGCAGTGGGAAATCAACAGAGGCACCATATTTTTCTGTTTTTTTCAGGGTTTGGGTGGTTCTGCGACATACTCAGGTGCGACTTGTATATCACATTTTTCACACTGACAGCCCATAGACCATATATATAAATTGTGTATATATTAATAAAAAATGAAAAAAAACAAATTGTTATTTTTTCATTTTGACAAATAATAAAGCAAAGAGTTGTTTTTTCATTTTCTTATTTTTGGTTCTATATTGAAAAAACAAATGAACAAATGATACATGGATTCTTCTCTATTGGGTTGTTTTTTATACTATAATTTCTATAACTTGCCTTTCAAGATTAAATGCTGGTTCTTGGTCTCCAATTTTATCAAATACATTTCACCCAAAAAGTGTGAATTATAGTCCAGTATATTATACATGTTTTTTTTCTTCTTCATTATGTATTTTTTGGCTGGTGCGACTTATAGTCCAAACAATACATGTAAGGCTGCTTATAACTTTGTTTTCTAACGTTTCCAGACACTCATGAGTGAACCAGGCAGAGCGTTTTGTTTCTTAGACTCGTGGCTGTTGTAAGATGGGTTAAAGTGGTGTTAAGCTTCTTCAGTGTGAAGCAAATTGGTGTTTTACGTGGAAGTTCAGAACTTGCCCCCATCACTACACTAGTTTGTTGCCTTGACAGACTCACTGCCACAGTGAGATCTCCACCGAGGAAACACTGATCTGTGCCGTTTTTTGGCTTCTGACAGAATTCCACCACCTCTAGCAACGGACTTTAGCTTCAAACATGCCGGAGTTTCCATTTAAGATTAAAAGTATCAGAGAGAGAAAAAGGTGCATGTGTCCTTTAGCTGTAGGTTAAAGCTCTGGCAACACAGATTCAGTTGTGATTGTGTTTCCTTTGTTAAAACGAAGAGCACAGGCTACAGTACATACATTTATTGATTTTTAGAGGAGCACCTTCCCAGTTTTAATCAGAAATCGCAGCGTTGCATTTTAGTGTTTTCCTATAAAAAAAAAAAAAACTACATCTGCAAAACCAAAACAAATGCAGGTATTTTTGATGGATGCTGGCTCGTCGCGCTGTGTACTGTGTCCAAACGCTGGTACGAGGCTGCAGTTTGTGAAGACAGAGATGCCGTAATTAACGCTGAACCCAATTAGGAGAGTTTCTCGTTTGCGGCGTTGGTCGGTGTAGTGACTGGGACTCGTCACACGTTAACAGTGACAGTAATGAAGCTGGAGCCGAAGCTTTGATCTCAGCGATGGAACGTTACAATGAGCGAGATGACACCGCGGTTCTAATTAGAAAGGTTAATCAAAACAATAGAGGTGCTAATTGGGAACAAGGTAATAGAAAACGGTTTAATCAATGTTAAACGGAGATACGTTTAGACTGTGGTTAAAGGAGTAAACTGCACATTTCTCTGATCTGGATATGATTTTAAAACTTGTATAAAGGTTAATGTTGTTTTCAGATGTATTATCGACTGTTCTGAATTGGTTCTATAATGTTAAAAATGGTCACATACATTTCTTCCATGACTCAAAAAATCTTAAATTTCGGCAATAAATGTTTAAAAGAAGTTACAATCATTTACGAGTACTTATATTTAGAATGTACAGTGCTTACATTTATTAGACCAGCAGCCAGTATAAGGTGTTTGCTGCTGCTTATCAAAACCATATATTTAATGCTAAAATAGAACTATTGTTGCTATCCATACATTTTCAAGTTTAATGTTTTCCAAAAATGACGCCAAAGTCTCATCCAAATCAAGTCTTTGGGAACAACTCGAAACTATTTAGAGCTCAATAACAAAAGAGACTTTGCAAAACGACATAAAAACAAAGCAGTGAGAATGCAGCTGTTTTCTGTGCCAAAGGGGCTCACACAAAATATTCACATTTTTGGTTAATATTTGTCAACAAGGATGATTTTGTTATTCCAATTGGGCATTTTCTTAATGAATAATGTGATCCATGTGCTCAACACTGATATTTTATTTTTACCACAAGCGTCTTGAGTCTGGATTAAAGGACAGTTCTTAGTGCTGATCTGAGAGGAGCCTGTGTGAGGCTGAGTGTTGGAAATGTGTCGGTTTTGAAGCTCGTTTTGGTTCTCATTGGTTAGCGATTAGCTGCTGTAGCTCCCACACTTAAACACCGTCTTTTCTTCTATTAGCGACTGTAAAGCACGGACTGATATGTAAATGAGCTGTGAACAGAGGTGTGAATGATCGGCATTTATCAGATCATTAATTACCACACACACGCACTTTCTTTACAGGCTAGAATATCATACAAAAATGCCATTAGGCCGAACTACTGTCTGTAAATATGACGTAAAGAGGCAAATTAACAGTAAATGTCGCCTAAACAAACCCAGTTGAAAATCCAACAGAGCCAAACCTTAGTTTTATAAACAATTAGTGATTTACAGTGAATTTTTACATCACTAAATATATCAGCAGCTCAAACTCCTGTTTTATCGGTATATCGGCTCCAAAAAAATAAAAATAAAAAATATCTGTATCGGTCGGGCCATAATTATGACACATTTAATTCTATACTCTGGAGCATTAAAGGCAAAAAAATATCTACATGAAGTTACGAGCTTGCAGAAAGGTTACATAGTGAACCTTTAAACAGACTTCACAATCACTTTTTAGCCAAAAGAACACAGACTAAAATAAAAGCAAGTTGTTGGGGTTTTTTTTCAGTTGTGTTGGGTTTATTGCCCTGAAAACCTACAAACAAGTGTCCTTACTGGGAGTAGGCTTGCATCTCCACAAACCTGACTCGTATTCATGGCTGTAATCTTTCACAGTATGGCAAAAAACGTATAGAGAAAGTCCTGAAGTATGGTTCTAACTTAGATTTTTATTGGTTTGTGGCAATTTACATACTGTATCCTGCATTACAAAGGCCACAAAACACATGACATGTTTTGTGTTATTGGGCAAGACACTTTCCCCAACTTGTACCTTGTTCTTTGTACCATGATTTGCACGCTCGGTTACCTTCAGTGTTTTTAGTTGATTGCGGGAAAACGTTTGTAATGACTAAACGCAAAAACGCGCGAATGTTTCCCCGTCGACGACATACATTCCCGGGGATTATTCCCGGAAACCACAAACCAAAGCGTGATTAAGGCGCTCAGATGTGCCATGATCACAAATGTATGCTAATGCGATTCTGTGGCATACAAACATTAGAAAAGGCGGTTGGCTCTGGCGTTTGTGAACGGTGAACACGCACGGGGAGCGTTTCCAGTGCAAACCCGGCTCTGCGCTCAAAACAGGCCCGACTCCAGCTGTAATTGGCCACAAGAGGAAAACAATGGTTATTATTTCATTTCCATAAACAGATTTTTTTATTTCCTCTCACACCACAACGCCACGTTAATTATCCAAGTCTCGATTGCATAAAAGAGGATCACATTAATTAAACTGTGGTACCTTCACAATGTGTTTAAATACAGTGTGCGGATTTCACCGTCCATGGAAATAGACAGTTAAAAACACACTTCAGGACGTTCCCCCACGGAGATGCATGAGTGTTGTGTCGTACTGTGGAACATTATAACCAAAGGAACAATATTTCTATGGAAACAAACATGAGACACTGCTCTAGATCAAGTAAGAGTCAGGTTTGTGGAGAGGCAAGCCCGTTCACAGTAAGGACAGGGTTTTTTCAAGGTTTTTCAGTGCAATAAACACAACCAAAAATAAATACATACATATTATTATTAGTAACTATGACTACTACTACCACGACGACTACTACTACAACTATGACGACTACTACTACTACGACAACTATTACGACGAATACTACTACAACTATGACGACTACTACTACTACGATGACTACTACGACAACAACTACTACCACGACGACTACTACTACAACTATGACGACTACTACTACTACGACAACTATTACGACGAATACTACTACAACTATGACTACTACTACGACGACTACTACTACAACTACGACGACTACTACTACAACTATGACGACTACTACTACTACTATGACTACTACTACTACTACTATGATGACTACTACTACTAATAATAAAATTACTAAAAAGTTACAAACTGTGGCTTTAATTATATATTTGAAAATTATTAAGAATGTTTTGTCCTGATTTCATGCCGATTAAAAATACAAATATTTGCTGTGATGTATTAAACAAATTGAGTTGCAGTCTGCACAAAAAAATAGTTAAAACCAGCTTCAATGGGTTTCAGAAAATATATGTTTGAAAAATAAACAAATACTTCACAGTTGATTAACAATTAGGTTTAATAAAATACTGCTACCACTACCACTACCACTACCACTACCACTAATACTAATACTAATACTAATACTAATACTAATACTAATAATAATAATAAAATGGCTAAAAAGTTACAATACTGTGGTTTTAATTATATATACAATGATTTATTAAGAGAATGTTTTGTTTACATTGTCCTGGTTTCATGCCGATTAAAAATAATCATTATTGCTGTGAAGTTTTAAACACATTTATTTGTATATTTACCCAAACTAGTTAAAACCAGCTTCAAAAAAATATAACTTGTTTGAAAAATAAACATGTATTTAGCAGTTGATTAACAATTAGGTTTAATAATAATAATAATAATAATAAAAAGTTACAAATTATATATTTGAAAAAGTATTTATTAAGATAAGGTTTTGAATATGCTGTCCTGCTTTCATGCAGATTAAAAATAATAACTGTAATAATTTAATTGCATAGTATTTACCCAAACTAGTTAAAACCAGCTTCAGAAAATGGAACTTGTTTGAAAAATAAACATATATTTAACAGTTGATTAACAATTAAGTTTAATAAAATAAAATCTAAAAAAAAAAAGACTCTTTTTTCCTTTACATTATTATTATTATTATTATTATTAAACAGTATTAAATGTAATTATGTCTCATCTGTGTTCATGTACACCTTTTTTAAACACAAATCACAAATCCCAGTGGCGTGAAGTAAAGTCAGACCTGTAACACCTTTTTGTACATCTCTAAGCACATGTAATGCCTTTTGTAGTGCAGCTCGTCCCCACAGGCTGCACATGAGCGGGACATGTATTGGACAGGGACATGTATTGGACGGTGGAGATTGGGTGCAGTGAAGTGGAGCGCCGGATGAGGGGACCCAGGTGGAGTCCTCCCGTTTACGCTCCACACTAATGCCATCGGGAGGCCGCGCTCCCTCCGCCGGCCGTCAGCTCGCGTGCTCGTCATGCCGGGGCAGTCCTGAGGGAGCGGGGGGCAAATATGTTGAGTCTGGTGCACTGGCTGGAAGGGGACACACCTAGTTAAACTCAATAATTAAAACGGACGCCACAAATCTGTTTCAGTCCAGCGATTTTTGACAGTTATATGTGGTAAATAAGCAGCTGAGCCCAATTACTTTTCAGCAAACTGCGACCAAAAGAAGCGCAAAGAAATTGAGTTATTTTAAAGCCGTTTTGTGCAACTTTCCTGGCAGAGGGTTCGTCAAAGGCGTTTCTCCATGAACATGTTACTGCTTCGTCTTTTCCATCTTCAGAGAGATCAAACCGGACCATGTTACAGGTCAGATTTAAAGTTTTTCTATGTATTTTTGAGCTATAAATCCACCTGTAACTGAATAAATGTTTAGTTTAATTTAGTTTATCTGATTTTTTTGTCAGGGACATTGTGCAGGAGCATTAATCACGAAAAAATGAAAAGATGCTTTGTGCCAGACTCTCGCTCTCTGAGCTAATTTCCATCTGCAGCCCCTGAGACAAACAAGTTTACAGACAGTGTTTGTAACAATAAGGGTAACAAAGACGAAGGTTTGAATAAACATAAAACAATGCGATTCATAATATTTAAAGTGTCAGTAATACATTTCATCTTCACCAGTTCATTAAAAATAATTAAAACTTGTTTCCTGATACCTCCTCTGTCCCTTTCTCATGTCTAATCAGACTTCATTGCCGACACGTCTGCACTTTTACAAATTGTTGTTTCATTTCCAGGCTAAATTTAAGACCTGCGTGAAGTTCAACCGCAAACCTACACAAAAACTATGTCAATCGCTTGTGCTTCATTTGTGCTGCAAAAAGTTTCGTTTGTGCGATTCTTAAGATATTTGCAGTTTTATTTTCGGCCGATGACGTCGTCCAGCCCCTCAGAATGTTAAACAGCCTCAAAACAGGCAGAAAATTATAGAAAACGTTTGTATTTCGTTTGTGCCGTTTTGTGCAGTGACAATTTTCATTTGTGCGAGTTTATTTCTAAAATTATTCATTATTATTCCTGCTGTAATTATAGGACGTCATTTCCACTCAGCTGATCGCGGTAAACTCTGCAAAACTAGTGAAGATAAACGATCTGAGGCTGTGGAAAAGTCTGTATTATTCTATAAAATATGAATCAAAAGCAAATTACTAAAGACTGTTACAGACTTTTCCACAGCCTGAAATCATTTATCGCCACTAGTTTTGTGGAGTTTGCCGCCGTCAGATGAGCAGAAATGACGTCCTATAATTACAGCAGAAATAATAATTAATAATTTTAGAAATTCACAAATGAAAATTGTCACAGCACAAACGAAGCACAAATGATTGACAGCATTTTGGACTGTTTTATAGTATTTTGAAGCTTCCTGGGGGCCTGGCTGACCCCAATTTGACCTATAAAAGAATCATCAATTTCTCAAAAACTAAAGCAGCACAAAAAATCAGATGTCCATACAGGCTGCAAAAGTATTCATGCTCTCCATGCTCCTCTCTCACATCACATACTGCTCACCCATCTGGTCACTGACTGGTGTCACATCCCTCGAACCTCTGCAATCGCTGTACAAGACAACAATAAAAACCCTGGACAGGAAACCCAACAGTACTCATCACTGTCCAATTTTACAAAAACACAGATTACTCAGCTGGGAAAACATGGTCAAATATTCAAACTTATGTCTCATATACAAAATTATTCACAGTCTATCATCCCGTCCTCTTCATCAGTTTGTCCACATTCGAACAGCCGATCACAGTAGGACCAGAGGTGCAGCCAGAGGGGACTGGATTATTCCTTTCAGGAAAAGTGTGTTTGGTCAAACTGCTTTTTTATTTCGAGCTGCCTCTGAGTGGAACATCACCCCCATATGGATCAGAAACTCAGTCACATACAACTTCTTTAAGACTCAGTTAAAGAAATGGCTCATTGACAATCAGACCCGTCAACATTAACTGCCCCCTGCTGCCATCTTGCCCTGTGTATGTATGTGTGTGTTTGTGTGTGTTCATGTACCTGTCTGTCGTTTGCCTGGCTGCTGATCTGTTGTGTTTGACATTGTACATTTTAGCTTTACTCTATTTATTGTAATTGTTATATTGTGTTGGACACTTTTAATCCTACTCTCGTTCTTGTAGGGCGGCTTTTACCATCTGTCTGGGGACTGCAGGTGAAAAACAGCCTTTGGGCAAACCCTGGCGTATTCACAGAAATGTTTATTAATATGCGCTGTCCCTGAAATAAATAAAATAAACACAACTTTTTGCAGCACAAAACAGCACGAACGAAGCACAAATGACTGACATGATGGAGTTTTTGTGTAGGTTTGCGTTTGATGGGGGCCGACTTCACGGAGGTAAATTTAAGTCTTTACATCATTTTAGCCGAGTCGGAAGTTTGTCCCATTCTGAGATTGTTTTAAATGAAAATGCAGATTGTCCCGATGATGTTTCCGTTTGAGATTTGCAAACTGGCCATTAGCCGCTGACCTGGTTGTTAAATGGACAAACAATGTTGCTGGTGCCACATCATTGATAATCTTGAATAACAACCTTAGATTGGATAATTTAATTGTATTGTCAAAGTTGAGCATTTTATGTATAGTTAATATCTGACAGTGATGGTATTTTGTGGTTTTCGATCTAGAATCTTAAGTGCTTATAAAGAGATTCTAAAGCTTTTATTGTGATTTGCTTGGCTTGTGACCAGCATGAAACGCCAACGATTACGCGAGTCTATATTATTGCATTTAAATAGATTTTTAGTCGATGTAAAGTAGAGCTGTTGGCAGAGCAGTGACGCATAGAAACAAGCAGCGGACGCACCCTCCACCAGAATAGTTACACAATGCACCTTTAAAGTTTGGCGTCCCTGCATATTTTTTACACCGTTGCTCATTATTTGATCAGTTTACCTGTCAGTTTTTATTACAACACTGATCCAAGAATCTGAATAATAGTCCATCCTTCAGCACCACATGGGGAAAGCTGTCAGGAGCACTGGGACCCGTCTCCAGAACAAGAATTTGTCAGGATAATGGAAGATTTACTACTGTTGGGTTGATGGGGAAAAACCGGAGGGAGAGCAGAATAGAGAGACAGATACATTCATAGATGGATAGGCCCAGAAGTCAGAACCATGTCGGCTGTGGAGTAGAAACCCGAGAGTCGAACCGGAAACCTTCCTGAAACACTGAAAGCATCTATCCACTCAGCCACTGTGGCACCAAAGCTCAAGTACCTGATTTTCAAAGCGTAACAGGAAGTCTAAAGTAGTGTTCAGATCACCATGTCAGGGAGTCGAGTTTACGTGCAAAGTTTTTGTGGCCTCCTGTCTGAGCTATTCTGTGTTTTTGCAGCAGGTCTTCAGGCGACAGCGCAGCGCAAATCTGACATGGGACTCACGGCGTCAACAAATCAGGAACTACTCTCCAGTGACGTAGAACTGTGTTGGGAAAGTTCATTTTCTGCATTAACTCGTTCAAAGTTCAGTTCACAAGTTTCAAAATGAACTAGATTATTCATAGTTCATAATTGTTTATAGTTAATAGTTCATTCATAGTTCTTTTTTTCCCCCAATATGTTGCTGCGAGCGATTATTTTTCAATATCATTGCCAAAGCCCATATAGAATAAGTGTGCTTCAGTTCAGTGCTTCAGTTCAGTGCTTCAGTTCAATGTGTCGTTTGTAATTTGCTGCTGATGTGACAGAAGTGTGGATTTTCTTTTTGACAGTTGGCGGGCAAAGTTTTACACATAAACGTGAGGTTATTCCCTTCCTCTCTGACCTCGTCATAGAGCTCTTTAAAATGTTCATATGATGAATCCCTGTCAGAGTCCTGCACGGGTCCATTTTTGGAGACCCGCCCACACCCGTGCAGTACAGCACCACACCCGCCCGTAAACCTGTGATTATATCAAAGTTAAATCTGCACCCGCCTGGACCCATTAACATTCCACCCGTTACCCTCCTGTGCCCGTGATGAATCACACACAAATTAAAAGCATTCGAACTGACGCACTTTATTTTTTTGTGTGCGTCTCAACAAACAAACAGTAATAGTAGGTCGCCGCTAAGCCTTAAACTCGTAATGCACAATACACTCCATTCTTTTCTTTCCACTTTTCGTAGTTGCCTAATCACTTGCTAAGCTAAACTTGTGGGTTAAACATTTTGCTCTGAGCCCTAAACAGCACAATAACGACGAAACAAACCATGAAAAAAACAATGTCAGTTTACCACAAAATAAAAGCCTTAAATTGATCTAACCAAGGTCACTGTGCAGGAACAGTAGATCATCCACAGTCCCAGGTTTTGGCTGAGTTCTTGGATCACAAATCCAGCAGAGGAAAAGTCTCTCTCACTGGCAGCGCTGGATGCAGGATTGAGAGCACTCCCCGGGCATTGATTCACCTGACCGTGTGTAATCACTACTTTCCCACATACTTGCCCATAAAATTACGTTAAAACCCGCCTGTCTCAGCTATTGTACCTGACCCGGTGCAGGATTCTGATACTGTTTTTTTTTTGTTTCGAGGACACATGTGGCGATGTGACACTGGTGGTTCTCGTTGTTGCCAGATTGAATGTTTTTCTTCTACATATTAAGGGGTCTTTACGATGTGTTTAACCCGGTTTTCCCCTGGAACACTAAAGAAACCTGGCACCCTATTGAACAAAGTTAAGTAGAAGCTCCTGCATTCACAGTTCATTTATCAGGCAATAATACAGTGTGTTCAGTTCATGTTCGCCCAAAATATGAACGTGTTCAGGTACAACACTGGAAGCGCGTGGTATTATCCATTATCCGGAAGAAGAATGATGGTTTTATGTAATAAATAAACTAAAGCCAGCCTCTCCTGGTCTGCCAGATTTTTCGGACACATGGAAACTCTGGACGAGCCTGTAGACCTGTACATGTATGTAAACCTGATGCCCTGGCCTCCGCAAACTCAACTTGTTTACAGACTCTTTGGCAAATTACTTGTATCAGATCGGATCACATATGGAGGCAATTTCCTATCACCACGGCGACATTAGTATCTTCTTGGAATAAATCATATCAAACAAACACAGATTCAGTTGTGCAGATAATTAAAACGTAGTTAACAAACCGAGGAGGTACTGTCAACACGGGCACGCCACATGCTAAAGCCTATTGTTTTACTCAGAAATCATTGCGGTTTCTTGCTAATCACTCAAAAATGTCATTTCCTCCCCCTGGCAGTGCCTTTGATTTATATGTTACCCATAAACAACTTGTGATGTCTTCATCCATCACAGACACAGACCTGATTCATTGAGCTCTTAGTTACTCTCAGCTCAGTCAGATACAAAACACAGGCTGGTTTAGAGAATCTCAAACCAGACACTTGTTTATCTCATGCCGATCAGAGCAGAAAACACTATTAAAGGGATAGTTGGAGTTTTTTGACATGAATCTGTACGTCCCCATCAGCAGTGTCATGCATCAACACTGACTCACCTCCCGACAGCGTCTGAGCCGAGTTCTTCCCCGGTTTCGGTGCTGATGAAAGTGTCCGGCAAGTTGGCTGGGGTCATGAAAATAAAGCATTTTTCTTCTCAAAACAATATGTGTTCAAAAGAGTGACACAATTGTGTCACAAAACGTGAACCACGAAAAAGTCAGACCTCATAATCGCTTGGTACTATTTTCTCCTCCTGTGGGCTCACCACCCGCAGAGGGGTTCATAGGGGGGGTCAGGTGCTATGAGGATTGGGCAGCAAACTGCCCCCGTGACCCAGATGGATTAAGCGGGAGAAGATGGATGGACTATTTTCTCTCCACTCATATCACTCTGCACTAAATCCAGGTGAAGCCGCGCATGAATCCAACACTTTTTTCAGTAGTTCGGCAGTGTTTACATGCTCAGCCCGAAGAGATGTGAGAGAGCTAACGTGAGAGCTACAGCGATAAGTATATAAGCTTGTATGAGCTATACAAGAATATATATAAAAATGCTCCGGACTTGTGATTCTCCAGGCTGGAACAACAAAAATCTAGCTTCAGCTCCAATTCTCTGCCCCTCCTCTTTCTCTCTGCCCGTTCTGACTCCATCTGGTGAATTTGGGCATCAGTATATTCGGGTTCATAAAGATCTCCCCTTGGCTCTGTGCTAAAGGCCATGTCTTCATCGCCTGTGTCTTAGTCACACATGTCATGAACTTTCCGAGCAGGAAACACAGTGAAACAGGCGCTGCTTCACCTGGGGGCAGCACAGTGATACGAGCAGAGAGAAAATAGTACTAAGCAATAATGAGGTCTGAATTTTTCGTGGACAACGGTTTTGTGACGCAAATGTATCACTCTTTTGAACACATATTGTTGCTGGACACTTTCATCAGCACCGAAACCGTGGAAGAACTCGGCTCACCAGACGCTGTCGGGAGGTAAGTCAGTGTTGATGCACAACACTGCTGACGGGAACGTACAGATTCATGTAAAAAAAACAAAACAACAACTATCCCTTTAAGCAGTAATTAACAACACTTTCTGTAGATCACCTGAATGCACCATCCCCAAGCCCTTTAAAAAGACGCGCCAATTGATTTTTACTGTCTCAAAAACATTGAAACCTAACGTGGCTCTGGCTGTATGGACATGTGGAGCCCTCTAAACCCAAGCAAACACTCCAGTCTGATTGAAGCGACACAACAGCGGAACAAAACTTTAGTCTGAGGACCTCTCGCAAGCAAACGATTCAGCAGGAGCTGGATAAGAACAATTCTCAAGAGTCTGAACTCGCGAAGACCTCGAGGCTGTAGTGAAAACCAGAGTCCATTTGAAACAGTTTGCAGTGGTCCAAAGTTATTCCTCACTGACCTTATGCGTTCTGAGCATCCTAGTTGAGCACTGTCTTCCTTTGACCTATTGTATATTGTTGAGATTTTATATTTTATTACTTATTTTCTGTTTTATTTTGACTTATACATACACATTTATGTAATTATTATTTCTTGTGGATCTATAAAATTTGTCTAAGTTATTTATATTTACCAGAGCGGAGTGGTGCTGTGACAGTAATGCTAACAACTAGCATGCTAAACACACACTTCCTGATTCTCGGACAATAAAAAGATGTTATAATTAGACGCAGTTGACTTATTTTGACCTCAAGAGCTGCTTATACAACATTTTGATCAAATACATGAAAAAAACAAACCAGGTACAGGTTCTTTAAAGATGCATGGCGCTACTTTTCACCTGCTTGTCTCCATGGAGATGTTATTTACCTGGAATGTTCCATGGTGTGACATTTAACACATGTATCTTGCATTTATTTGTTAGTGGTGCTCAAAAATACAATCAGTCTCTCTGCGAATAGGCTTGCATCTCCACAGATCTGACATGTAAGGTAGCCCATGGTTGTCTCCCTTGAGATAGGTTGGTTTAAAGTCTACTACGGAACATTTATTTATCTATTTAAGCAAGGGCAGTGCACAGAAAACATTCATCTCAGAGTAAAGACGCTCTGTGCCAGATTTAGCTACAAGCTGCTCTCCATCTGCAGACCTCAGGCAGGTACAAAATACAATCAAGAAACTATTTACATTAGTCCAACTCTAACAACAACATTTCATCAGTAACGATGAGCGCACAGCCCGCAGAAGACACAGCAGCAGACTCAGTGTCACGTGCATGATGCATCGGCTGTTATGTGGCAGAGTGGCTATGGAGCGCTCTTATGTGATTGGCCCGATATCTTTGCCATTTTTTGCCCTAGCGACGTGAATCTTGACACTGCACACGCCCACACCATTAGGATGACACTCTCCAAATTTGAGATCAGTCGGATGAGCGGTTCAAGAGTTATGTGTGGAAAAGACAAATAAATCAACATGCCCCCTACGAAGAAGAAAACTTTTCGCACCCCCCCGCTCCACAGAACCGCTACCAAATGTGGAAAATCGCACCCTCGTCTTCGATCGCCGACATACGAGAGCAAACGGTTTAGTGGCATCTCCAAGGCGACTCCTGGGACACTCGCATCAGGTGTCCAAGCGTATTCTGTGCTGCACTCACCTGCACCATGAGGATCCTGTGTCCTCCTCATCGTTAAAGATGATGTTCGTGTTATAGTTCGGGACACTGGCGTCATCCAGTGTGACAGAAACCATAAGGTAAGGTTTATTTCTATAGCGCTTTACACAGACACATGTCCCCAAAGCGCTTCACACAGCATTTTACAGAGCATTTTTTCATTCACTCCATACCCGGTGGTGATAAGCTACTGTTGTAGCCACAGTTGCCCTGGGGCAGACTGACGGAGGCGCGGCTGCCAAACCAAGCGGCGCCAACCGTCCCTCCGACCACCACCAACACTCACTCATACAACTTTCACACCTACAGTGCATGTTTTAAGATACATGTCTAAAGCTGCAGCAGTATCAGCTCCTCTGCTGTTTGGTACGCCATCTTATATGATGCTCACAGTGCTCGCTGGTTTACTGAAGGAGCATTCGCAAAGCGGGAGGATTGTTGGCAATATTCAGCACATTTTTGCTGAAAAAACTCAAGCGGCTCATCAGCGTGATTGGAGTGTCATGTCTTTAAGCAACACTGTAATTTATTACTGTTGGCTGTCACCTGCCAACGGTTTTAGTTAGACACAGTAAATATGCTTACAGCTTTACAGCTCCTCTTGCCCTCTTTATGGGGCTGCAGCATCAGCTGCCAGTGACACGTGGGGAGAGGTCCCTCGAGGCGATTCTGATCCAGAGCGTTCCCTTCCCCGCCGTGTTGACAGTATCGCTCTGATCTAATCTAACGTTACTACCTGCTTGCCTCCCTGGTCACTCTGTCCCTCAGGTTCTCCATCAATAATCTCTGGCTGCTCCTCTCTGTCCACTGCTGCTGTCTTCACTTCCAACAACCTGTTCTGCAGAGGACGTGGAGGCTACAGCGTCCCCTCCAGCGAATATGTGTTATTTTCACACATTTCGTAGCTTCTATAGTGGGATTCTTCAATTGCTTAGCCCACAACTTCTCCGTACCCCTTTGTTCCGCTTAGCTCGCTCCATGTTTCCACACTCAAAAGTATGAAACTGGCGGGGATCAGTGCGGGGAAGCGGTGGGGCCGCTTTCGTAGGCTACGATATCCTGATTGGTTTAGTCCACTGTCTATCCATGGTCCATATTGAAGATGGACCAATGGGCCGCCTCCTCTAAATTGTGGGTCAGTCTCAAAGTATAAAAAAAACCAAAAAACACGCACAACATTGGCCCCTCAGGACTGTCGGCCCACCGATATGCCCGATTACCAGTCCAGGCCTGCCCAAATGTAATAATAAAGAAAAGTGCATTTTAATAATACATAAAGTGGCTCTGACAATAACCACAGTTCTTCATTACACATTTCTAACAATCAGAATTCATTCTTTATCATTTCTATAATTACAAGATTTCTAATTCATTGCCGTCAATATCCTCTAAAATTCTAGACAAAACTTCATGGAGAGAAGCAGGTGGCGCATGCTCCACCAGGAAAGTTGCCTAATGCACCTTTCATTGCGCTTTTAGCTCCACTTTCCTCAGTCGAAAACAAAGCACTGCAAACCTCTCAATTGTTTTCAGAATTAAGCGTAATTAACAACCCTGTATTTCCACGTGTCACCTGAACGCGCCGTCTCCGGGCCCTTTCACCGCGGCCTCTCGTACAGGTTGCCATTAACGACAATCACAGTGGGCACCGGGAATGAGGCGTCTAATCAGCGCGGCTAATGCGGGGCTAATGAAACACCTCTGAAAGCGCTGAGTGTGTGCTAGCGAGCGCCGCCCGTGTTTGCGCCGCTCGTCTGATAGAGATAAAAACAAGCTAATAACATCAGGCTAATCAGACTTAAACAGGATTTAAAGATATTGAAAAAGGGATTATTTTGAAAGACGGGCTTTGGAGTTTCTCGAGGCGCTGCTGTTGTTGCCCGGAGAAAGAAAGCTGAAATTACCTTAGATTACCTCACAATAATGGAGAGACAATTTGTATAGTTATAAATAAGCACGGCTGTTCTGTTTGTATTTGCCCAAATGTGTTTCTAGTGTTTCTATGACCACAGTGCACTCATGGTAATTGGAACTTATTTATTTAAGAGGGACACTGCATATTCATGAACATACACTTGTAAATACGCCAGAATCAGCACGAACGCGACCTTACATCTGTAGTCCCTGCAGGTCGGAGAGATCGAAGCAACATAAGACGACTTCGCACAAACGGTCAATGATAATTCACAGGACAAACATGGTAGAAGCAGCTCTGCCTGGTTCACTCATTAGTGTCTGGAAACGTTCTAAAACAACTTCATAAGCAGCTTTAGACTCACACTTTGTTGATTTCCCACTGCACAGGCCAAAGCCCACAAGTCGATTGTCGACTCCAGCGGCGGCGAGAGGTCAGAGCCGCCAGAAGCAACAAGTGAAGATCAACTACTGACTGTGAAGAAGAAGAGAAACTGAAACATGTTGAAAGAAAATGGTTTGATATGATAAATATGATTAACTCGTAAATAAATGGGATTAGAAACGACATTGGCGATCAAGTCTTTTGGGCTTTCACATGCACAGTGGGAATTTTTTTTACTATAACTTCTATAATTTGCCTTTGAAGATTAAATGTTGGTATTTGGTCTCTGATTTTATAAAATAAATATCCCCCAAAAGTGTGACTTATAGTCAGTATATTACAGATGTTTTTTTTCTTCTTCATTATGTACTTTTTGGCTGGTGCGACTTATAGTCTGAAAAAATACGGTAAGTGTAAAGCTGCTTATAAAGTTGTTTTCTAACGTTTCCAGACACTAATGAGTGAACCAGGCAGAGCGTTTTGTTTGTTAGACTCGTGGCTGTTGTCAGATGGGTTAAAGTGGTGTTAAGCTTCTTCAGTGTGAAGCAAATTTGCATTTTACGTGGAAGTTCAGAACTTGCCCCCATCACTACACTAGTTTGTTGCCTTGACAGACTCACTGCCACAGTGAGATCTCCACTGAGGAAACACTGATCTGTGCTGTTTTTTGGCTTCTGACAGAATTCCACCACCTCTAGCAACGGACTTTAGCTTCAAACATGTCGGAGTTTCCCTTTAAGCCTTCGTGGTTTTAAATGTGCTGCATGTGGTCGAGTCTCTTATTGCAGCTGGGCTGTTGTTCCACATTTCTGTACTATTGACTGAAAGCAGCTGCTGACTGAATGTTGTGCGTCTATAAGGTGTTACTCAGTCGCCTCTGCAACTGCAACTTTATCTATAACACACTTTAAAAACAACACAGATTGACCAAAGTGCTACAGGACACAGCAGAATAACGACCATAAGAACAATAATAATAATGCATCAGTTTTATACAGCGCTTTTCAGGACACTCAAAGACGCTTTACAGAGCATTATTCATTCACTCCAGACCCGGTGGTGGTAAACTACTATTGTAGCTACAGCTGCCCTGGGGCAGACTGACGGAAGCGAGGCTCCAATCTGCGCCATCGGCCCCTCCGACCACCACCAACACTCACGCACACACCACTTTCATACTAGGCAATGTGGGTGATGTGTCTTGCCTAAGGACACAACAACAGTTTTTGTGACTGGCGCCCCCCTGTGGCACCTGGAATTCCTTGTGGTCTCCCATCCAAGTACTAACCAGGCCCGGCCCTGCTGAGCTTCTGAGATCTGACGGGATCAGGCTTTGACGAGCCGGTATGGCCACAAAGAACAATAAAACAGCTTATGACTAAAATCAGAAAGAGCACCATCGCTGCACAATCACCGTTCAAGAAACTACTGCACATCGCGTCAGGTTTGTGAAGTTGTTGTGAACGGTTTTGTATCATTGCACAGAATCTGACAACACCAAAAGGAGGATTGGAAAAAACCTGAAGCATGGACGACGTTCAGGCAGGTTCTGATGAAAGAACAATTATGACATGGCTAAATTAAAAAGAAAAAAAGTTAAAATAATAAAGAGTAGTATTAATAAAACTAATGCATGTGTTTATTTGCAACAATGAAAATAAAACACTCAAAATCTGCCTGAAGATTTTCAGGAACTATTAAAAAGCAACTTTTTGTTATTTTTCTTTTATTTCCAAATCTGTTGTCAAGGGAAATAAACCTTATTCCACAAAAATACTAAAAAGTAAAACTAAAAACAGTCACTAATAATATTAATAATAACACTAATAATGTTTTGCTGTTAGTTTCCATCCATAAAAAAATGTTTATGAAAAATACAAATAAAAAAGCAAAAAATGCATGAATCTCTTATCTTTACAAAAATAAATAAATATAATAAATAAACTCCTCTGTCACATTATCGGAGCCTGACAAAAGCCTGAGATGAAAGTTCACCTCCGAATAGAAAACAGACGCATAAAGAAATGGAAAAGTGTGAGTGAGAAAAGGTGAGATTCGGTCTGATTTGACACAGTCTTTGTGATAATCACTTAAGCACAAACAGCACCTCTGCTCCTCCCTCCTCTTCTGTTCCTCTC
This sequence comes from Odontamblyopus rebecca, assembly GCA_030686955.1. Classification (NCBI taxonomy): domain Eukaryota; kingdom Metazoa; phylum Chordata; class Actinopteri; order Gobiiformes; family Gobiidae; genus Odontamblyopus; species Odontamblyopus rebecca. Next base: position 27,812,018 of record CM060674.1, read on the forward strand.
ACTCTCTTCTGCTTTCATTCGCTCCCATTTTCTTTTTATATCCCTCTCTTCCTCTTTCACCGCTCCACTTTGCTCCACTCTCTTCCCTCTCCCCTCTTCGTCTCTTCTTTCTCCTCTTCTCCCCTTTCCCTCTCCGGTCCTCCCCCCCTCTCGCTTTCTCTCTCTTCCTCTCCCTCTTTTCTCCTCTTCATCTATTCTCCTCTCTTCTCTCTCTCTCTCAGATCCTCTTCTCCTCTCCCCTCTCTTTGCTCCTCCTCTCCCTCTCTCCTCCAGTCTTCTCTCTCCCTCTCTTCTCCACTTTCCCTCTGCTCCAGTCTTCTCTCTCCTTCTCTTTTCCTCTCCTTCAGTATTCTCTCTCGTCCTCTTTCTCCTCCCATCTTCTCTCAACTCCTCTCTTCTCTCCTCTCCATCTCTGCTCCAGTTTTTTCTCCTCTTTTCCTCTCCCTCTCTCCTCCAGTCTTCTCTCTCCTCCTCTGCTCCTCTCCTCTTTTTTCTTCATGCAGCCTCTCTCCTCTCCCTCTCTTCCTCTCTCCTCTCCCTCTCTTCTCCCCTACTCTCTCTCCCTCTCTGCTTTTTCTTTTTCTTTTCCTGTTTCCCTCTCCTCCAGTCTTCTCTCTCCTCCTCTTCCCGCTCTCTTTCTCTCCTCCTCAGAGGCGTGTGGTCAGAATCTGGCAAAAGTTTGGTACGAAAAGAAAAAAAAAAAAGTAGAAAGGAAGAGCACATTAAACATACAGGGGAGAGGGGCTTATGGGCAAAACAAAAATGAAAAAAGGAACAAAAAAAGTGAGAAAGGAAAGAAAACAATATCCAGATTGATTAAAGGTGCACTGTGTAACTTTTGTAGTGTCGAATACCTGCTCGTCTCCATGGAGATGCTATCGTTTTGGCTGGAATGTTTCGCACTACGGCATTAAACGTATCACATTTATTCAGTTTCAGGTGTTTTTTGTTTGTTTTTTTCTGTCTTTAAAATCCAGAATTTGTGAGTGTGCTCGCCTCTCCACAGATCTGACCTCCCCCTGTTTGGGTCTATACAGATAAATGAGTGTAATGGCCCTAATGTGGACCACAGCAACGGCATCTCCATGGAAACAAGCAGGTGGGGGACTCTAAACTGGAAAGGTTACACAGTGCAGCTTTAAAATGACTTGAATTTTCATTTTAATGATAAAGTCGGGATTATTTTCATATTGAAGATGTTTTTAATGTTTTAAAATACAGGATTTCTCATTTCAAGCCAAATTATTGTTATAATTATTCATTCGCTGATGTGGTGCAGTTTTATTTACATTTCTGGCAAAGCTAAATTATTTAGAAAAGTAAAAATGTTCATCTAAGTAAACCTGAACTTTCCTCAGGATCAATACAGAATCTCTCTCCCTCTCTTGCTCTCTCCATTCCTCCCTGTCTCTGCCTCTCTCCTTTGCCTCTCACTCTGTCTCTCTCTCTCTCTGTGTCTCTCTCTCTCTTTCAGTCTTTGTCTCTTTCAGTCTCTCTCTCTGCCTCTCTCTCTCTCTCGTTTCCGTCACTTTCTGTCTCTCTCTCTCTGTGTCTGTCTCTCTCTCTGTCTCTGTCTCTCTTTCAGTCGTTCTGTCTCTCTGTCTCTCTCTCTCTGCCTCTCTCTCACTCTCATTTCTGTCACTGTCTCTCCTTCTTTCTGTCTCTCTCTCTATCTTTGGCTCTATCTCCGTCTCTCTCTCACTGTATCTATCTGTGCCTCTCTGTCTGTCTCTTTTTCTCTGTCTCTCTGTTCCTCTCCTTTGTCTCTGTCTCTGACTTTGTCTCTCTTTCTCTCTCTCCTTCTTTCTGTCTCTCTCTCTCTCTGTCTCCATGTCTTTGTCTCTCTCCTTCTTTATCTCTCTCTCCCCCTCTATTTTATCTGTCTCTCTCGGTCTCTCTCTCCTCCTTTCTGTCTGTCTCCTTTCTCTCTCTCTCTCTGGCCGTTTCTCTCTCTTGCTCTCTCTGTCTCCCTCTGCTCTCTTCGTTCCTATATCTCGCTCTGTCCTTCTTCCTGTCTCTCTCTCCATTTCTTTATCTCTCTCCTTCTTTGTCTCCGTCTCTCCGCCTTTCTGTCTCTCTGCATCTCTCCGTCTCTCACTTTCTCTTTGTCTCTCTCATCAAATTAAACCATGTATCTCCCCCAAACCTCCTCTATACACAAATATCCCCCTTTTCTTTCTTCTTTCTGCAGTGCACTGTCCAGAGTCTGCACACGTGGAGGCTGTGGAGGACGGGGGTGAGCCGACAGGAGCCGACAGGAGCCGACAGGAGCCGACAGGTGCAGAGCAGAGCCGTTTCACCGCGGGCTGTGACGCTTATATTAGCTGCTGTCCTCCTGAATGTGGCCGTAGACACAGCCCGGTCTGAACACCGCACCAGACCTCGGATTTATATTGTCGCTCGGAGCAGCTCTTCTTTCCCAGATGCACTAAACCCGGCTCGAACGGGAGCGCCGCACATCAGCTTTAGGACCAATTCACCAGATTTTCACCCGGACCTGCCAGAGCTTTCCCAGTCAACACCCAAAAACGACTCGAACGACGCAAGCTCCCATTTTCTATTATATTCCGCTTTACGGCCAATTCTCCGCTTTGCACAACATCGCCGTTACTTGACAGATGTTTTTGGCAAATTTCGAGCAACTGCTGAAAACCAAAAACAAGAATTAACCGTTTTAAAATCTGTTGCCAAGTGAAATAAGAACAAAAACACCACCAAAGTACCCACATTATTGTTACCGTCGCCTCATTTCCACCAGAAACTGCTTCAGGTTTTCCGTAAAATTCTCAAAAATACTGAAATGATGCAAGTTTCATTTTGTGTATTATTTTACAGCCATCTGTTTGTCTTCATGGAAATTTAGTTTTGATTTTTGTCGCTGGGGATTGTTGCTTGATGATTATATTGCTAAAAATGCCAAACCTCCGTGAAGTTGGCCTCCCATCAAATTCAAACCAACACAAAAACTATGACGATAGTTTGTGCTGTTTCGTGCTGGAAAAAGTTTCATTTGTGTTGCGTTAGTTTCTGAGAAATTAACAATTCTTTTATCGGTCAAATTGGGGTCAGTCAGCGCCCAGGAAGCTTCAAAATGCTCAAAAACAGTCCAAAAAAGAGTCAATCGTTTGTTCTGCTAAAAGTTTTGTTTGTGCGGTTATGGCTTTTAAGGTATTAGGAGTTTTATTTGACGTCATCCAGCCCCTCAAAATGTTAAATAGCCTCAAAACAGGCAGAAAATTACACGAAAAGTTTATATTTGATTTGTGCTGTTTTGTGCTGTGACAATTTTCATTATTATTTTTGTGGAAATCATACGTCATTTCCGCTCAGCTGACGGCGGCAAACTTGATAAACAATCTCGGGCTGTGGAAAAGTCTGTATTATTATATAAAATATGAATCAAAAGCAAATGACTAAAGCCTGATACAGACTTTTCTGCAGCCTCAGATCATTTATCGCTACTCGTTTTGTGGAGTTTTGCTGAAGTCGCCGCCGTCACCTGAGCGAAAATGACGTCATAAAAATGTATAATTCTAGAAATAAACTCGCACAAATGAAAACTGTCACAGCACAAATTAAATACAAATGTTTTCTATAATCTTGAGGCCTGTTTTGAGGCTATTTAACATGTTGAGGGACTGGACGACGTCATCGGCCGAAAATAAAACTGCAAATATTTTAAGAACCATAAGTGCATAAACAAAACTTTCTGCAGCACAAACAAACACATAAAGCTCTGTAATGCTCTGTGGGGCATGTGTCTGTGAAAAGCGCTGTACAAATGAACATTTACTTAAACGACTGACACCATTTTGGGTCAATTTAGAGCATTTTGAAGCTTCCTGTGGGGCCGACCCCAGTTTGACCGATAAAAGAATCGTTAATTTCTCCAAAACTAAAGCAGCACAAACTAAACTTTTTGCAGCACAAACGATTGACATAGTTTTTGTGTAGGTTTGCGTTTGATGGGGGGACCGACTTCACGCAGGCTGTGCACCACCTGCTTGTCTCCATGGCGATAGACAAGTTTAAAGTCTTAGTGTGCAACATTCCAGCCCAAGGTTTTCCATCAAATTCTGGAAAATACTACTTAAATTACTACTTCTCCGCTTCGTGTAACTCCAGATCTCGCCAGAGGCTTTTGGTCGATTTGTAGGAACTATTAAACGTTATTTTGCATTTATATACACGTGGTTTACAAAAGTGATGCCGAGGGGAACCAGAACATCGATTGGAAAATAGCGTAATATGTTCTCTTTAAAATACTAATCGTGTTTTTCGCCATTTCTATCACAACAGTGCTTTGTGCAACGCCGCCAGAACTTACCAGAGGTTTTATTTTTTTTAATTCTTCTTTTTATTTCATCCGGAATTTGTCATTTTAGAATTTGTTGCCAAGGGAAATAAAACAGAGCCACAAAAGTCCCCGAAATCCTGTCCTCTTATTTTCACCAGAAATTGCCTGAGGCTTTTGGGTAATTTTTAGGGACTATATTGACTTCACTCAATCACTATTTTCTTATAAATCACACGATATTTTTTTTCATAAAACCCCAATTCAGAGTCTGGCCTTTTCTATTACCACATTTCTTTGTGCAGCACCACCAGAATTTACCACAGGCTTTTTGGTTGATTTTCCAGGGACCTTTGAAAAGTCGTCATGTTTTTTTCAGAAATGTGCTGCCAAGGGAAATACTCCAAAAATCTGATTTATAGAAATACTTATCATATTTTTACCAGAACTGGCCAGAGGTTTTTCAGTCAACTTCGATTTATTTTTTCTTCTTCTTTACTACAGCTACAGTCTCGCCCGTCTATAAACATAACTCATGTTTGTGACCCGTTCTTTTACCATGGCTTCAAATTTGCCAGAGGCTTTTCTAGGAACGACTGAAAAGCAAGTTCACATTTTTATTTTACACATAAGATTTTTACTAATTTTTTGACAAGGTAAAAAAAAACATCTTTCATTTTTTTCCTTTAAAAAAAACCCATCCCATCTCATTTTTTGTCTTTAATATAAATAAAATTATTGAATAAAACTCTTTATCTCACAAAATATTAGACTAATATTTTATGATTTATCCAGGACTGGACGGAAGTTTTTGGTCAGATTCTAGAAACTACTAAAATTTAGGAAGTTGTCAGTTTTCTTTTATACATAAACTACTTACAAATGTGTTGCCAAGGTAAATAAAGAAATAAATAAATCTTAAAATTTCCAAATTTTCTATTACCTCATCTCCTTTTTATCTCTTTTTTCTTTCATTTAAATAAAATAAAACTATCGCTATCTCCCAAAATATTATACTAATACTTTATGATTTATCCAGGACCTGACAGAGGTTTTTGTCAATTTTCTTTTGTACACAAACTATTTACAAATGTGTTGGCAAGGGAAAGAATCTCTTTTTTTTCTCTATTTCACAGAATATTATACCAATATTTTATGATTTGGTGTGCCGCATGGCGACAGCTGGTTGGCAACAGTGTCTGGAGAGAATTTTCCCATACTGCACCTGGCAGTGGGTTTTTTGGCACCAAGGATCTTGTGCCATTGAGAGACTGAGGATGGGACAGTGTGTTTGCTGATGTCTGTTAGATTATGTTTCCATGTTTTTCACTGTGAAGCCCATTGGGGAACTCTTGTGATTCTGGGCTATAGAAATAAAACGGAATTGAACTGAATTGATTTATCCAGGACCTATACAATTTCAGGAAGTTGTCCATTTTCTTTTCTACACAAACTATTTATTAATATGTTGCCAAGATAAAGAAACCATATCCCATTTGTCATTTTCTTTTTTTCTTTAATTTAAATAAAATTACTGAAAAAACTATTGCTATCTTACGGTGGCGTATTGCTATCACTCCCCAAAATATTTTTCGGCTCAGTTTCACGTAATTACGCGAAAACTTTCACATTTTAACGTGATATTTATCACGTTATAACGTGAAATTATCACGTTATTTCATTATATGAAATCACGTTATTTCATGTGGTATTTTCACGTTATAACGTGAAATTATCACGTTAATACGTGATGTGAATTTATCACGTTATTTTGTGATAGGCATTTATCACGTTAATACGTGATGTGAATTTATCACGTTATTTTGTGATAGGCATTTATCACGTTATTTCATGATATATTCAAGTTACAACGTGAAAATGTCAAGTAGGACTATGGTTTTACGTGATTTCATTAGCCTGTATGATCAGCCACAGCCAAGTCACGCTCCAGCTTGGATGCATTTCAAATGCATGAATCTGTAGCTATGTAACATGCCGTATTGGGGTAATTGCTCATGCAGGAAGAGAGCAACTTCCAGCAAGTCAGACTGGGCTTCCCTACTCCAGAGGGATCCGCAGCGGATCCGGTCTCGGTCCACCAAATCCACGCCACAGTCAGTCCGCTCGGCGGATCCGCTGCATATTTGTCCCGTATTCGCTTTATGACTGTCAAATAACCCTAATCGTTGGGCAGCCTGCTGTCACACAGAGGAACCGCGGCTAAATCAGTTTATATACGCACAGTGAATGCGCATTTAATACTGCAGTTGGTATATGTGTAGTATTAATGAATGGATCCGCGGGTAGCTCGGTTCAGATCCGCTGTGCAGACGCGCCTTTGACTTTATATCGACGTTATCGGTGTAGTAAAAAGAATCACCCACTTGATGTCCGCGGATTTAATTGCAAGTAAATGGTTAAACCGTTCACTGTATTTGCCATTATTAAAATTAATTGATGTTCTGCTAATAGCCTATTGCTGACAAGCGACACAGCAAGACCGCGGCGGACACGCCGCTGATCCGCTGCGTCTCCGCGCGGCGGACCGCAACTAATCCACCGGGGACTCTGATGCCGGTCCGTTCGGCGGATCTGCAGCGAATCTCGGCAAACCTCTGCGGATCCGCCGCAAATACTTTTTACTGTTTAATTTCCGCCTGAACAACCCCAACAATTTCAGTCACCTCCGTAGCGTTGCCATAGGCAACATACTTATTTGAATCCCATCCATCCTATAAGAGGTTAATATTTCCCAGTGCCTCATGCCAAGAAGGAAATAAAAGCAAATACAGCGAGAGACGTCGTGATTGGCTGTGGCTGATCTTATAATGAGATCATGTAAAACCATACTTGATGTTTTCACATTCCCTCTTGTGGGCTCCACTCAGAGGGTTTATGGGGGATCAGGTGCGCAGAGGACTGGGCGGTGAACTGCTGCCCCCACGACCCAGCCGGATAAAGCGGGAGAAGACGAATGAATGGATGTTTTCACGTTATAAGTGAACATATCACGAAATAACGTGATTATTTCACATCACATATTAACATGATAATTCCACGTTATAACGTGAAAATACCACATCATGAAATAGCATGACCATAGTTTTCACGTAATTACATGAAACTGAGCCGAAAAATATTTTGGGGAGTGATAGCAATACGCCACTGTACTATCTCACAAAATACTACACTAATATTTTATGATTTATCCAGATCCTGACTGAGGTTTAGTTTTTTCAGTCAAATTCCAGGAAAAATGTGTCAAACTATATCCAGACATGTTTTTGACCAATATTACGACAGTTAAAAATCTCACCATAACTTTCCAGAGGTTTTCAGCTCAATTAAATGCTTGAAATGTTCCACAGTGCGGCATTAAACCGCTCTACTTTACATTTATTCAATTACAAGTGGTTTTATAGCTCAAAAATACCTACAAAAACAGACACTCTGACTGTGAGCGGGGGTCGCCTCTCCACAAAGATCTGACCCCCCCAACAGAAAAGTTTCACAATGCATCTTTAATATGCGAGTTATGATTTGGCCACACTGCTTCTTAAAACACCAGAACTCGCTAAAGGTGTTTGGTCGATTTCTAGGAACTAATAAAAAGCTCGGTGATATTTTTCTTTTACACAGAAACAGCCACTTTTTAATGCGTTACCAGGGGAAATAAACCAACAATACCACAAACGTTTACTCAAAGCAGTATTTTTGTCGCCTCATTTTACTAGAACTTGCAAGAAATTTTTTGTAAACGTCTAGGAACTATTGATTCAAGCAAATTACAGTTTTATGTTTTTTCTAAAATGTGAGTCCAGAAAAAGGTTCATAACCAGGTTCATTACTTCTCTATCAAAAATTGCCTTTTTTTTTTTTTTTTTTTTTTTGGTCAGTACGAACTATTGAAAAGCAAGCTGTTATTTTTCTTTTTTAGAGAAACAGTCTTTTTTTGCCAAGGGAAGTAAACTAACAAAGCCACTAAAGTACCACTTTCCGGTCTCCTCATTTTCATTAGAACTTTCCCCAGAGTTTTGGATGATTTTTAGGGACTACAGATTTCAGCAAATCACATTTTTTTCTTGTAAATTACGACTACTTTTCTTAAAATGCCAGTCTAGACAAATAATTTTCATAATCAGTCTGATTCTGTGTCTGCTTTGGGCAACACCAGAAATTGCCAGAGGTTTTTTTGGTCAAGACGAACTACTGAAAAGCAACAGAATTAGTTTTTGTGTGTTTTTTGCCAAGGGAAATAAACCAAAACTGCCACAACAGTACACACCTTATATGTCCTGTATTTTCAGAACATGCCAGAGATTTTTGGTCAATTTTTAAGAACGTCAGAAAATCAGAGTTTTTTATTTTATTTTTTATAATAGTAGTTGTAGCAGTAGGTGTAGTTGTTGTAGTAGTTATAGTTGTTGTAAAAGTTGTTGTAGTAGTTGTAATAGTTGTAGTAGTTGTTGTTGTAGTAGTTGTAGTTGTTGTAGTAGTTCTTGTAGTAGTTGTTGTAGTAGTTGTAGTTGTTGTAGTAGTTGTAATAATTGTAGTAGTACTTGTAGTAGTTATAGTTGTTGTAGTAGTAGTTGTAGTAGTTGTAATAGTTGTAGTAGTACTTGTTGTAGTTGTAATAGTTGTAGTCGTTGTAGTCATTCTTGTTGTAGTTGTTGTAGTAGTTGTAATAGTTGTAGTAGTACTTGTAGTAGTTGTTGTTGTAGTTGTAATAGTTGTAGTCGTTGTAGTTGTTGTAATAGTTGTAGTCGTAGTTGTTGTAGTAGTTGTAGTAGTAGTTGTAATAGTTGTAGTCGTTGTAGTTGTTGTAATAGTTGTAGTCGTAGTTGTTGTAGTAGTAGTTGTAATAGTTGTAGTCGTTGTAATAGTTGTAGTCGTTGTTGTTGTAATAGTTGTAGTAGTACTTGTAGTAGTTGTTGTTGTAGTTGTAATAGTTGTAGTCGTTGTAGTCGTTGTAGTCGTAGTCGTTGTAGTAGTAGTTGTTGTAATAGTTATAGTCTTAGTCGTAGTTGTAGTAGTTGTTGTAGTAATTGTAATAATTGTAGTCGTAGTTGTAGTAGTAGTTGTTGTAATAGTTGTAGTCGTAGTTGTTGTAATAGTTGTAGTCGTAGTTGTTGTAGTAGTAGTTGTAGTAATAGTTGTAGTCGTAGTCGTAGTTGTTGTAGTAGTTGTAGTAGTAGTTGTAATAGTTGTAGTCGTTGTAGTTGTTGTAATAGTTGTAGTCGTAGTTGTTGTAGTAGTTGTAGTAGTAGTTGTAATAGTTGTAGTCGTTGTAGTTGTTGTAATAGTTGTAGTCGTAGTTGTTGTAGTAGTTGCAGTAGTTGTTGTAGTAGTTGTAATAGTTGCAATAGTTGTAGTCGTAGTCGTAGTTGTTGTAGTCGTAGTTGTTGTAATAGTTGTAATAGTTGTAGTCGTAGTTGTTGTAGTAATTGTAATAATTGTAGTCGTAGTAGTAGTTGTTGTAATAGTTGTAATAATTGTAGTTGTAGTTGTTGTAGTAGTTGTTGTAGTAGTTGTAATAGTTGTAGTAGTACTTGTAGTAGTTGTAATAGTTGTAGTAGTAGTTGTTGTAGTAGTTGTTGTTGTAGTAGTAGTCGTAGTAGTTGTTGTAGTTGTAATAGTTGTAGTAGTACTTGTAGTAGTTGTAATAGTTGTAGTAGTACTTGTAGTAGTAGTTGTAGTAGTTGTAATAGTTGTAGTAGTAGTTGTTGTGTAGTTGTTGTAGTAGTTGTAGTTGTTGTAGTAGTTGTAATAATTGTAGTAGTACTTGTAGTAGTTGTTGTAGTAGTTGTAATAATTGTAGTCGTAGTTGTTGTAGTAGTTGTAATAGTTGCAATAGTTGTAGTCGTAGTCGTAGTTGTTGTAGTAGTTGTAGTAGTAGTTGTAATAGTTGTAGTCGTTGTAGTTGTTGTAATAGTTGTAGTCGTAGTTGTTGTAGTAGTAGTTGTAATAGTTGTAGTCGTTGTAATAGTTGTAATCGTAGTCGTAGTTGTTGTAGTTGCTGTCGTCGTAGTAGTTCTAGTTGTTATTGTAGTAGTTGTAACATATTTTTAAATGTATTTATTTTTTCTTTTTTTCTTTATTTTAAAAATGACTATTTTTCCTTTTCTTTTAATTATTTCTTTCTTGAACATAAATACATTTAATTTGTCTGTGCAGCACTTTGAAAACAGTCGTTTATAAAATGTGCTTATATATAAATAAACCAAGAGGAATAAACCGACGTCGTCACCAAAGTTAAAAGTCTTCCCCGACTAATATTACTGCACTTTGCCTTCATTTTCACCAGAACCTGCTTCAACAAATACCAACAGGTTTCTTATAAGTTATTTTCCAATTCCATTACCACACTTCTTTGTGCAACAGGTTTCTGATCGATTTCTAGGAAGTTGTCATCCATTTAACACCAAAACAGACCAACATGTTTCTGAGTCTGACTCGCATCAAAATCTGTGTCATTTTCACCACGACTTGCCAGAGGTTTTTCAGTCAACTTCTATTTTTGTTGCTACAATCTTGCTAAAAATTTACCCAAACTGTCCCCTTGTTTTCACCAGAAGTTTTTTAGTAAACTATTGACTTCAACAAATCACATTTTCTCGTAAATTACAGCTATGTTTCTCTTCTCTGCTTTGTGAAACACCACCAGGACTTCCCTTTGAGGTTTATGGTCCATATCTAGATCATTTTATGTACATATTTTACAGTTTTGTTTGTGTTCACAGATTATGTTTCTGACCAGTTCTGCTTTATGGCTTTTTACCAGGATTTGTCTGAGGTTTGGGTCAATTTCCAACTATTGAAAAGCAAGTGTTGATTTTGCAGCTTTCGTTATTAAGTTGATGCCAAGGGAAATAAAACAACACTGTTTTCATGTTTTACTAGAAGTAGTTTTATGTATTTTACTGTGTGAGTGTTGTGGGGCTGGATGGGTGGAAGAAAATAAAATTGTTTTTAATCTAAAGCAGTTTGTATTAATTGATGATTTGATGTCTGTATAAATAAAGTTTGATTGGCTGAACTTGCCAGAGATTCTCAGTCAAAACTGATCAGAAACTATTGAAATGATGCAAGATGCCACTTTCTTTCATACGTTTTTCTTTTGACCACTACAGTTTACTTAAAATGCGCGTCATGTTTCTGTCCAGTTCTTCGGCCACACTGCTTCATGCAACACCACCAGAACTTGCCAGTTTTTTTTTTTGTTCAATATAAACTATTGAAAAGCAAGTTCTGAAATGTGTTACCAAGGGAAACAAACCAACAAAAAACATGGTGAGGGGACTGAAATATTGTTTGGGGCAGACTTCTGTGGTTAGAAGTCTGCCCCGAACAATATGACAGTCCCCTCACTTTCACCAGAACCTGCCAGAGGTTTTTGGTCCATCTCTAGGAACTATTTTCTTTAATTTTACAGCTACGATTTGTAGCATCGAATCATGTTTTTTGATACTGTTTCTTCTTTTCTTCGCGCAACATCACCAGGACTCGTCTGAGGTTTTGGTCGATTTCCAACTATCAAAAAGCAAGTGCTGATGCTGCAGCTTTCATCCTTTTAAAAGTTGTTGCCAATGAAAATAAACCAACAAAAACCACAGAAGTCTACCCAAAACAATATTACAGTCCCCTCATTTTCACCTGAACTCGCCACAGTTTTTGGTCCATCTGTAGGATCTATTTTCTTTAATATTACAGCTACGATTTACTGATTTGTCAGTCTGTACATCAATCATGTTTCTGATTCTGTTTCTTTTTTGCTTTGCACAACTTTACCAGGACTCGTCTGAGGTTTTGGTTGATTTCCAAATATTGAAAACCAAGTGGTGATTTTGCAGCAACGTTCATCATTTTAAAAGTTGCGGCCAAGGAAAATAAACCAACAATGCCACAGAAGTCTACCCAAACTAATATTACAATCCCCCTCATTTTCACCAGAACTTGCCAGAGGTTTTATATTCATCTGTAGGATTTATTTTCTTTAATTGTACAGCTACGATTTACTGATGTCATATGAAAACATGAATCATGTTTCTGATTCTGTTTCTTCTCTGCTTTGTTCAACATCACCAGGACTTGTCTGAGGTTTTGGTTGATTTCTACCTACTGAAAAATATGTGGTGTTTTTCCACCTTTCATCGTTTTAAAAGCTGTTGCCAAAGGAAAATAAACCAACAAAACCACAGAAGTCTACCCAAAACAATATTACAGTCCCCTCATTTTCACCAGAACTTGCCAGCGGTTTTTGATTCATCTTTGGAACTATTTTCTTTAATATTATAGCTACAAATTATCTATAAGCCAGTCTAAACACGAATCATGTTTCTGATTCTGTTTCTTCTCTGCTTTGTTCAACATCACCAGGACTGGTTTGAGGTTTTGGTTGATTTCTACCTACTGAAAAATGCGTGGTGTTTTTCCAGCTTTCATCGTTTTTAAAGTTGTTGCCAAAGGAAATAAACCAACAAAAACCACAGAAGTCTATTCAAACCAATTTTACTGTTACCTCATATTCACCTGAACTCGCCACAGTTTTTGGTCCATCTCTAGGATCTGTTTTCTTTCATTTTACAGCTACGATTTACTGATTTGTCAGTCTGTACACGAATCATGTCTCTGATTCTGTTTCGTGCAACATCACCGGGACTCGTCTGAGGTTTCGGTTGATTTCCAAATATCGAAAAGCAAGAGGTGATTTTGCAGCAGCGTTCATCGTTTTAAAAGCTGTTGCCAAAGGAAAATAAACCACAGAAGTCTACCCAAAACAATATTACAGTCCCCTCATTTTCACCTGAACTCGCCACAGTTTTTGGTCCATCTCTAGGATCTATTTTCTTTAATATTACAGCTACGATTTACTGATTTGTCAGTCTGTACATCAATCATGTTTCTGATTCTGTTTCTTTTTTGCTTTGTACAACTTTACCAGGACTCGTCTGAGGTTTTGGTTGATTTCCAACTATTGAAAAGCAAGAGGTAATTTTGCAGCAGCGTTCATCGTTTTAAAAGAGCATTGTCCTTTGACATCTGCAGGACAATGCTCAGGATGTTCTATGAGTCTATGGTGGCCAGTGCCATCATGTACGCTGTAGTCTGCGCGTGAGGGACACTAATAGACTCGAGAAGATCATCAGAAAGGCTGGACATGTTGTGGGGGAGGAGCTGGACTCTCTGACTGTGGTGTTGGACAGGAGAATGTTGGACAAAATCTGGACTATTCTGGACTCTCCCTCCCACCCCCTCCACAAGGTGCTGGCCAATCAGAGGAGCTTTTTCAGCCACAGACGCTGCTGCCGCTGCTCCACTGAGAGACACAGGAAATCTTTCCTGCCTGTCGCCATCAAACTGTTGAACTCTGCACTTTAAATCACAAACTACTGTAATATCCATTTCCCTGCTCAAACATGTGTATAGTTGTAAATATGTCACTGATGTAAATAATTTCTGAGAGAGAACTATTTTTTATCTTTTATCATATTGTATTTATCTTATTTTATCTTTGAAACTTTATTCTAACTACTTGGTCGGTTGCATTTGTAACAAAGAAAATTTCCCCTCGGGGATGAATAAAAGCAATTCTGATTCTGAAAAGTTGTTGCCAAAGGAAAATAAACCAATAAAACCACAGAAGTCTACCCAAAACAATATTACTATTTCTGATTCTGTTTCTTCTTTGCTTTGTGCAACATCACCAGGACTTGTCTGAGGTTTAGGTTGATTTCCAAATATTGAAAAGCAAGTGCTGATTCTGCAGCTTTCGTCGTTTTAAAAGCTGTTGCCAAAGGAAATAAAACAACAAAATCACAGAAGTCTACCCAAACTAATATGACGCTCCCCTCATTTTCATCAGAACTGGCCAGAAACCTCTTTTCTGGTCCATCTGTAGAAACGATTTTCTTTAATATTACAGCTACGATTTACTTACGCCAGTCTCTACGCGAATCATGTTTCTAAGTGATTCGGTTACTTCTCTGCTTGGTTTCTTTTCACCAGGAGTGCTCTGCGTTTTGGTCAATTTCTAGCTTTCATCGTTTTAAAGGTTGTTGCCAAGGGAAATAAAACAATGCCGCACAAGTCTGTTCAAGCCAATTTAACTGTCACTTCATTTTCACCAGAACTTGCCAGAGGTTTTTTGGTAAATTTCCAAGAGCTTGACCTCACTAAATCATCATTTTCTTTTAAATTACCACAAGTCTTTTTGCAAAACGCTCCTCGAGTGTCCGGACAGTCTTTTTATTACCATTCAGCTTCATGCAACAAAACCAGGACTGTGAGGTTTTTGGTACATTTCTAGAAACTAATGATGTCGTAATTAACTTTTAAACTACACTTAAAATGTACTTAAAGATGCATTGTGTAACTTTCTTGGTGGAAAGTCCGTTAAATTCTCTTTTAAATTTGCTTTTCTCCATGGAGATGTTATTGGTTTGTCTGGAATGTTTCACAGAATGGCATTAAAGCTTTCTATCTTCATGGAGACCAAACCAGACCTGCTTTTCTAGGTATTTTTGAGGTTTAAAACCACCTGTAATCGAATCAATGTAAAAGCAACCAAAAAGTTACACAATGAACCTTTAAAATGCCGGTCTACACTTTTATTTTTATTTTTTCTGACCAGCTCTATGACGACGCTGTTTGGTGCAACATTACCAGAACTTATCAGAGGTGTTTTGGTTGATTTTTAACTATTGAAAAGTTATTTGTCTTTTACACAGAATTAGTCATTTAAAAATTTGTTGCCAAGGGAAATAAAACAAAAATGCCTCAAAAACATTACTGACATCTCATTTTCACCAGAACTTTCCAGAGATTTTTGGTCAATTTGTAGGAACTATTTACTTTAATTTTCCTGTAAATAACAACTACTTTTATTCTAATTTTTAAGTTCTTGTTAAGACAGACGGATTTTCTCACCAACTCTGTAACTACTCACCAACTGGCTGGAAATTTTTCATCGATTTCAAGGAATTGCGCTTTATTGTGAAAAGAAATAAATTGTATGCCTGAGGTTTTTGGTCAAATTCTTAGAAAACTTAGTGAAGCGACCATGAGCCTTTGTCACTTCGAGAGGAGCTCAGGTCCAGTACCTTGAAAAACATCCACGGACACGGACGTAATCATGTAGGACTATAATAGAAGTTTTTCAGTTGGTTGAAAGTGCCCCGCTGTAGGGTTTCGGGTTAATTGTTTTCGATGGCAAAATGTCTGCAGAAATGATTCGCATATTCTGCTCCACAAAGAATGAACGTTCTTTCATGAAGAATTTATCCACAACTCTCAAGGTAAGAAAGACAAAAACTTAGAGAAAAACAACGAGCGTTAGTGAACTACTTCTGAACAAAATTAATGTTATGGTTCATGTTCATGTGTTTTTATTTCATTCTTTACAGTCTACATACATTGTATTCAGTGTGATGCCCATAAAATCAAACATATTCACTCTGTAGAACAATCAGATCAAACACTAAGTCACTGACCAGGTGTAAACAGAAGCTAAAGTTTACTGTGCCGACCCTTATTTTTAATTTTTTTGATTTATTTAAACGGGACATTGCTTGTTAATGAACAAACAAGCATATATAGCATGGATGTAAACACACTGGATTTTAGCAGAAATGCCAATTTCCATCTGTTGTCCCAAAGGGTTTGGGGCAGGTAGAGAATAATGTACAATACAATAAAAATTTGAACCGTACATACACTACTATAAAAATATTACAAGATAGCTATATCTAAAATACCTACACACATATCATTATCATACGTCCACCAGCACCCACACGTGCAGTTGTGCTCATAAGTTTACATACCCAGGCAGAATTTATGATTTCTTGATCCGGAAGCTGCACATGGGACGTACTTGGATATTCCAACATGATAATGATCCAAAACACAAAGTGGAGCTGTCACTGGCTCCAGCAGAATAAAGTGAAGGTTCTGGAGTGTTCGTCTCTTCTGTCCTCAGTATCACTGAGCCTCTGGGCAGAACTCAAGCTGCAGTTCAGACAAGAGCCCAAGAATTTACAGGAACTGGAGCCTTATGCCCAGAAGAATGAGCAGCTTTACCATCAGAGAAAATAACACATCCACAACTAGACTCCAAGCTGTCACTGGGTCATTTGTGGAGTTTCTGCTCTCATTATAATTTAAAAAGAGGAAACACAGTTGTTGGATAATAAACGGCTTCACCCAAGCACTAACCATGAGTGAAAGAAAAGTTTTTGTGTTATTATTCATATTCTCTGAAAGACGGACAAGAAATCAATCAAATTCTGTCAGAGTATGTAAACTTATGAGCACAACTGTGTCCATAAACATCTCCAAATGCATCTGTCTCCATCTTATCTCCAACTACAGCACGTTAATGGCCATTCATCTCCAAAATGAATACAACTTTAACACATTTTACTACGTCCTAATAAAAAAAAGCTACACTTATTCCAATTATAATACATTTCTCTTTACTGTCATTATTCTTTCAACTAGTTTTCCATTACTATTCTCTTAAGTTATTTTGAATTGAAAACGAGAAGCATTTCAGCTCCATAATTGAACTCCACTATGTTCCCTCGGCGTCGTTCTTACAT
This sequence comes from Odontamblyopus rebecca, assembly GCA_030686955.1. Taxonomy (NCBI): domain Eukaryota; kingdom Metazoa; phylum Chordata; class Actinopteri; order Gobiiformes; family Gobiidae; genus Odontamblyopus; species Odontamblyopus rebecca. The sequence continues at coordinate 27,828,911 of CM060674.1, forward strand.
GTGGCTTGTTGAAAATACATGTACGCCTTAGATTATATTTACTTTCTCTCTGAGTGAACATCGCCTGCAAAGAAAGAGGAATTTCATTATGACTTTTGACTTTGTGCACAAACTTTGCCGTGCACAAGACGACCAAGTCCTAGAACCTTAGAACGGATGAACAAGGTGAATCATAAAGTGCACAGTTAATCAGTCTAATGTCTTTTTTTTGTGCAATTGGCCTGGATTTGTTCTAGTTTTATATGCGTTTCCACAAATTTCCAGGCCATATGTTTGGTAATGAATAAAACATAAGTATCTTGTTAAATAAAAAATCTATTTCATGGTGTAGATATTCGCATAATTGGACAGATTTGTGCGGTTTGAATGCGAGACGTGTAATCTGTGAACATCTGTAGCTTTCCAACGGCGCAACCCTGCAGCGGCGCACTTCCAGACGTTGTCAAAAAGATCTACAATACGGTAACAAACAAAACGAAGAGGTCAACGTAAAAAAAATACAGCGGCCCGACATCTCCTCACTCCTCAAAGACACGTTTATGCATCACAATAGCAGCCGGTCACACAAAAACGCAGGTCCACAAATCTTTTCTCCGGTCGTTTCTTCCGTCACATCTTCACCCGAACTCCCCACAGGTTTAGACACGGATTCGATTTTCTACGAGACAATATGTTAAAGAGCTACCTAAGCAGGGCGATTGTGTTTTTGACAGTTCATTTCATCATTTATTGGATTGTCACGAGGGCTTCCCAGAGGTTTTCAATCAAATTTAGGCACTAATGAAATGAAGATGAAGACAAAGACGGGAAAATGAAAGTGACAAACTTATCAAATTGGGAACAATGAAACGCATCGATCATTTTCATATATATTACAGCAAATTAAGATGAGTTGTAACGGAAAATAAAATAATCCACATAGGGTTTATCATGCTATTAGTCAACATTGTGGTATATGGGTCAATGACGTCTAAGGATTTTCAAGAGGCAAATTTTAAAATATCAAAAAGTTTCTATTTTTTTCTAGTTTCTATTAAACTTTTTCATATATTTACAGTGTCAGGTGCATAAATCTACATTTAACATTTATATTAAGCATTTTTAGTGTAAAATGCCATGTGGTGTGACTGAGAATAACCGGTCTTATTTTCTAAAACATGGTTGGGAATCTAAGTTCTGAGTACCGTATTTTTCGGACTACAAGTCAAGAAGAACTGACATTTCATCTTGAAAGTCAAGTTATAGAAGTTATAGTCATAAAACACAACCCAATAGAGAAGAATCTGTGTATAATTCGTTCATTTGTTTTTTCAATATAGAACCAAAAATAAGGAAATGAAAAAACAACTCTTTTCTTTATTCTTTGTCTCTAAAGCCAAAATGAAAAAATGGATAATGATTTATTTATTCACATATATATATGATTTATATATTTGGTCTATGGACTGTCAGTGTGAAAAATGTAATATATAAGTCGCACCTGAGTATAAGTCGGAGGAACCACCCAAACCCTGAAAAAAAGTCCAAAAAATATGGTTATATGAGGTGTATAGAAACAAACTGTTGCATTTCTTTAGATTTTTAATGCATATTGATATTTTCTTTTGCTCCAATATGACAGTCACCTGTTTGTGTTTAATGAACAAACTACTGCCCTGGAAAATGCATTAAATGAAGAAAAATGCCTAAAGAACCGTTCACCCAAGTCGACTTTGTCTGTTATTAAACTCCAGCCATAGAATTCCTGCTGTTATCACTCGCACCACATGACATTTTAACATTTTAAGTACAAAAACATGCAGAATAACTCATGATTTCTGAAAAAAAAAAAAAAAAAAAAAAAATTGGTTCCATGGAGGTCAGAGGTCCTACAGAAATGTGCTGAATTATTATGAAATTTGAACCTTTTAACTGAGGAAATTGTAATTGGACAGTGTCACGTCATTGACCCACATATCCCCATCATACTTCAGCAGAGCTCCTCGATCAGACTCCAGGAGCTGTTGAAATGCATCGAGACACCAGTTCTCGTTCTGGTTTTCTTCAGAACGGGACGCAGGTCTCTGCAGAGGCTGAGCGGAGAAACGGGCAACGCTTTGGTGAAGATTGATTTTATTACTGTAGCTCAAATTCATTTTTCATACTGATGATCCTTCAGAGCAAAGTCACAGATTTGCAAATCCACAAAACTACAAACCTACAATCACCCTGTGAGAGCCGTTTTCAATCACATTCTATCGACTGAAATGCAGAATGTTTCTTTTTTGTTTTTTTTCTCTGTGGAGATGATGTTGTTTGGCCTGGAATATTCAGCAAAATGGCATTAAACTTGTCAATCTCCATGGAGACAAGACGGCGACTCCATCAAAACAAGTAACTTATTTTCGTGCACTGCAAATTTCTCTGATCTGGCCAAGATTTTGAAACTTCTATCAGGTTACTCATCTTGTTTTCACATTTATTATCGACTTATTAGTTCTGAGGCTGCTTCATTCTAGTTTAGAGTTAGTTTATTTTGAGAGAACTTGTCAAGTAAAATTATTTCACTACTTTTAAGTCATTTTCTGATTGGTTTAAGTGTTTATGTCTTAAATTTTGGCCAAGCTTTGTGGTCGGAATTAAATAAATGAAAGAAACGTTTATCACACTGGAGCATTCAGTTTAGCAAGAACTCTAATAAAAATGTTACACAGTGCGTCTTTAAAACTACAACTTTTCAGGTAAAAAAATGAATTTTGATTTTTTTATTTATTGGTTGCATCTCCACAAACCTGACTGTTATTTAGTCTGGAGAAGTGTCTCCGGTACAGCTTAAAACTGATCTACCTCCGTGGAGAACGTTCCAAAGTTGGCACCTCGAGAAAGTTACGCATTAGATCTTTAAACAGCTGCACTTCACTTGAAATATTCAGTGACATAAAGCTTTTCAGAAAAATATGTTTCACTCTCAGACTTTTTTTGTTTTTAATCCAATTCAGAATTTTGGACAATAAACGATAAACTTTTGTGCCTTTTTTAAGATTACTCGTTCCCCGTTCACTGATATTGCGCCTTATCATCCACAGCACTTTATGGCCCAAAAAATAAAGTAATATAGTTTTTTTCTTCTTCCCACTCCTTTTCGAGAAATGTGCTTCTCTGTTGTTTACAGTGTGTATGTAGTATCTGTATGGTTATTGTTTCTCTCTTGGCTCAAACTCGAAATAAAAAACGAATGAATCGGTCGAATTAGAGTCCAGAAAAAAGCTCTGTGGCCTCATCAGTGGAGCAGAGTCTGGAGGCTTGTGTTGTTTACTGTAAGTGCTGTTATATAAGTGACCCCGTTTAGACCCTATGTAGTGCAGAGGACACGTTTGTACCCCAACCTCTCTTTACCTCCCCCTCATCCCTCCCTCTGCTCTATATTTCGATCCACATTCACTGTCGTACTGTCTTTCGTCTTATAACCTCCCTCTGATAACCCACCCTCCCCCTCTCTCTTCCTCCGCTCTTATTCTCTCCTCCTGCTTCTTTTCATCTCTCCTACTTTCCCTTTCTCCCTCTCTTTAAAACCTCCTTCATATATACCGTCCCTCTTCTCCATACTCTCCCTTCTCTCTCTCTTCTCCTTCTGTCTCCCGCTTTCTCTTTCTCGTCTCTCCTTTCACCTTCTTATTCTCCCCCTCCATGCCCTCACTCCCACTCTCTCTTTCTTTGTCCCTCTCCCCCTCTCTCTCAGCCCCACCTCCCTGTCCCTCTTACTCTCTTCATCTCTATCACTCCATCCCTGTCTTTCTGCCCTCTTTTCTCTCTGTCCTCCTCTCTCCCTATCCTCCTTTTCTCTCCCTCCCTCACCCTGTCCTCCTTTTCACTCCATCCCTCGCTCCCTATCCTCCTTTTCTCTCCCTCTTTCTCACTCCCCCTGTCCTCCTTTTCTCTCCATCCCTCTCTCCCTATCCTCCTTTTCTCTCCCTCCCTCACCCTGTCCTCCTTTTCACTCCATCCCTCTCTCCCTATCCTCCTTTTCTCTCCATCCCTCTCTTCCTATCCTCCTTTTCTCTCCCTCCCTCACCTTGTCCTCCTTTTCGCTCCATCCCTCTCTCCCTATCCTCCTTTTCTCTCCCTCCCTCTCCCTCCCTCACCCTGTCCTCCTTTTCTCTCCCTCCCTCACCCTGTCCTCCTTTTCACTCCATCCCTCGCTCCCTATCCTCCTTTTCTCTCCATCCCTCACCCTGTCCTCCTTTTCGCTCCATCCCTCTCTCCCTATCCTCCTTTTCTCTCCATCCCTCTCTTCCTATCCTCCTTTTCTCTCCCTCCCTCACCCTGTCTTCCTTTTCTCTCCATCCCTCTCTCCCTATCCTCCTTTTCTCTCCATCCCCCTCTCCCTATACTCCTTTTCTCTCCATCCCTCTCTCCTATCCTCCTTTTCTCTCCATCCCCCTCTTTCCCTCTCCTCCTCTCCCTCCCTATCCTCCTTTCTCGCTTTCCCTATCCTACTTTCTCTCCCTGTCTCCCCATCATTTCTCTCTCCATCCCTCTCTCCCTCTTGTCCTTGCTCTCTTTCTCTCCCTTCTCTCCGCCCTCGTATTTCCTTTCCCTCCACCCCTCTCTCTCTCTCCCTCCTCCTCCTCCTCCCTCGTTCTGGTGTAAATCCTGGCGTTCCGGGTGCAGAGCCAACTTGGATGTTATGATTTAAACTGGGCGACGTGTAATCTCCGAGGGGAGAGTCCGGCCAGGAAACGGGATTTGGGTTTGTCCACTGCACAGACTGACGCTCTGTCCGTCCAGACCTCTCCACATTTACACACGACTCCCAAAATTCCCACAGATCGGCCAGTCACAAGAGGTATTTAAGAGCGGAGAGCGACGATTTCCCCTCCCAAAGTCCGCGAGTGCGAGTCCCCGATTAGGCCGAGGCCGAGGAGGCGGCAGGGACAACATATGGTCTGGAAATGCACTGGTTTGAAAAGGACCAAGGACAAAAAGTCACACGTAGAAAACATAAAACTGAAGAAAGCGATTTTCTAGCATAGTTAAACTGACTTGAATTAAGCAGATTCATCTTAAAAGACCAATTTTAAGATTGTTTTTACTTAATAAGATGAGATTTTTTTTTACTTGTTTCAAGATATTCCATCCTGATTTATCTTATCTCGATATTACAACTTATTCTAAGCACTTTTTATATTAACTCAGTCCAGGTTAAGCCTCTTTAACTTCCTCCTCAAACCAATAAGGTGAAAAATCTTGCCATAAATACTTGAAACTCGTGTTTTCTGCTTAAAACAAGATTCGTATTTCATCTTGTTTTAAGAAAACTTGCGAAGTGAAAGTTTCTTACTGCACTGGCAGATAATTTCACTTAAAATAACCTCAAAATTTGTATTTTTTTCCTTATTTTTTGATAGGCCTTTTTTGCAGTGTTTGTGTTGCATTTTTTGTATGAAAAGCGCTCTATAAATAATCTAATTGATTGAAATAAATAAATAAATATGATCCAAAAACATCCACGTTGTCCTCTTTTGTGCATCAGCTTCTTGGATTGTTTTTCAAGGCAGTACAGTAGAAAAAAAGGTTAAAAAAAAGGAACCTAAAAAAGTAAAAGGACCGTTGTATGAATAGTATAGACAATGTGGTAATTCTTTTTTGACATTAAATTTGGCATACAATTCAAGCAATTCAAGCGAGTAACTTTTTAATCAAGCAATCAAACTTTATTTATATAGCGCTTTTCATACAAAAAAAGCAACACAAAGCGCTTTACAGTGATTAAAAAAGAACAATCAGAGATTAACCTCCACATTACCCCTTTAACCACTTTATTGTGCTAAAAAACATGTCCTTACTGTGAGCGGGCTTGCCTCTCCACAAACCTGACTTACTTGGTTTGTAGGAGGGGGCATCTTATGTTTGTTTCTATGGAAGTGTCAATATCATCAACCTTGGCTATTTGGAGTGAGAATGTTCTGAAGTGCGTTTTTAACCTCGTCAGGCCGGCGCTACCTAATTCCTCCGCTTCATTTCATTTCTTTCCGGAGACTAGGTCAGGAATCAGAAAACACTCGGAGGTTTGAAAGAGCCCCGTGAGTTTCAGTCGTCGCACCGGCCAGTCAGGGACGAGCCGTGAAGTCATGACCCAAGCCACGAGTCGAGCACCTGTCTGAGTCCCTTTTGTGGTGCAGCACAGCAGTAAACAAAGCGGTCGAGATGGACGTGGACGAAGCCAAACATCTGATTCCCGACATCGAGGATTTAAAGCCGGAACAAAGAGAATGTTTGGTGACTTTTATCAAGGGGAAAGACATTATTGCGCTTCTTCCTACGGGATTTCCTGTTGTGTCGGCGATGTCACCACCAAATAGCAGCGATTGGTTAAATCAAGAAAGTATCCGCTCTAAATTGGAATTTTTGGATAAAATCTGGAGGAAACTTGGAGTTCTGCATAGAAATGACCTTGAGACCAATGGACAATCAGGGCAGTGTTGTGGAAATTGATGCAGCTGCTCACTCTAAAACCAAAACAACCCAATCTTATCTTTTGGCCTCCCCAAGCAGCACTGGTCACGACCAAGGCCGGGCTGGTGTCAAATCGCCCTGAGAATACAGCGGAGGAAGCCTGGCCCCTTCCCAACCCCCTCACGGCTTCGTACCCCTGACCGGGTGGGCAGGTCTGTTGCATCCAGCGCTGCTCATGGCTGCAGGATCCGGATGGCTGCCTGCCGACGTTGGATTTCCTCCACACCCCTCCCCTACCCTGCTGCTGGTCCTGTGGAATGTCTGTACTGTGTTTTGACTATGTTGCTGATGCTCGGAGGTTTTTTTATTTTGTGTACTCACTCCAAACGATATCCCGTTCTGGGGCCTGGTCTGGGGCGGTCCTCTTTTTTTTTCCCCCTCCCCCCTGTCCTCATGTGATGCTGTTTTTTTGTTTATTTCTATCTGCTGCCTGCCTTCCTGTCCGGTCTGTGTTGTCTTCCCAATGTAATATTGTTCTCTTTGTATGTTGTAATGTACGGACGGGGAGACAGGTCCAAATTCCATTGCTTTGTATGTCTTGTACATGTGAAGGAATTGACAAATTACTGCTACTGCTACTACTGCTACTACTACTGCTACTGCTACTGCTACTGCTACTGCTACTGCTACTACTACTACTGTCGAGCGAACGAATCCTAATGCTGTGAAGTGAAACCGGCTCATGAATCAGGCTAGTCTTAACTTTCTATTTCTATGGAATCATACAAATTAAGTTTTGTTTTGTAGAGTAGGAATATATCAAATGTTTGCCTTATTTTGATATCTGCCCTTATTTTTTTTATATTATGATAGTTTATATAATATTATACATATTTTAATGTTGCTCCATAACACCGAAGCAAGTTCCTAGTTTGTGCATTTTGCTCACTGAACGATGGCAATAAAACGTAATTCGATTCTCATAGCGAATCTGATTCCGAGTGTCCCACAGTAGGACATTAAACTGATCTACAGTATCTCCATGGAGAAAAGCAGGTCCACGACTGACCCTTCATCAGAAAAGTTAACTTACATTTACTGCATATTGTGCCACTAAAAACCATTGAAGCCGTAGCGTTCAAATGTAAATGGGCATTTCTAATAACATAGGAGCAAAAACGTATTATTTTTTAGGGATGGTACAAAATCTCGTGAGACAAAAAAAAAACATCTTAGTTAAAATAATTCATAAAAAAGGATTATATAGTTAACATACAATAGCCGAGTTACGTCTCTTAAAGTTCCAAAAACCAATGCTGGAATGGAAACGAAAATATTAAAGGAAATTTAAAAATGCGAAGCCAAAATTGGAAACTGAATCGCAGAACGTGTAAATTAGGAATTCAGTTCAAATCTCGCCTTGTCTCGGTCTCGTATCTCGTCTCGGGGAAACTGTCTCGTCCCATCCCCGTCACTTTTCATAAATGTAATCTGTCGGCTTTTGGCGTGCGACTTCTTCAAATCCAGCTGTAAAAATACAAAATACGCGATAAAGACTTGTTTTAAGACTGAGCTCATTTGCACTACTTGTGACACCCCCCAGTATTACGCGTGAGGAGTACTGACAGCTACTAATGTGTTAAAGGAAACTCATCAAACCAAGTGACAGAAAACCAGAACCTGACACTTGAATGACAATTACACCCAAGTACCTGTATTCACAAAGTTTTATCTCACTTGGACTGGATCTGTGCAAATGTGATGGCAATTATGGGCCCATCAGCCGAAAACATTTAAAATTTCCTCCTTTTTTTAAAATCTTACGTCAAAAAGTTAGTTATTTAAAGGTAACAAGGTCATAAGCGTGAATCTACGGTTGTGTCCGCTTCCTTTTCCTTGATTCCTCTCCTAGATCCTCCATTTTTCAGCCGTCGATCGAATGTGTCGTATTAAGTGTCGTCCCAAAGAAAACCACAGAAGGAAAGAGTAAAACCTGAGGGAGGATTCAGGAGGTAGGAGTGGGGTGTGGGCGGGACTTCCTCACCTATTTCCTGCAGAATCGAGGAGAGGAATCACGGAGAAGGAAGCGAGGAAAGAGAAATGAGACGAGGTCCATAAGTGACAAAGTGTACGAAGGAGGTTGAGGTAAGATGCGAGACTAAGACAGCGTTAACCAAAAGAAAAAAGCACTGGGAATAGAAACTTCACTTTTTACAGAACTTTATGGACTTATTTGAGTGCTCTGTGTATTTTTTGTATCCAGTTGTTTTTCTTTTAACCCATTTACACCTAAAACTCCTGTGTTTTATGTGGAAGGAAGGAAGGAAGGAAGGGAGGAAGAAATGGTCCTTATCGGCTGATAGTTTTTGAAGAATTTAGATTTTGTTTATGAAAACTTTAATATCCCAGCCTCTGAAGCTCATAAAAACATGAAATAAACTGCATTTAAAAGGTAAGACTCCCGGCTCTCGGCTTTTGTTAAATTATATCATGAAATTTGATGAAATAGAAAATGAAATGAAATCCTGCCTGTGGGCTCACCACCCACAGAGGGGTTCATAAGGTGCACAAAGGACTGGGTGGTGAACTGCTGCCCCTGTGACCAAACCGGATAAAGCAGAAGATAAATGGACGGATGGATGGAATTTGCATCATGAAAATGAAGACAAATCAACAACAATGCAGCAGCAGGCAGGAGACTCAATGTTGCGCTGTGCAGCTTTTGGCATAAATGGGTTAAACTAAGGACCGAATAACATTTATCTGAAATAAAGAATGATAAAAAAAATGCACACATTAGCAAAGATTGCTAAAATATATACACAATGGATAAAAAAACTAAACTAAAAACACAGACACACATTTTCAGGAGCCTGAGATCAATACGAGTATTCAAAGTTCAATTTAGATATTTGATTTTCAACATAAAAAGTGACTGACCTGAAAAAAGGGGAAAAAAAGAACTGCTTGTGACTGTAATGGACTCATTTAACAGCACAAATCAGCTCACGGGTCTAATTCAGTTTTCTCTGGTCAGACTGTGGTAAAATAAGCTCAGATAAAAGTCTAACAGAGGCACAGAGCTTCAGACAGAGCTGTGCCCTGAGTTAGCGTCATACACCTAATGAACGTTGGCGACATCAGCTGCAAAGTCCCAATAAAGCCGTGATTTACAGAACCCCGTCAGGACTGAAGAAGCCTCTTGGTCTAAAGACGATGGTCCAGATCACAGAAATACATTTTCCGTTTCACTTCACTGAACACAGCGTCTCTCGCTGACAGTAAACAGCCGCTCTTTGCCAACTCCACAGCTCTAAAAACTAATCGCCTCATTTGTGACTGGAGCTGATGATTCCCGTAATTCTGCCTGAAACGTGGTCGATACAGCGCTGTCGGTCTGAGCGTTTGGCCGGAATCCTTAAAAAACACCAAGGATCTGACAAACTCTGGCAGCCCCGCGATAAATCTGTGTTAATTTGGATGTCACCTGCTGGAGTTTGGGAAATAGTCGGGTGAAAATACAAGGAGAGCGGTCGTTTAGGTTTTATTAATCGGATATAAATGACTGGCTTCACCTTCGTCAGTTCAAATCAGTGATAAGGGAGACGATTAAAGGAGGACTTTAAAACGTTTCAAGAAGAGGCGGTCGGCAACGTCTCGTCTCCGGGGAAATCTTATTGGTTTGCCTGGATTATTCCTCAGTATTTCCACACATTAAACTGATTTTTGTATTTATTAACTCCTGAAAAATATACCTGGAATTGTGTTTTGTTTGAGTTTGTCTACGTCTCCAAACCTCAAAATGCTCTGTTCCACCTTGTGATGTCATGAAGTGGTAGTTTTCGAGTTAATAGCCACCATTTTACCTTTTATTCAGAAGCGAGTGGTTATTCCAGGGCTGAAATGATCCAAATGACTCTCGTGAAGGTGTATGCAGTTTAAAAACGCAGTGGAGCACTTCCTGTATTACCACGTGACATCACAAGGTGGAACAGAGTGTTTTCAGTTTGAGAGAAGAGCTCAACCTAAATACGCAGGGTTTGTGTGTTAAACGTGTGTGAATGAAATTTAAAAAAGGAAGAAACATCACAGAAAACAGCCTACACTGCAAAAATGCCTATCGAAAATAAGAAAAAATACCAATTTTGAGGTAAAAATGTCCTATTTTAAGTGAAATTATGCCAGTGCAGTAAGAAATTTTCACTTACCGAGTTTTCTTAAAACAAGACTAAATATGAATCTTGTTCTAAGCAGAAAACACGAGTTTCAAGTCTTTATGGCAAGATTTTTCACCTTATTGGTTTGAGAAGGAAGTTAAAGAGGCTTAACCTGGACTGAGTTAATATAAAAAGTGCTTAGAATAAGTTGTAATATCCAGATAAGATAAATCAGGATGAAATATCTTGAAACAAGTAAAAAAAAATCTCATCTTAAGTAAAAAAAATCTTAAAATTGGTCTTTTAAGATGAATCTGCTTAATTCAAGTCAGTTAAACTATGCTAGAAAATCCTTTTTGTGTAGTGTAATATTGAATTTTTGCTTTATTAAATCTTTCATTGTATTTTATATTTTTAGACTGATTGTGCAACTTTGGATAATTAATATATGAATTTTAAGATATTGTTGGGTACGTTTTTTTTCTTATTTTTAAATTAAAGCACCTTTTTCACAGCTTTATGTGTAATGGCTTTAACAAAGACGACACGTGCAGTTCAGAGCCTCAGGACGTGTGTCAGTGCTCGACATAAAGGGGAGGAGACAGGAACATGTGTGGGGGAAGAAAACAGTTATTTAAAGGGATGACGTTTACGCCTGTCAATCACACCTGGAGGGGGTGTGGTCAGAAGAGGAGATTTAAGTGCAGATAATTACGCTTAAAGAGAAAAAGTTCACTAGTGTAAGCAGAATCTAGTTAAGTTTTTCTTACCCAGAGTAGATGTTTTATAAGCAGCTCACAGGGGCAAAATGAGAGCACTTTGCACTTTGTTTACCTGGTTGACCTGGTTCAGTCCTGGTTTAGACCTGGTTCAGTCCTGGTTCAGTCCTTGTTTATAACCTGGTTTAGACCTGGTTCTGTTCTGGTCCAGTCCTGGTCCAGTCCTTTTCCAGTCCTGGTTCAGAGCTGGTTTATTCATGGTTCGGTCCTGGTCCGGTCCTGGTCCAGTCCTGGTCCAGTCCTGGTCCGGTCCTGGTCCAGTCCTGGTCCAGTCCTGGTCCGGTCCTGGTCCAGTCCTGGTCCGGTCCTGGTCCAGTCCTGGTCCAGTCCTGGTCCAGTCCTGGTCCAGTCCTGGTTCAGTCCTGGTTTAGACCTGATCCAGACCTAGTCCAGACCTGGTCCAGTCCGGATCCAGTCCTGGTTTAGATCTGGTCCAGCCCTGGTCCAGACCTGGTCCATTCCTGGCCCAGTCCTGGTTCAGACCAGGTTTAGACCTGGTCCAGTCCTGGTTCGTCCTGTTCCAGCCCTGGTTCAGTCCTGGTCCAGACCTGGTCCAGTCCTGGTCCACTCCTGGTCCAGTCCTGGTTTAGACCTGGTTTAGACCTGGTCTAGTTCGGCGGTCCAGGAAATGGCCGTTATCCGTTTTTCCCATTATTCATTCAAACACAAAATCAAAAACTGAAAAAAACCGAATCATTATCCATTTTTTAAAATTGGGTTTTATTATGAAAACAAATAAATAAATGATACAGTAATAACTCTAAATTTCGTCTTTTTTATTTTTTCTTATTCACCTGTGTCGCTAATGTCACCAGTGTCGCTATGGCAACAGTCCTAACGTCTCATCACTGAAACCTTTGGATACATCGATGCACTTGGACAGGAGATTACATAATTCAGCGTAAATGCTCCGTGTTCTCGCCTGTCACAGTCAATAGCGTCTTTTCGCCGACGACACTGTGGGGGGCTCGCTCATTAGCAGACTTATTGCTAACAGCCACTAATTATTAAATGGTTTCTTTCCACGGGCGCTAACGGGCTAACGCGCCGGCAGAGTGGCAGGTCCGGGCGTACGGGCACTAATTACTCCTGTCAAAAGGCCGGAGCGTGTCAGGCAGGAGCGGTGTTAAGGCGAGCGCTACCAAAACACGGCTAATGGAAGTATTTGAAGAGCTTTGATCGCTAAGTGCTGCTCCGGACGCGCAGAACGGTCTAATGCGATGCAATTGTCAAATGTGCGCCATTCACCATAACTTTAAATTATGATGCATTTCCGTCAAACATAGGCGGTACTTAGAGTTTCTTTGAGAGGATGCTGCAAAGAGGCCGTGAGTCTGGCTTTTGCCCTCGTCTCGTACTAAAAATGTTGCGGGTTCAGCTCCCAGTTTAGCGGGTTTTCTCCGGGCAAAATCCAAACGGCTGATTAACAAGTGCACTGCAGAAACTGAAATCCAGCCAAGTTAAATATACTTGAATTGACCCCTCCAGACCTAAGCAATTTTAGTACATTTGTCCTCGCCTGGATTTTTTTCTTAATTTTGCTGTTAAAACTCCAACTTTTACCCCCTAATGAAGTGTTAGACATCCTTTTTTTCAGTACAGCCTGTTATTTCACAATCTGCTGCTGTAGTTGTGTCATATGGCTGTAATAAAAGCTTAGAAATGTAGATATATAAAGCTAAAAATTCACACTTTTTCATACAAAGCACACAGCTAACATGTATAAACTTTTTGGACATAAAACATGCTTAATTTAGGGTCTTAGCTACAAAAGTGCAAAATATCAAGTCTGTAAGTAAACTAAAAATATCCTTATTGCCTCAAAAACAAAAAGAAGTCTAATCTCCCCATGACTTTCCTGGTCCAGTCATGGAAACAGCTACTGTGAGGTCCAGGGCCAGAGCCACATCAATTCCTGCATTTCCATGGAGTTTATTACATTTGGATTTGTGCATTTGGACTGAAATAAACCTTTCACATAAAAATAGCAAAGGATGTGCAATTTTACGCACACCAAAATGTGTAATTTGCCATTGATTTGAGAAATAACTGCACTGCGGATGTTTCAATTGTTACGAACACAGATGCTCAGAGCATGGACCATCTTGACTCACTACACGCTTTGGCAAAGTTTGGAGCAATGAAAATGGACAGAACACATGCGTTTAGTGGAAAACAAAGTACCTATGAGAGAAAACGAGATGACATCATGTCCGGGGTATATTGGCGGCAGTCGACGTGCCAACGAGCTTTCGTGCATCTGTCTGTGGCCAGAGAGACCCGTCAGTCAGGCATCCTCCAGAGAAAACTGGCCAAGGAGATCGACGCCTTTATCAGCGAGTTTTAACTTTTCAGAGTAATGTTTTGGATCCTCGACATTCACTGACTTAGGGTAAGATAATGAAGTCGTGTCAAAACAATTAAATGCAAAACCTACTTCAAAATAAGACGAGTTCTCTCATGACAGACATACGCAACAAGACTGTCAACACAAACGAGCGGCCCCACTGACTCTTCGCCTACCAGCCGCTGCGCACGTGCAGAAAAGCCGGATGTAAACAAACATTTTCTCGTATTGGACACTTGTTAATGCCGGAAATATGCTCGGAAAGCTGCAACTGTCAGCTTGTCCGTGAAAAAAAATTGTATGTTTCTATCTTTTAGAAACTTACTTTTGGTTGGAAAGTTATGCGAGGTTAGACGGTATAAAACATATTCTCAGGTACTGTATACGATACCTACAGTCTGGAAAGGTTAAGAAAGTTTTCTCGTGATTTGAGTAAATTTCACTTGACAAATAAAATGATCTGCCTAATGCAACAAACTTTTTATACTTAAAATATGAAAATACATCTTGCTGCAATGAAGAAAAACAACAACTCTTTGCACTTGACATAAACAAAAGCGAATGTTGCTTGAGTTAAGAAAAAAACACTTATTCCGCTGGTAGATCATTTTACTTGTCAATTTGAAGCCACTCAAAGTTAAATGTACCCATTTTAAGTCATTTTTACTTGCCTAGATAAGACTTTTGGCAGAGTAAAGTCCTGTTTTTCCTTCTCTATACTAGATCTCTCAGTCTGGTCACCTCATCATCATCATCTCAGACTAGTTCGTCCATCTTTATTTCAGTTAGACATGGGAAATGGTCAAGCTCATTGCTCGCCCATCATTTTGAATAAAATCAAATTGCTTTTCTTTAGTAATTGTGCAGAAAACAGTGATGTTGTTTAGTCCCCGAAGCAGAACAGGTCCTGGGGCGACAGTATCCCAAGTTTCGCGGTTCGAATCTCGTTTTCGGCATTTATTTACTTCTTTATTTGGGGAAAGTAGGCATTTTTCATTCTTTGTACAATCAATTTTGTTCTTTTCGCCATTAGTATCATCCATATTGCCATGAGCGCAATCAAAACAAAACAGAAATGACAAAAAAAACTGCACAAAATGGAGTGGGAAGAAGGCAGTGTCGTTCTAATATGAAAACACACTCTCTATAAACTGTGATCAGACCATGTGTTTGTGTAGAAACTTGAATTTATGGATATTTTGGCCTTGTTTGAGATGTTTTCTGAGAATTTTACACTACATATAGACACACAGAAACTTTTACGAGTAGTTGGAACATTTGGCAATTTGAAACTTAAAAACATAAAAGAAAAAAAAGCGATTGCCCCAGTGTACGGGTGTGTGTACGAGTGTGTGTACGGGTGTGTGTACGGGTGTGTGTACGAGTGTGTGTACGGGTGTGTGTACGGGTGTGTGTACGGGTGTGTGTACGGGTGTGTGTACGGGTGTGTGTACGAGTGTGTGTACGAGTGTGTACATGGGTGAGTGGCTCCCTGACGTAAAGCGCTTTGAGCCTTGAAGGCATAAAAAAATGTGGCCGTGATCATGACCAGAACCAGGACAAATTCCACTACGGCGACCCATAACTCCTGAACCGCATGCAGGCGGACCAAATTTCGAAATAAAAATACATCTTTTAAATAATTCAGACTTATGTTCTTGCTTTTATATTAAACTACTTTGACATTTATTTACCAGGGAAAGTTGGAGGCATTCCCAAACGTATTTGTCAGCGCAGTCTGAGCACATATCTGACCTTTAGGGGGAGCCATGCTTTAGAAAGACAAACTGTTGTGTCCCTGTTTCCTGCCTGGATTCTTCTCTCAGATTTACTGCTCCTCCGCTCTCGGCATACATCACGGGAAACTCGCCACGAAACACCACAAGGCGCCGAGACTAAAGAGCCTGTTTCATCTGCATCGTTTTCAGAGTTTGAGTATTTGTTTAATTATGATGCACACTGGAAGATTTGCGGTAGTATTAGTAGTAGTACGAGTGGCAAAAGTAGCAGTAGTGGTAGTAGAGGTAGTACTAGTAGTAGTAGTAGTAGCAGTACTAGTTGCAAGCCTAAAAGTTTAGTGGAAGATTAAGTAGTGGTAGTAGTAGCAGCAGCAGCAGTAGTAGCAGCAGCAGTAGTAGTAGTAGCAGGAGTAGTAGGAGTAAAAGTATCTGTAGCCTTAGTATAAGTAGCAGTAACTTTAGTAGTAATAAAACTTTTGACTTATTACCTTCTCACTAACATAAACCACGAGTACGCAGCGTGATGATGCCACTATAATATTACACGTCTTATTAATTCGGATACTTTTCGTAACAGTAGTAGTAGCTCTCGTAGTAGTAGGTCTAGTATGAGTAGTAGCCTACTAATATTATAGTGGCATCATCACGCTGCGTACTCGTGGTTTATGTGTTCGTAAGAAGGTAATAAGTCAAAAGTTTTATTACTACTAAACTTACTAGACCTAGTAGGTCTAGTATTAGTTGTAGTATTATTAATTCTAGTAGTAGTAAGTCTAGTATTAGTAGTGTAAATCTAGTTTTAGTAGGTCTAGTATTAGGAGTAGCATTAGCAACAGTAGTAGCAGTAGTAGTAGATCTAGTATTAGTACTAGGTGTAGTATTAGTATTAGTAGTAAATCTAGTATCAGTAGTAGTGTTAAATCTAGTATCAGTAGTAGTAGTAAATGTAGTAGTAAATCTAGTAGTAGTAGTAGTATTATTAGTAAGTCTAGTATTAGAAGTAATAGTAGGTGTAGTAGTAGATCTTGTATTAGTACTCGGTCTAGTATTAGTAGTAAATCTAGTAGTAGTAGTAGTAGATGTAGTAGTAAATGTAAATCTACCATTAGCAGTAGTAGTACTAATAGTAGGTCTACTATTAGTAGAAGTAGTAAATCTAGTATTAGCAGCAGTAGTAGTAGGTGTAGCAGTAGTTGTACGCTAAGGAAACTTTTATTTCTATAGCACTTTTCACAGACACATGTCCCCAAAGAGGCTTTACATTACATTATTAACAACATTCTTCATTTACTCTGTACCCGGTGGTGGTGCTACTGCTGTAGCCACAGTTGCCCTGGGGCAGACTGACAGAAGTGCAGCTGCCAATCGGCGCCATCAGTCCCTCTGACCACCACCACCACCACCACCACCACTCACACACCACTTTGAGCTGATGGGGGAAACCGGAGCCTGGAGGAAACCCATCCAGACACCGGGAGAACATGTAAACTCCACACAGAAAGGCCCCGGGTGACCTGGGGATCGAACCCAGAACCTTCTTGCTGTGAGGCATGGGTGCTAGTAGTAATAGTAGCAGTAGTAGTCGTAGCAGCAGTAAGCAGTAGTAGTAGTATTAAGTAATAATAATAGCAACAGATGCCATTTCTTTCTGATTTGTACAGATGGTCAATAAACTTCTCTTGCAGATCAGTAAAAGTAAAAAGAACAGATAGTAGAAGTAAAAGTAGTAGTGTCAGCAGTAGCAGTAAAAGTAGCAGTAACTTTAGTAGTAATAAAACTTTTGACATATTACCTTCTCACTAACACATAAACCACGAGTATGCAGCATGATGACAGCCACTATAATATTGGACGTCTTGTTAATTCAGATATTTTCCACGTCTGTGTCTCCTTCACAGATATTTTTATTGCCACACGCAGGTGACAGGAAACGATAAACAAATGTCCCCAAAGCAAAGTGCCAATAAGCCGAAAACCATCCCCCCGCTCCCACTGGTTTAATCCGGAAATCATGATGTTTTTATGAGTGAAATCAGCAATAAAACACCTGCACAGGACTCACATAAAAGTATTAATGGCACTGGCTTGTTTGGGCGGCGTAAAGTGGATCTCGGTGGAGCCCGGTCTGAGCCTCGTTTCATTGATTAGACAAAGGACATGGTGCAGAAAAAAGGGGAAACTGGGTAGAAATAAAGCAAAATTGTAATGAAATTTTATATTGTTTTTGTTTTGTTTTATTTTATTGCAAATGATGGTTTAAATTTGGTGCATTACATGACTTTTCTCCATAGAAATGTTACTCCTTGGTTTGGAAGTTTCACGAAATAGCATTAAACCTTTCTATCTTCATGAAGACCAAACCAGAGCAAGTTACAGGTCAGATCTGCGGAGAGGCGACCCCCTTCACAGTCAGAATGCCTATTTTTAATAATTGTGCAATGACGTATCACGATATATCACTCAATAGATTTTTTCTTACACCCAAAAGGAGAAGAACGTTTGTGTACATTTGTGAGGATGAATGCGTCCTGGCCGTTCAGACTGAAGTCGCATGCTAGTCGAGCTAGTCATACAACGGCCTTTCCTCGCCTCATTTAATGTATCTTCAAGTTTATGATATTCGTCAGATGAGATAAAATGGAAGTCCAGATAATTAGAAAAACATCTACAGTTGAAGACAAGGACACAAGTGATTCTCTGTGTCAAAAAGTATGTCAAAAAGACTAAAAATCTTAAACATTCTTCGAGGATGTGAACATTTACTTAAAGAGATAGCCGGAACTATCCTTAAAGGTTCTGTACAACACAAAATTGACTTTTATGAGCTTAAAACCATGTTATCGGACTGTTAAATCATCAAAAACATACTTGGGCTCGTGTTTTGCTTCATTCACATGTCTGAGTAATCTATTATTAGTCCATCTACTTGTGTCATATTAAGTGTTGCCCCAAAGAAAACCACAGAAGGAAGGAGTGAACCTGAGGGAGGCTTCAGGAGGCAGCCATCAGATGAAATAATCAAACTTTATTGGTCTCAGTGAGGAGTTTATATCCGCTCTGTTCTCCTCTGTGGGCGGGACTTCCTCGCCCATTTCCTGCACAATCGAGGAGAAGGAAGCGAGGAAAGAGAAACGAGAAGCAGAGCAATATATCTGAACTGGAGTGAGAGACAAATTTAGTTCAAATACGTGGAACAAACAGTCAGGCGGGGTGTTAAAGAGAGCTAACTAGAAAGTTGTGAGCTTAGAGCAATGTGCTGTTAGTTTGATTATGTTAACACTAAAGCAGGCGGTTACGACCGTCTTGAGGATGCTCCGGCTCGTCTAATTTCAGAAACTAATCAGGGTTGGGTCTGGGATAGGGGACCACAGGGAATACCAGGAGATGTAGCGGAGCAGCAGTGGGTCTGAATCACAGCAGGAAGGAGTGGGTTTTAATTTATTTTTGTTTTTTTATTGTGGAAAATGAGGCTGTCTGGCATTTTTTAACATGTTTTTTAAAATATATATATATATAGTGTCCAAAAAATTTACATCATTTCGCAGGCCAATAATTTGGGCAGTTCTTGTTGAAATAACCTAAAATGTTCACAGAATGTATAGAAACAGATCAAGATTTTATATTTAATGTTTTATTTTCGTTCTGTTTTCAGGTTGAGCCGTTCACTCCCAAACAGAAGTCATTTTGCGTCTTGGAATCTGCTCGCACAGGGTCAACCTAGACTGCGCAGCGAATGATGGTTTGGCTTATCCTGAGGAAACAACTGGAAATTAAACCCGACCATTTGTAAATCCTTCAGGTTTTAAAAGCAGATGACAAGCGAAAACATCAAGAATTCTGTGTTGACGCTACAGAAACTTGAAGAAAAGC
Organism: Odontamblyopus rebecca; assembly: GCA_030686955.1. Lineage (NCBI taxonomy): Eukaryota > Metazoa > Chordata > Actinopteri > Gobiiformes > Gobiidae > Odontamblyopus > Odontamblyopus rebecca. Next base: position 27,848,238 of record CM060674.1, read on the forward strand.
CAAACAGTCTGTTGAGGAATCTGGGTTTTCAAACTTGTTCTTCTTATGGACTTTTTGGGGCTTCGTAAAAGTTTTTCCACAAATTGTTTGACCTTCTCTTATGATGTTGGTCTACCAGATCCTTTAGCCCTACATAAACACCCTTCCTCTTTACATTCAAGTCCAAATTTGTTTGCCAGTTGGTGAAGTTTTCCCCAAATTTTGCATTGAAGGCTACACAGTCTTGGGTGAGTGTGTGTGAGCAGATTTAAAGACGCAAAATGACTTCTGTTTGGGAGTGAACCTGAAAACTGAACAAAAATAAAACATTAAGTAAAAAATCTCGATCTGTTTCTCTACATTCTGTGAAAATTTGAGGTTATTTCAACAAGAATTACCAAATTTGGCCTGCGAAATGATGTCAATTTTTTTGGAGGCACTGTATAATTGCGTGTACAGCGGTCCCTCATTTTATCAGGTTATGTTCTAAAAATAACCGGCAATAGGCAAAAATCTGCAATGTAGTCAGCTTTATTTTTTACAACTATATGATTTAAGGCTGAAAAACCCCTCTGTGATCTAAACTGAGGAGTGGAGGGGGTGAAAAACAGTTATGGGGAGTTGCTGGTACTGTTTTTTTATTCTTCTTATCCTTCGATTACGCAGAACACAATGCGCCGGTTCTCCCTTAGCCAATCAGAACGCAGAACACAATGCATGTTCAGACACTAAACACACAAAAAAATCTGCGAAACAGTGAGGTGAACCACGTTATAGTGAGAGACGACTGTACAAAAAAAGTAGATGAAAACACAAATGTGATCGCTTGAAGTCTCAAATGCACAGACCTGTGAGATACACTGAAGGAAATATAGACAAAAAAAGATATTATAACCAAACCATAAATCAGAATTACCCTCAAAAACAGCTAAACGTTAGCGTTGTTTTGTATTTTATTGTATTTTATGGATGTAAGTGTTGTGTCCTTACTTGCGGTGGTTTTCTGCCTGCAAACTTCTTAAAGATTGAATAAAGTTAATTTGTTTGGATCTGAAGCATTATTACAGTCACTGCAATCTATATAGTCCCAGTGTTTATTGGTTCTCTTTATATCCTACATAATTACTGTGAACTTTTGATCACGCAGTTACAGATTTTACACCGTCGGTATGTCACGTCACGTACATAATTTAATTAGTAATTTAGGCACAATACAATAACAAGTTTTAGAATCATCAAGGTGCACTGTGTAACTTTTATGGTGGATTTCTTTTTTAAATGTTTCACAGTATGTTATTAAACCTTTCCATCTTCACGGAGATCAAACTAGACCAAGTTACAGGTCAGATCTGTGGAGAGCCGACCCTGCTCACAGTCAGAATGTCTGTTTTTGCAGCTATAAAACCACTTGTAATTGAATAAACGTAAAGTGGAGCTGTTTAATGTCGTCCTGTGGAACAATCCAGGCAAAGAAACGACATATCCATAGAAACAAGCAGGTGACGGACCCCAAACTAAACCAGTTTACATCGTGCCCCTTCAAGAAAAAGGTGTCAAGGTAAACACAAGCATATGAGGCACTTTCACACACACAAGGTTCGTTAAAAGTCAAAACGCCGCCGTGTTACAACGCCCTGAAGATGATCGATTTGATTAAAACGTGTAGGCGTCCCGTTTTGCAATAAAGGACTTTTAAGGTGCCCTGTCAGTGTCCCTCAGACTCAGTACGACTCTTTAAAGGTCCAACATGAGGCTATTTTTGGATCTAAACAGACCTGGAGTTGTGTTTTGTTGCATTCACACAGGTTTGACACACAAATCCTGCAAATTTAGGCTGAGTTCTTCTCCATTCCCCTTCACTTGAATCATTTGGATGATTTCAGCCCTGGAATTGTCCATTTCTACTGAACTAACCGTAAAAGGTAGGTGCTAACTTGAAAACAGAGCATTTTGAGCTTTGGAGATGTAGACAGACCAATAATAAAGGATTAATATGTGTGAGAATGAAACAAAACACAACTCCAGGTATGTTTTGGATGAGTAAATAACATTATAACATGGCTTAAAGCTCACAAGAGTCACTTTTGCGTAATACAGGATCATTAAGGCTATTAATATTCACATCCTCGAAGAGCTCCTGACCTTTTTACAGCCTTTTTGACCTACTTTCTGCACGTATCTTCAGCAAGGGCAGGTGTTTTCTAATTCTTTGGACTTGCGTTTCACCTCGGCTGCCGAATATCATAAACTTGAAGACAGATTAAAAGAAACAGGCCCTGAAATAACCCTGTGCTGTTACGTCACGGTTGTATCACTGGTAACAGACATTGAGATGCATTGTGTGCCCTGTGACAGAGCGCCCTCCACTCTCGAATCAGTGTCTGCGGCCGGGGTTAAATATAGCCGAGGATGGAGCAGATGTGACACATGTGTACATACAGTCTGCTCCTCTGCTCCCAAACCCCCACAGTCCTTTAAATCTGCTGCTTGATCTGTTCACACCAAATATAGAGACTGGAGAGGGGGAAGAGGAGGAGAGACATGTAAACAAGCCTGACTAATGAAATCATCTACTAGTGCGGAAAATGCTGCACTACAATCGCGACCTGGTTATCAAAAGGTGTGTTGTGTAACTTTTCTGGTGCTTGGCAAGTTCCACACATAGACTGTGTATATATATATATAAATGGACACAGCTAACGTGCTAGTTCCAAATAGGATGTTTGCAGGTTGGCGCTTCCGGCTTCATCAACTCTGGTTCCCGTTGACTTAGTGGAATATTGGCGTCCCTCTCTCTGTACAGTATTTGCTCATGTGAACCTCGTCAGTTTGGTCTTAAAATGTTCGTGTTAACCCGCTCTACGTGATTATTTTACGATTTTGTCCATCAAAAAAAATCCTATTCCTAACAATAAATTCAGAACCCAGTTTACTCCACTGACTCCGCCAAAATGCCTGAACTCCGTTTAGCCTGTGGTTGCTCCAACTGCTTTAATCGGGAGATGTTTTGTTTTTTTCATGCACCGAAAGTGGTGTGTGACAGCTTAATTAGTTTTGAAAAAATGTACAGAGAAAAAAAACAACAAAAATTGATCGACAATCTCTGGCTAAAAACAGGAAGCGCAAAAACAGACGATGCTCGAGTTTGCAGCGACCACTTTGCAACAGGTAAGGATTGTGTCATTTATTAATACTTATATTAACGTGATTGTTTTTTTTGATAATTATTGAGAAATACAAGCATGGCAGGTAAACTGTTGCATTACTTGTCACACAAAAAGCTTTATATGGTGCTAATTTTATGATCTTACTACTGTAATTTGGTGTTTTATACCTTTTTTAATTAATAAATTATTTAGGTTATCCTGGTACAGTGGGCGATTTTAATTGTAAATAGTTGTACGCTCTTGGTTTTTAAAGGCTTTCATTTGGCTCAGTGCAATACGAGATCTGCAGCACCAGATCATTTATTACATCCATCGCCACAATGCCGGGAAAAAGTCCAAATTGTATGAAAATTCTGACTTCTCCACGTTGTACGGGTCATAACCTATATTTACATTTATTTTTTCGCTATAGCGGGTCTGTGCCGGCCTGCTCAAACTTTTTGGGTACTCGCTGTCACCAATTTTTCTGTTTTGAAGTGGAGCAAAACACTTCCTGTCCCCATCTGAGATTCAAGTGTCATTAGGGTCATGTGAGTGAAACCCATCAACAGTTAAAGGCCTCTATTTAAATGGCCAAAGCCAACATGTTTTGACTGTGTTTGGTATTCATCAGGGCTTAGTTGCTTAGTTTAGAATCTTAGTTGCTTGATTAGAAACTATAAGTCACAAATGACACCAACATGATCACGTATTATAGGCCTGTAGAATGTAAACCGTCAGCTGAAACAATGGGCTCAGTTCTTGCCTAAATGCATCTGAACAGTGCACAAAGCTGCATGTCTCGCCCCGCCGCCCCGTCATTGTCTGAATAACACTGCGGACTGCATTAGTGCCCACACACGCACACACCTCACCAATCACACGCGACAAAGGCGGACGGGGCGAGCGCTGATGCAAAGATGGCACCCGTGGGACCCCTCCCGTCAGCGGCGTGAAGAGCAGAGCCATCACAGCCACTCGGACTGGAGCTATTTACCGCCTCCTCTCCCCAATCCCTGTCCTCTCCTCACCCTCCAAACCTGCCTCTGTATTGATAAATGTGCCTCTCCACAGGGCACAAAGGTTCAGAGGGTTTAGGTACAAAACTCATGTATAAGAGCAGGCTTCTTATTGACATCCATAATAATAATAATAATAATAATAATAATAATAATAATAATAATAATAATAATAATAATAATAATAATAATAATAATAATAATAATAATAATAATTAGCCTTACAACATAAACAAATTAAGAATGATTAAAACACAGAGTTAAAAGCCTACAGTTAAAGTGGGACAGTACTTAATCAATTGATAGTATTTAGTATTGCATTTTAATAGTATTTAGTAGAGCCCGACCGATATGGATTTTGTTGCAGGCGATATGATACCGATAAACCTGGAGTTGGAGATGCCGATTGCAGATATAATCACAGATATACTGTATTTATGATGTAAAAATTCACTGTAAATCTTCAGTTGTTTAGGTTTGGCTCTATTGGATTTTCAGTTGGGTTTATTTAGGCGACATTTATTGTTATTCTGCCTCTGTACGTCATGTTTAAAAACAGGTCGTCGGCCTAATGGTATTTTTGTATGATATTCTAGCCTGTAAAGAAAGTGCTGTAAGTAAACTACCGCTATTGGCGTTTAGTGGTAACTGCGTGTGCGCCCCGGTAATTAATGATCTGCTAAATGCTGACAATTCACACTTCTCTTCACAGCTCATTTACATATCAGTGCGTGTTCAGTAACATATATACGGCCACTATAGTCACTTTACAGTCGCTAATAGAAGAGAAAACAGCCTGTTTATGTGTGCGAGCTACAGCAGCCAATCGCTAACCAATGAGAAAGAACCAAAACGAGCTTCAAACCGACACATTTCAACACTCGGCCTCACACAGGCTCCTCCCAGATCACAAGTCTGCACTAAGAACTGTCCTTTTAATCCAGACTCAAACTGATCGTCCATAAAAAGAATATAACATCAGTGTTGTGCACATGGATCTACGGCTGCGGGTGTAAACAAACGCACATGGCGATGCCTTCAGGGGCAGTATGGACACAGATAAATGACTCTGCAGATAAATACTGATGCGGTGCCACATATCAGGACATTTATCTATCTTTAAACTGGATTAAATGGACATAATATTGGGAGTCTAAGATTTATAACCAAGTAAAACATGTCCACGTGGAATATTGGCCCATATCAGCAAGATTTAGCCCAATATTGGCCAACTAATACATCGGTCAGGCCCTAGTATTTAGTATTTATTGTTTTAGTAGTTAGTAATGTATTAGATTTTAATAGACTTGTGTATGTGTATACCCAGACACAAGTGGAGGAGCTACTCAAACTAATCTCAGAAGAATGCAACAGTCTGGAACACTATGCACTATAAACCTTTACCCAGGAGATAATGGGGAATTGCAATTTGATTTTAATTTTAATGAATGAATTTTAATTTCTCTGATGTGTGATTGTCCTGTGAAATTACTTTCCTTCCCGGTACAAATGAAAACAAATTTCCCTGACAAAGTAACAATTGATGCTCCAATATTCCTTTAATAAATTAGGATGGGATTTGGTTTTCAGGCATCTCCTCCTCTATTTTCTTAGTGGATAAAACAACCTCTCACTGTTGCACCTCAGAGCCATAAACATTGCATTTTGCTTTTGTGTCCTCGCGCAAGGCATTTCAACAACCTTGAGCTGGAAGTTAGAGGAGGAGTGATGCCCAACTCGACTTGAAGTTGAGGCTCAAGGACTGTTACAGCCCCGGATGTTTTTAAAAGGTGGGTTTATCTTTAAGGTTTATCTAAATCAATAAGAATCTATAATACTGAGTGAGGACAGCTTTAGACTTTAGAATTAATGACTTGGGGCTGAAAAATAAGGATAAAACAGCCATATCAGAGCAGGACTAGAACAAAGCAGAAATAATCTAAGCCGAAAGCAACAAACAATTGGATCTGAGGTCCAAGGAGTATAAATCCAGACGAGGCGGCGTACACCTTAACACACATACTAGGAAGACGTTTGAAAACCTGCAATGACTACTTCCGGTGTAGTTCCCGACACTGGGCTCCCCAACCAACTGTGATCAAACCCACTGAAGTAAATGTGAATGCGAAAGCCCAAAAAACTCGATTACCGACTCCAGCAGCTGCGAACGGCTAGTAGTAATCAGAAGCAACAAGTGAGGATCGACTACTGATGGTGAAGAAGAAGAGAAACTTAAAGTTGTTGAAAGAAAATGGTTCGGGAATGTATTTTTTGGCGTTTTTCAAAATATATAATTCACTTGTAAATAAATGGGATTAGAAACGACGTCCGCAATCGAGTCTTTTGGGCTTTCACATGTGCAGTGGAAAATCAACAGAGGTAAGTGTAAGGCTGCTTATAAAGTTGTTTTATAACGTTTTCAGACACTAATGAGTGAACCAGGCAGAGCCTTTTGTTTGTGTCTGTTGTAAGATGGGTTAAAGTGGTGTTAAGCTTCTTCAAGGAAATTGAAGGAAATTGGCATTTTACGAAGTTAAGAACTTGCCCCCATCACTACACTAGTTTGTTGCCTTGACAGACTCACTGCCACAGTGAGATCTCCAGCAAGGCAACACTGATCTGTGCCATTTTTTAGCTTCTGACAATATTCAACCCCCTCTAGCAACGGACTTTAGCTCCAAATGTACCAGAGTTCCCCTTTAATTTTCATTTAGGTGGTCTTAAAGTCTTATATTTGGGGTAGTCAAACTTGGGGATACCCTTGAAACGCTCACTGGAATCCATTTTGCGTAATAGGACCTTTAAAAATGGAAGAAAGAATGTACTTTTACCAAAGCTTGAAAAATAAGGACTTGAGAGTAACTATGACTCAAAAAATCATGACTCGACTTCAGCTAAATCAGCCGCAAACACGTCCACCCCTCTCTTTTCAATAATACAATCAGCGCATGTATTTTTCATCTGTAAAACAACCAGAGCGGCGAGTCAAATGCACTTCTGAAGTCTGGAGAAGAGGATCTTTTCACCTTGTTTGAAGCAGATCTCAACAATATCAGAAAGCCAGCGTTGGGGTTTACTTATTTATCCCTCCGTGCACTTAGCTCCGGCTCACACAACAAGAGATGGAGAGCGAGGCCTTTTGGGTAAAGATCTTTCATAAACTCACATCAATTATTTGTACCTCGGTAACTTCTCCACTATATTCACCGCGCAGTTGGGGACTTGAGCTATTTTCCTGTCCTATTGAAATTTGATTGGCAGGTGCTCTCAGCCATATATCTCTCAAGAAGTAATGATTTAACTTTCTCCAACTGTGAGAAGTTTGGCAGTGGGTGACAAAGAAAAATGAGACGCATTTTCCACCAATATTGGTAACCGCATGGCATATATCCTTATTCTTCTGTGTATACTGTGTGGGGGGCTGGACCAAAGTAGTTTTTTTCATGTAATAAAAGTAAACTATACCTTGCCCCAGTTCAGATGTATTGTAAAAACAGATCTTGAGCAAGAAGGTTGCGGGTTCGATCCCCGGGTCGCTCGGGGCTTTCTGTGTGGAGTTTGCATGTTCTCCCTGTGTGGTCGGAGGGTCCGTTGGCGCCACTTGGCTTGGCAGCCGCGCCTCCGTCAGTCTGCCCCAGGGCGACTGTGGCTAGCTTACCACCACCGGGTATGGAGTGAATGGAAAAAATGCTGTGTAAAGCACTTTGGGGACATGTGTCTGTGTAAAGCGCTATATAAATAAACCTTACCTATAAAGCATTGTTATTGTCCTCGAAACAGGAAGTAATTATTTATTTGTATTATTTGCTCTCTGAAAGTTGCCAAAAGTGCTTATAAACTCATCATGGTGAATAATTTGCATGCCCAGAATACATTAGGTAAGTGAGGAATAACTTGCAGACCATTTAAAATGATCTAGTTCTAGTTTTACCCCTATGAACTAACATCAAGGACCATGTTGTCCACCCTCCTGTGGGCTCACCACCCGCAGAGGGGTTCATAGGGGGGTCAGGTGCTATGAGTATTGGGCAGCAAACTGCCCCTGCAACCCAGCTGGATTAAGCGGGAGAAGATGGATGGATGGATGGATAGTTCTAGTTTTCACACTTTAATTAGGGGTGGGACTTGATAAAAATAAAAAAAATCAAATTACATGATTTTTAATGAATTAAATCACATAATATTTGCCCCAAAAGCAACATTTATTTTATCTAAATGAATTTTAGTGGACTCATTTTCTTCCTGAAGGCCGTCATTTGTTGGAGTTTGAGCTGCTGACACCTCTTCTTTGTACTCGGACCAAACCTGCTCCTGCCAACAGCTCCAGCAGTTTCAGAAAATTTACACAATGCACCTTTAACATTTAAATGACATGCAAACTGCAAAATCTAATGTAACTAGAGGGACAAGTCTTGCAACTCCAGAAATCTGTTAACCAGATTTTGAGTGTGCATGTTAGCAGTAGCAGTAAGCTGTGATTTCTGAATGTCTCCTCTCACAAAATAGACAACCAATATCACGCAACTCCAAATTTCAGAGGAGTAAAATGATATGGCCCTACGTCACGATTTTGAGGTTCATGGCAATTTTAGTAGCTTCATTTAGAATTAAGTGGTAGAGCAGTGTCTGCTGTCACGTTTTACTTTTAAATGGTATCGTAGGGTTGCTTCTGTGATATTCAAACTCTTTTCTGCACAGTTTGCAATAAATGGCGTGCTGGTCAATACTTCCAGCGAGGAGTTTTATGAATAGAAATGTACCGTTCAGCTAACCCAGAACGCTTTCCTGCTCCATTGTTGTTGAACTGTGTGCGTCAGTATAATTGTCGTACCGCAACGTGGTGCGCTGACAAACGTTGTGCATTGTTTGGGAAACTGTGATAATATGCGTTCATATTTTTAATGCATTGATTTATTTGTAATTAACTCCTTGTAATTAAAGCGTTAATGTCCCACCCCTTCTTTTAATACAAGTGAAAATCATACGCTACGCCACTAACTCATTGTCAAGAAAAAGTGTAGCATTGCTAAAATGTAAATTACTGTTTTTATTCCCTTCACATTTGGATATGTGGTCAGATACATTCAGATTTTAATTATTTATACTGAATATGGTACAGATGAGGGACAGTGAATATAGGGGTAGAAGTACATGTAGTTGTAGATTCCAATTCAATCCTATAACTGCCAGCCTCAGTGAACTTCATTTGACTAGAACCGAATGCTGTGGTTGACCTCACACTCACCTAGTGCACATACAGTCTCTGGTGTTTAAGGAGATGTTATTGCTTGTTCCTTATTGCCTGGGATGTTACACAATATAGCATTAAACTTGCATTCTTACTGTGAGGGGTCACGCCTGTCCATAGATCTGACCCGGAGGCTTTTGTTTGACAACTGGATATGTGGTCAGAGCTTTAAAATGGAAAAGGATAGTGAATATTTGGATAAAAGTATACATAGATTTCTGTGTGTGGTGACATATCTTAAGAAATTAGCGAGTTGTAAGAATATACGATGGAAAGTAGTGGTTTAAATTATATATCCTATTATTAACTTTGGCTTTTCCAGCAAATCTAAGGCGAAAAAGACAGTTTTTAAAGTTGAAGATGTCTGCTACAACTAGCGTTATAATTGGACGATTGGGCGGATGCTGTAACTTAACTTCAGCTCTGCATTTACTTTTTCTGAAACGATGTCTCCAGTTATCACCCAGATTTAACTCTATTTCACCTCTGAGTTTGACAAAAGCCGTTCTCTTGCTCTTCATACCTCAATCCCAGCAGCAGCAGCTCCAAACCCATGTCAAATTCAGCTGCATATGCCGAGCTTTACAGGAATCTAACCTGCGGCTAAATCAGGCAAAAGTGCAGAAAGTTATGAATTCAAATGGAAAATAGAGGAGAAATGATGTGAGTTTCTGACTGGCATCACATTTGAGAAATACTATGACACAAGTCTGAACCAATTAAACTAAGTAACCTCAATATGCATTTTAAAAGGTGCACTTTGCAACTTCTCTGCTGGAGGATTTGTCACTAGCTCATCACAGACTGTATATGCAGGGTGTCCCAAGAACTGACATCATTTCACAGGCCAACAATTTTGGCAGTTCTTGTTGAAATAACCTCAAATGTTCACAGAATGTATAGAAACAGATCAAGAGTTTATATTTAATGTTTTGTATTTGTTCTGTTTTCAGGTTGAGCCGTTCACTCCCAACGAGAAATCATTGTGCGTATTAGAAAATGCTTGCACACAGTTATCCAAGACTGTGCAGCTTTCAATGCAAAATTTGGGAAAACTTCACCATCTGCCAAATTTGGACTTGATACCAAAAATGTAAAGTGGACGGCTGCTTATGATCTGGTAGATCATCATCAGCGTCATCGAGTTGGACTTTTTAAGAGAATTGCTTTTAAAATGTCATAAATTTTTTTGGGACACCCTGTATAAATGGACAAACCCAACTCGCCGTCATGTTCAGAATAGGAGTGAGCATGGGGGCACTTGTGGCTCCACTGACTCTGCCGCCCGTCTCTCTGTAACTGCTGCTGTGAGATTTTTCATTTTGCTCTTAAAATGTTCGTATTAACCCTCTCGACATGATTCTGAAGTTTTTATTTGTGCTTTATTGTGGCCATACCGGCTTGTCCAAGCCTGAATTCGTCAGCTCTCAGAGGCTCTGTAAGGCCGGGGCTGGTTAGTACTTGGATGTGAGACCACTGAGAATTCCAGGTGCCACAGGGGGGCGTAGTCACAAAAGCTGTGGTTGTGTCCTTAGGCAAGACGCTTCACCCATATAGGCGGATTTCATGACACGTCACACATATATGATGAGCACATGCGCAACTCGGACCCAAAACAAACAGTTTTTATCGCGGTTTGTACGTTCAGGAAGGTGAAATTCGAGCTGCTTGTATTGTACCAAAATGCCATCGCTTTGTGCCGTTGATTGTACGAACAGGCAGGTAAAAGGAAACGGATTGATTTTTTATCAGATTCCTAAAGGAAAAGGTGCATTTAAACAGCACCGCCGCCGTCTGTGGATACGAGCCACAGACGAGAAGACTGGTCCGAGGACTTGACTGACATGGCTGGTGTTTGCAGTGATCACTTTATATCAGGTATTTATATACTATATGGCTGTCAGAACAGACCATTTGGTCTTATGTGCATCCACCCAGGCCTGGTACAGTCCCGTCTTGTGTCCTTGTGTGGCCTTTGACTTGGTAAAACTCCGGCTTTGACGATACAAAATTCACTTTCATTTGTTATTTTGTGCGTCCTCAAAGGTTGGACATGACCACATTCCACGAAATATTACACTTCTAAAGACTTATATGCTCTTAAATTCTCCTTCGTCCACGCGCTTGGCGAATTTATGAGATGCATATAAATCTGGGGCCATTCAGTTGCCGGTATTTTTGATATGTCCGCTTCCCACTCATAATCAAGTAGCGCGTAAGGGTCGGGTAACTGCGTACCTGTGCTTAAGGTTAACTTCTTAAATCACCGTCACGATCTGTTGGCTGAAGGGACTTTAAATACGATGACTGATCGCACCTGTCATTATCCGCCATTGTCACGATTGTAAACCCGGGAATGTTTTGGGGCCAATGTGTGCGCACATACCGGAAGCGCGCATAATATTTACAAACTTTGAAACCGGTCTATTGCCTAGAATGAAAGTGGAGTGTGCGCGAGTGTTAAGGTAAGGTAAGGTAAGGTAAGGTAAGGTAAGGTAAACTTTATTGTCCCCGAAAGGAAATTTGTCTTGGGCCACTTGTTGGTGGTGGTCGGAGGGGCCGATGGTGCAGATTGCAGCCTCACTTCTGTCAGTCTCTCCCAGGGCAGCTGTGGCTACAATAGTCATTTACACCATCGAGTGTGGAGTGAATGAATAATGAACTTTAAAGCGCTATATAAATGCCATGGTTCATTAATTAAAAATTAATTAATTAAGATAGTTTCTATGCCTAATTTGGAACTCAGCTGTAGTTTGCTCCTATAACTGCCAGCCTCGGTGAGCTTCACTAGACTGGAAGAGAACATTATGGAGAAATCACCTTCATCTACACCACTTTAATACAGTCTAAGCTACGGAGAAGTTACTGCTTTGCCTGGAATGTTCCACAGTATGGCATTAAACTTTAATGTGCATTCTGACTCTGAGGGGTCACGCCTGTCCATAGATCTAATCTGTAACTTGGCCTGGTGGCTTTTGTCTCCATGAAGACGACCAAGATGAATGCTATACCATGGAACATTAAGTAAATCAATCTAAATGGATCCAAACGTAGTAAGACATTTTTCTAACACTGACAACAGACTTTTCACTGGATTAAAAATTAAGAAAGTAAGAAAACACACAGACAAACTCCAACAAAGAAAAGAAAATAAGATATCCAATAACATTTATGTACTGTAACGTAAAGTGTATATTTCTTCTTGCAAAACCCGATGACAGCGTTTCTGGGTTTGAACTCAGATATACTCCTTGAATAAATCAGGTTTTACTGCACAATCCTCTGAACAAGATTTGGGACTTTCAGCACTTTTCCTCTCCCCTCGGAGCTCCACAATCAATATTTGATCACGGCTTTAGTAATTAGCGTTGTTGCATTCCCATTTCTACCAGAATTCCCACTTTTCCACATAGGCAATCGCTTCAGACCAATAAGATGGCAGCTCCAGCCAATATTTGATTTTCCGTTATACCATCAGTGAACTTTGAACTGTATAATTTCAGGCCTGGACAGCTCCTCTGTACTGGGAGTCAGACTGTGGGTTCAAATGAATGAAATCAAGTGTGTTAAATCACTGTTTTAATCAATGAATGCAAATGTAGGCAGTGTAATTTGGGCTGGAAGACAGGGATCAGACACCAACCCAAATGAATATTTATGTAGCCCAACTTATGAAAAACGGGAACACTAACCAGACTTAATTAACCAGATTTAACCAGTAATGCTGATTCGGGTCAATTCATACTCAGTGGTCAGATAAAATGGTTTGGAGAAAATTTATTGAATCCCAGTAGCTTAAAGGGCCATATTAGGTTATTTTCTGATCTATGTTAAATATACCTGGAGTTTCGGTTTGTTTCATTCACATGTTTAACACACAAACCCTGCATAAACTCTTCACTAGAATAATTTGGACGAGTTCAACCCTGGAATTGCCAATTTACTGAACAAAAGGTAGGTTAGAGGTTAGGTTGCTATATTCGTACCCGTAGGTAAAATTGTTCTGCAAATTTGAGAGGCCGGTCCAACATTTCATATTTCATTCATCCACACGAAAAAATAGTTTCAGATAACCTCGATTATAATCCTGCATTAGGTTTTAGCATCATAAAAATGATTTAGGAAGAAATTTAGAAGAAAAAGGAAATGGTTTAGACGTTGCTCAAGCTGCATGAAGTTGTTGGAAGTTGGAAATTGAGTAATTTTGCATTTTCAAGTAACTTTTTATGGACTTTATAAGCAACTTTTAGGGACTTTCTATGTAATTTTTGCAAGGTTCAGTTTGTGTTTGCAGAATAAAATGACAAATTATTCTAATACGCCTTATTTATTTGGTTCGCTATGTTATAATATAGGGCAATTTTCACCTATCCTGAGCAACCTCTAAATATTAATTAATTTGCATAGAATATTCTGACAAGATATGAAACCAAATTCAAGCTTCTAATCTAGAGAATCTTTAAAAAAAAAAAAAAAAAGGACCACACTAATCGACACTATACACAAAAAAACACAATGACAAATAAAGTGTCACTTGCTCCAATGCAGAACGGTTTTGTTCCATAAATAATTCATTCATCACACTTGGCTAAAAATGACAATACATATTAAATATAGAAAAACATGACTATGTGGTAAAATGTTGCTGTTAACTTGAAAACTATCATAACAACATTATTACACGGCTTAAAGCTCACAGGAGTCAATTTTGCATAATATAGAAGCTTTAAGAGCTTATGGAGCTTGAGGATTGGTCACTTTTGATGTTAGAAATGTACAATTTAACTGTCAGATTGCAGATTTGTTGACCTGGTTTACGGCTAATATCTCAAATCAGTTGAGTCTATCTACATGAAACAAAAACTTCCAAAACCAAAGTCAACATAAGCATGATAAAAATCCAAATAAAAACTGACCCACTCCACACAATCCTGGCATTTTTATTTAGCTATTGCGTCTCTAAATCAAGATATGAACATTAATAACAGGCAAATCAGGCGCCTTCTTTGCCCCGAGGTCTGTTCTGGCTCGCGTTAGCACTAGGATTGATTGACGTCTATCGTGCCTTGCTACTAACCAGTGGTGCAGTCGGCCTAGAGCCTAGAGCCTAGAGCCTAGACCTTTAACAACTTCACTCCTGATTGGCTCTTGAATTGCACTTGGCTCCAAATTAGCCGCTGTAGCTGCTTCATTTGTTTGGAGCCAAAAGTTATGGGTGACGTTATATTCGTTTAAACTTAGTCCACTTCTGCGTACAGTAACAGTCTTTGCAGTAGCTTCAGAAAATACTGTCATTGTGTAACTTTTCTGGTGGAGGATCCGTCAAATGCTTTTCTCCATGGAGATGTTGTCGCTTAGATTGGAATGTTTCACAGTATGGCATTAAACCAGAGTGACCAGACGTCTCCATTTCCCCGGGACATTCACAGTTTTGAGCCCTATGTCCCCAGTCCCTGCAGATTTATCCAAAACCATTGATTTGTTCCAGTTTTGTGCAATAAATGGTCTGGGTATCTTTTTTTTTGGACCAATCTGATCCCTGCCAACAGTAAAGAGGGGCACATATTGTGGTTTGTTGAACTAAAATATGGAAAACAGTGCTCGAAAAGGCAAAAAAATGCACCAACTGAAGTCCCTCAGATTATGACAGACCCACAAGTCAGTCGAGAAAGGACAATACTACGTGCTCATTTCACAATTTTTCCCAACCCAGTTTTGAAGTTTGAAAATCTTGTCACTCTATATTAACGGTCATTCTACGCCAAATCTCCGAATGCCGCCTCTCGACCATCTCAGATTTGACTGAAAAATATTCCAGGCGGTTCACACACTTTCCAATACAAAAAGTCCCAAATTTTAGCTCCAAACTCCTTATAGTTTTATCATGAAAAAATATTTTGTCAACTACCCCCTGAGCAGAGTTTTCCAAGGAGCCACTTTCAGACTGATGTAGCTAAAAAACGATTTAACCCTTTTAACCCTATAATAATAGCTATAATTATTGAAACACCTGGTCTGGTTTTTCTTTTTTTTTATGATTATTCTTATTTTGTACATACTTGCTTACTATGAACCAGATATTATGTGCACTTAATAAAGATCGAATTGAATAGTCTATTTTTTGTCAATAATTGTGTCACAGAATGTCCTATGTGTAAATAATTTACACCCTTTTCCCGGAGAAGTAAAACTGTCAAGTATTTACCATTCTTATGTAATTAAATACCTAAAACTGTGTGTTATAAGCTGAAAAGGCCAAAAAGGAATTCAATTTTCATCAACTTTCAACCCTCGTTTCAAGCCCTGTTTCAAGCCCCATTTCAAGATGCGTTTCACAGCTTTCAGGGGCAGTTTGAATGATTAAAATTGCACAAAGTAGAGAGGAGTTATGGTAATTTGAAGTAGTGGGGTCATCGCTGATTCCTGTGGTAGTAAAAGGGTTAAGGTAGATCCTTCAAATTTTCAAGGCTTAAAATTGGGCAAATGTAGACTTTTACACGTGTGCGTTTGGTTTATTACAGATATTTGGGGACTTAAACCTTTCTATCTTCATAGAGATCTAACAAAACCAAGTTACAGGTCAGGTTTGTGGAGAATCGACCCCGCTCACAGTCAGAATACTTATTTTTCTAGTTGTTTTTGAGCTATAAAATCACTTGTAATTGAATAAATGTAAAGGTAGAGCTGTTTAATGTCATACTGTGGAACATTCCAGGCAAAGCAATGACGTATCCATAGAAAGAAGCAGGTGACAGACCTCCAACCGAAAAGTTACACAGTGCACCTTTAGTTTAACATGGAAGATTCATGTGGCAAGAACCAATTTCTAACAAATGAGGATCAACATTTGCAGAAAACTTTCAAAAATATCTCAAAAACAGTGAATTTCCCATAAAATTACCTGAATGCAAGCTCCTCATGAGTTTGTTTGCTGTTAAGTCATTAAAAAGCTATAATATTTAGTTTTTAAATGTTAATCGCTATGGCAACTGACCTAATATGCCCTCATTCTGGACCAATGGAAAGAAACTTCACAAACGTCCAAGTTAATTTCCTCTTCCCAGCCTTCCTGAACTTCTGTAAATCCCCATTCAGTGGAAATAATTGACTTTATTATTATTATTTATTTAAATTTCCTCGTTTAATTGGATAAAATTGGAGGTTAGAAAGCACTGTGGACTTGAACCGTTCTCTCCCTTTGAGGAAACCGCTTTGACGACACTGAAAATGGGCCAATAATTAAAACCGTATTTGCATAATGTGCCTGGACAGCAAATTTAATCACATCTTCTTATAACGCGTGACCTTGGAGTTACTTAACAATAAATGCCAGTTATGCTACTCTTCAAAGGTATGCTAATAATGTCAAGCAAAGGATTTCACGCTGTATCGTCCGGCGCAACGGTACGGCGCGTTAAAATACGAAGTGTAATTAGGGCAATTAGACCTCTTTGCCGGAGTTATTAGGAAGCTATCGCAAGGAAAATACAGGATTAACGGCGTAAAATGTCTCTGGACGGGACTTAAAAGCGCAGACATGTTGGATGTAGGGGGAGTCTGGCGAGATGGGACATTATCGCCGATTCTGTCACGGCGAGCGAAGCGAAAGTAGACAAGTTCATCCGGGAAAGTTTGAACCCGAGCAGACAGTAAGCGCAGAGGACAATGAAAAGTGTTTGAGGATTAAAGTCAGATTTGGGGACTTTCCATGTGACAGATTAAGATGAAAATAGCTGTGCGTGTGGTGGACTTTATTAGCGTGGGGGGGGGAAGTAGAGTTTAACTCAAGAAAAATGGTGCGTTTCAGATTCGAGAATGCGATGTCGTGCTCGCAGATGGTGGTAAGAGGCAGATTTCCCTATTGTTTGCATTGTACTGTCATCCTAATGTGTTTGTGAAATATCCAAAAAGTAAATTCAGAAATGTGAAATCTAGAGATGTAACAATAATCGAAATATGGTCAAAGGTCTCACAATAATATCGTGGACCATCACAATATATCGAATCACAAGTCTCTTTGCTTAAATGAATAGTTCCGATGCAGAAATAGCTAAAAAACAGAGGGAACTACATAGACCATGATCCTTTGCTCCATTTCAGTGCAGACGACATGAAGAAATAACTGTTCTAAGCACTTTTACATCTTCATTCCTATTAAGTCTTGTGAAGGCATTTTTAGAGGAAAAAGTAGAATATTCACAGTTTTGTGATGCTCCACAAAATATTGCAATAAATCTGGTACCGTGAGATGTTTATGGTGAAAATATCGTACAGAGAGATTTGGATTTCGTTCCATCCCTAATGACAATAAATGTTGTACCAAATGACATGATATCGCAATAAATATCATACCATGAGGTTCATACCGTGACCATGTCGTATCATGAGACTTTGGATATCGTTACACTCCTAGTTAAACCTGAAAATTTCTATCAGTGACTCGACCCTAAGACTCAGTACAAAGCAATATTACTTTTAGCTGCCACCAACTGTATTAAATTAACCTGGAGCTAATGATACCTCACGCTGATTGGTCAAAACACAACAACAGTGGAGCAAAAATCAAACAAATCAAGTTGAAAGAAAAGTGCAGACGTTTTACCAGACCACAAATGCCCAAAACAAGCTGTTAAAAACAAAACTCTCTGTATTTCTGCTAAAAAAAAGCTGAAGATAGTTCGTTTTGGTTTGTTCAGCACTGGCTTACTCCCAAACCACAATAGGGTTATGGTTATGTTTAACCCAAACCCCCCAACTAACCTTAACCTGCCAAACTTTAAACTAAACCCCTTCGCCTAAACCTAACCTGACCCCCCCCCCCCCCATCTCCCCCCCCCCAAAAAAAATACTGACCAGACTCTCACCTCCCTGCTTAACCCGAAACCTATCCCCAATCTTAACCCTAACTTTAACCTGACCCCTATGCCTAAACCTAACCCTAACCTTAAAAATAAATATTCCCATGTAATCCTGTCCCATTTTAAAATAAAAGTTAAAAAAAAAAAATCTCTTCCTAATAAGTTTTTTTTTCTTGTAACCTGCATTTATTCAACAATGAGTGATTTTACTGTCTGAAAATACCTTTAAAAGTGCATTTTTACTATGATTTTTAATTTTATTTATTGCAAATGGGAATACCGGAATATGGACTATTTCTCGCACATGCACAGTCATGGTCCGTACTGGAAAGAAAAAAAAAAATCATAGGAAAATGGAAACTCCATCCGTGTAGTCACTCCTTTAAACATTATTAGCCTATACAATATAGACCGTTTGCAGCTTGGGTGATTTTCGCCTAACCCAGTACTTCCGGTTTCCATCTTGGAGATATAGATCGCTATAAAACACAGCCCCCAAGTTGTTGTTAAATCGAATTTTCGTTTATTGTGTGTCAAAATGTCTAAAAAGTCGGATCAAAGGACAAAAAAAGAAAGAATTCTATATAGGGATACGCTACAATCTTCTGAAAGAGTGAGATATGATGCGAAATTGCAAGAAATAGGTGGAATTGATCCTTATGAAATAAAAGATGCCTCTTCTGATGTGGATTTATTGCCGTCGATCTCTTATCCTGACATCGTGAATTATCTAGTGTATGCCCCAAGTCCGTATACAGTCAATACTGTATCTACAGTACTGGAGATGCGAGTATCTCCAGAATGGCCGATCCATACTGTGACGTCACATGCAATCGGTCTATAGTGATGTTTTCTGAAATCCAGCAATGGTTAGAAGTTCAGGCTAAGTCCCCAAGTGTAACAAAATGCTGAACGCTGTTTGTTTCATTGCGGTGAACGCGAAATGGTCTCATCCAACTAATATATTTAAGGGTGAAGTGTCCTCAACAATAACTTAAGGAAACATTCATATTTGAGGAAAGCAATATGGAATACAAAGATAAATACAAGTCCGTCCTTTTACCATTTTAAGGTTTAAATGGATGTTGCTGTACTGTGTATTCGAGATATTATGCTTGGCCTTAGTATTAGCAGTCCAACTCATTTACAAAGTTCCCCCCTGAAACCGGTCCAAGTGCCCCATTTGAGAAGCAAGGTTATTTTTAAAAGCTTTTAAACAATCTCACATTTGGTGTCAATCCACTTCCTTAGCGCACAACAGGCTAACTATTACTTCAGCCATTAGTCAGACTTCCTGTTCTTACCGTTTCATAGTTTCCCATTCACAATAACCAAAGGACAATGGCTTAAATGTGCTACGTACTGTGACTCGAGGTGGCTATTGAAAACTGTCAAAGTTTAATAAAAGCCGGGACTAAACAAAAGTTAATCAAAAGAACGCTCGATAAAATTGTGCTAATATGTGAGGACACTTACCTGGAGCTGAAAGCGCGGGGAAAGGCCAGTGGGTGACGCAGACGTGGCTCGTAAAGGACAGAACAGACTTACAGAGGCTCTCGGTGAGTGTTGAGCTTTTATACTGTGGAGCCGCCTAATTGGTCACAGCTGTGCTCGGGTCAGAGGTGAAACGTGGACTGGATCCTGGAGAAACCGGAACCGGAATATTGCAACAGACACTGAACTCTTACCATTGCGCAATGTAAATTCATATGCGCATATTGTTGCCTTGAATTAAACTTCTTCTAACCTGCATTTATTCAACGATGAGTGAATTAACTGTGTTAAAATACCTTTAAAAGTGCAGTTTTACTCTGACCTCTCCACAGATCTAGACATACTTGGCCAAGTGGGGTCACCTACTTGTGTCTAGATAGTGTAGTGCCATACTGTGGAACATTTCAAGCAATGTAATAAAGCTCTACAGAAAAAAAGTGTACCTTTAAATAATAATAATAAAAAAGTTGACCTAAAAATGTATTATTTTCACACTTTTTTTGATTTTCTTTTATATAACCAGTGTGAAAAATATAAAGATATATTGCAAGCCTCTATGTAGTTTTCAGCATTAGTCATACACCGTAATGGTTTAAAATGAGTGTTCAAGTTTATGCAATTCACAAAGAAACGTCTCACAATGCATCAGCACTATGTCCAGCCTAATGTTCAATCAACTGGTCAATCAAACTTTATTTATACAGCACTTTTCATGCAAAAAAAATGCCACACAAAGCGCTTTACCGTGATTAAAAACACATTTCCTTCCATCCCCCCACCACAAAGCTAAGCTAAACAGGTGGTCTTGAGATTACTACCTGTGATATAACTATCTTTTTTACTACTAACTCTCATTTCTAAGGATTTGTTTTTCACTGAAATGTTTTGAAAATCAGGCCCTATGTTCCCTCAGCCCAGCTCGAGGTCATCCATTCATCTCT
Organism: Odontamblyopus rebecca; assembly: GCA_030686955.1. Classification (NCBI taxonomy): domain Eukaryota; kingdom Metazoa; phylum Chordata; class Actinopteri; order Gobiiformes; family Gobiidae; genus Odontamblyopus; species Odontamblyopus rebecca. Next base: position 27,868,923 of record CM060674.1, read on the forward strand.
GGTTTATCCGGCTGGGTCCCGGGTGCAGCAGTTCACCGCCCAGTCCTCTGTGCACCTGACCCCTATAAACCCCTTGGTGGGTGGTGAGTCCACACGAGGGTGGAGCCACATCGACCTTGATGTCATGGTCCTTGATATCAGTTCATAGGGGTAGATGGTGCAAAAGACCCTAGGTTGAAATTACTCTGAATCATGTCTTTGAATGTGGTATCAAAATAAAAATGACTGGACTTAAAGTTTAATTTTCAGAAAAAATCTTAGAAATGAAGGAACAGAGGACTGTGGGAACATAGGGCCTAGTTTTCAAAAGTTTTCAGTGAAAAACAAGGGAACTATGAGGGAACACAGGCTCCCGTCCAGCTCGTAGATCAGGTCCATAACTCCTCCTCCTTTAGATCCTCGGCTGTCGCTGTCGTCCTTCTGATGTGTGTTTTTGTCAATCATTAAAAACACATTACCTCCTCCTGCTTCCTCCATATTTAAGAATAACAAAGAGATAATTGAATCCCTGCCGTGGACCTAATGTGACGGCACATATGTACGTGTCGTGTTTAACAAGAACAGGGAGAGCGGGGGAGCTGTACGTGAAGGTGTAGGACTAAAAGAACAGCATGTAACTTTTCCAGAAGAGGGTGTATCATCTGGTTTCTGTGGAGATGTTATTTGCAGGGGATTGAAAAGAAAAAGTAATGTGTACATGCGGATGAAGACTTTTGGCGGGCGCTGTTGGCGGTAGTAACTCTGGGAGAAAACGGCCCCGGTTTTCTTCATCTAGATGTCACTGTATTCTTCCTTTTTCTCTTTATAAATTGCCTATTAATTTGTGCACTAAAATTGGTCTCACTTAATAAAAAACAGTATATATCTGGAGTTTATTTCTGCTTCAAGGGTGTTCTTTATCTAAGCAGAAACTAACGAACGCAAGAGGAAAAGGCTGTTTTATTTAAATGATGCATAAGCACAATATTTGGTGGTTTCGAAACATAGATTACACAAAAACTAAATTATATCTGAAGGAGCAGCTCAAGAAACATAAATGGTCCAATATGAGGCTTTTGTCACTTGTAGACTTCCAATTTAACAGAGTAACTACAACATTTACTCAACTAAGATCATTACTACAGTGTAAAATATGTTTCAATGACCCAATGTTTCAGATTTTTGGCCCTAGAGAAGGACACCAATCTCCAAATAGTCTCTATCTTATTTTATAAGCAGAAAAATGGATCAACTTATCTCAGAATTGTCTTGTATTGTCTTGTATTTGTAGAATAACTTCTGATGGATGTTGCACGCAGGGTTAGGATGTTGGTTGGTTCGTGTGCTGGTTGTGTGTGTGTGACCTGGTGACCATAGTTTTATCTTGAACCCTGACCCCTGTCCACCTGGGGTTTTAATATGATTCACTCTTAATGTAATTCACTTCATATAGTATAGCAGTACATGAGTCAATTCTTTTAAAATATTGTTTATGTGAAACTTTAAAAAAAAATCCCATATGAAATGGAAATGCCTGAAAATTCTGCTTTCTGCCGACTGGAGGAACAGTGAAGATCTTTGGTCATAGCAGCTGTTCTCCTCTAGATAGAAAGATCATCTTAGGCTTAAAATGAAGCTTAGAAATTTGGGAAGTTTTTAAACCTTTAAAAATCCGGGTATTTTTGACTAAAAAGTCTGAAAAATGTAATAAAAGTTTCAAAGTAAATCTGTTCTTGAACCCTTTGGAGTATACGTAAAAGTTTGGGCATTTTGGAAAAGTAACATTCTGTATTTTCTACCACAAAAGAAAAAAATACTCTAAGTATAACCAAAAGTTATACTCTTTGGAACACAGAGAAATTAAGACTTTTTATCGTCGCCTAGATTTTTCTTTGTAAAAACAAGAGTGTAAACATCTTAAGTTTGGTACTTATAGACTTCAACACAGTATTTCCTCAAAGTATCAGGTCTTGTCTACTCCCATTTCAAATGTGAAAACAATAGCTCTAAACATGAACATTTTACAGCATTATTTACATGGTTTAGTTCATGCATTTTTACAGAGGGACAATTTGACAATTTGGAGATTCCAAATGGACACTTTGGATCAATTTGGATAAACTTGGATAACGTCTGGAAAAAATACAATAACTTTTGAATGCTTCAACCTACAGACATCAATGAGGTCTCTAATGACAGGTAACACTTAGAGGAATCGGAATATAGATCCACTCTATATATTTTAGAAAATTATATTTTAGAGTAAAATCAATAAAATGTATAAAATGTATGTCAGACACTTCACATTGCCTGTTTGTGAAATAAATAATAATAATAATTATTATTGTTATTGTTGTTGTTATTATTATTATTATTATTATTATTATTATTATTATTATTATTATTATTATTATTATTATTGTTATTGTTGTTGTTATTATTATAGAGCCAATGATTTTCCGCTTCCGCGGTGTGCGTGGCTACGGGAGGAGATGCGGTGTGCGCTTCTGAGTCCTTTTGGCCATTGTTTTCAACAACAAAAAACCCTAAAAATGAAAACAAAGCACAGAAAGTGATTTATGCACAGAGACGATAAATTATGCGCAAGCGCACTGATTCCCGGAAATACTATTTACCCTTTACGCATGAAAGATGCACCTCCCAAATAAACCCTGACCCCCCCACATAATACCTCTCCGTGTTCAGCAGCTCATTGGCTACAAGTACGTAGCATCACTTTTATCCTGCAACCTAATAGCTTGGATCTACAAGGCTGAAAGTTGGGAGTGAACTTTTGCCAGTCTGTGACACTCATTGGCTTTTCCTCGCTACAGTCAACCCGCACACTGTTGTAATTGGCCAGAGTCGCCATCAATCAAAAGCTAAAGTCCAGGGGAACATTTTGACATCAAACATTAGCTCCAAATGTCAATATTGGCTGCAGAATCGGATAAAAATGGGGGGGAAAATGGCAGTTATGGTTTTTTTATGAACAGAATTGCTGCAGTCTTTGTCCCCCTGTGGATCTAATTCGTTTTTGGACCTTATGGGTTTTTCGGATTATATTCTCTGGACTGTTGTGGACAGAATGATGCCTAAACTTGTGGGGAAGGATCAATGTTTGGACCATAGACCCCGTTGAAATGTAGGGAACGCCAAATTACTAGTATCGGGGTGCAGTTTGAAAAATGTTTTGGTGCAAGTGCTGTGATTGTTGTACCTCAAAATGGTGTTTACGGTCGGAAAGACGAGAGCAGTAGCTTTCTAGTGATGTGTTACATGTGTTGGTGTCTCAAGTTGGGTCGCGTGTGTGTCGCTCGGTATTCGCTGTTTATATATGATGACCCGGTACCGGGACATGGAATTTTATTGGTTTAAGTACATTTGAGGCACTGATACATGTAAGAAAATGCTTGAAAATTATCACTTTTGATGATAATTTGTCAGGTATTTTTTTGTCTTTTGGGTCTTATGTTGAGGGTGATATTTGTCAGTAAAAATGCAGCCAGACCCAAAATATTTTTTACTAGTTTCCCCAATGTGTCAGGATACACCATGCAACATTTTAGGGTTATCTGACCATTCATGCAGTTGCAGCACCTAAATTATTTACAATTATATAATTCCGCCAATAGCTTTTTCTAAACAGGGTTTTTTTTCGGACCCCCAGACCAAACGGGGCCGAGTTGGGGTTGGTCCCTATCAACTCGTGATGGCCCAAGATATAAGATAACAGGAAATAATAGTGAAAAAGAGGTGTCAAAAACATCCTAACAGAGTAATTACATTTGCTCAACTAAGATTATCACTACAGTGTAAAATATGTTATTCTAAGAGTAAAATTATGGCGTCTGGAACTCCAACAAGCTTTTCAATTACTTAATTAAATGTCTAACCGAGTGCTACCTCTGAAAGGTACTAAACAAAAAGCTTGTTGATCTGGAGTTTATTTTCAGCCTCCGTGCTGCTTCTCTGCCAAATGTGTTGTAAAGTGCAATTTGCCGTATGAAAAAGTGCGTTTCCCCACTCCCATTTCCCCGCTCCCACCTCAGCCGAGCGCCTGTGTCCGTGGATAATCCGGTCGACTCCGGAGCCTCTCGAAAAGCTCACACCACTCGAAGAAGCGTGGAATCAATTTCAAATAATTATGTTGTGGCCTGAATTTGGAAAAGCTCGCTGCATCTTTGAAAAATAAATCACTGCCAGGACTCCTCAACAAAAGACCTACAAGTGCTGCTAGTGATATGTTTCTGGACGCCAAGCTGTTCTTAGTGAGATATTCCCTCTTGTAATTGGCAGAGCAGCAGTCATTGAAATAAGAAAACAAACATGTCTGCCGGCGTTGCCAAATGCTTTTGACAAAGTGCAGCATCAGCTCGGAGCGTCGCTCGTGGCTCTGGTCTCTGTGGTAAAACTGCACACTTTTCTAATCAGGACTTTTCTTATTCAGCGTTTACACTGAGAGGGTTATGGGAAGTTTGAGAAAGACTTTAAACACTAACTTTTGAACCCAATATCAGTAGTTTACCGCACAGGTGTTTGAAAAAGCATTTTTTTTATACATTTGGTGTCATTGTTCTGCCAGAAAAAGGCTTGGAAATAAAATGAAAGGTCCTATAAGGCACAAATTTGACTCATGTGAGCTGTAAGACATGTTGTAAAGCTGTTACCTTCTCAAAAGCGAAACTAGATGTGTGTTTTCTCTGTCTGCCTGCATCTCCAAAGCTCAAATTAAACTTTTCCACATTACAATGTCAAGTTTTGAAGTTCAAGGTCACCTCTCCGTAGTTCTGTAACCTGTAAACTGGTGGCATCTCCTGCTCTGTGAAGGTAGAGATATTAAATGCCATAGTGTGGAAAATTCCGAGCACAGCACATTTCCTCGGAGACAAGAATCGGGGGGAGAATGCCACTAAAAAGTTCTTAAGTGCTCCATTGAAGGTGCACTATCTAACTTTTCTGGCAGAGCGCCCGCCAGTTGCTCGTTTCGATGGAGATGTTATGTTACTTGACTGAAATATTCCAATGAATGACATTAAACTTATCGATCTCCGTAGAGACAAGCAGAAGACGCCTCCAGATCGATTTACAGGCGAGATCTGTGACGAGGCGACCCCACTCACAGTCGGAATGCAGGTTTTTAAGAGTGTGTTTGAGCAAGAAAAACACTCATAATTGAATAAATGCATCTTCTATACATTTAATACCATGATTGCCACGTTTACTTTAGAGGTTTAATTCCGATTAATTAATTCCACTTTAAAAAGATCATGTAAACACTTCATTCCTAATGAAAATTATTATTCATGAGTAAGTGAGTGGTCTATTCCAATGTTAAAGCCGAATTAATATATTCCTTGATCATGTAAACATTTATTCTTCTTAAAAATAATCCCGGTGGTTGGTGCTCGTTGGGTCGTCCTTCGATCCGGCTCCTCCAGTCGTCTCTTGGGACTTTCCTCCACGTCTCTTTGGATTTGTGAGCGGGATGTGGGAGTGGGCTGAGGTGTGGCAGCCTCAGACTCAGTTTGTCTTCTTCCTCCTTCTCCGACACTCTTCCCTTCTCCTCCTCAGCTCACAGACGTAAAGCGTGAGGAGAGAATTCTAATTATCATCGGAACAACTGTGGAAAAAGTTTGGATTGAGTTTGTGTCGGTGGCATAACGACAGAAAAGCCGGGAGCAGCTGAAGTGTGGGTTTTCTTCCCAAAAACGTAAATATGTTCGTGTCGCTGTCCAATCAGAACCCTTCCCCACCCCCAGACGCTGAGCAGAATTACATAAAGGCGATTTAACGTGTTGTCCATGGAAACCTCAATTTGAAAGTACTGTTTCCATGTAAACTCAAAGGAGAAGATTTTAATTCAGAACAATTAATTTGAAATTTAAAAAAAAATATGTAAACGTGAGTATTGTGAAAGATTACAGGCAAACCAATCGCATCTCCATCTCCATGAAAAGTTACACAATGCTCCTTTAACGCTCCTTTTACTATTATCACCTCTCTCAAATAGCCCAGCTCAAAAGCTTTCCCGGTTATTTGAAACTCTCTTGGCGAAACCCAGATTTGAATTCACCTGAAAGAGTTCCTCACCTGAGTTTAACCCGTCCTCTGCGCTCTGTTCTGTAATTGGCCCTCTGAGCGTCTTATTAAAACATGAAACCCAAGGACGCTTCAGACTCACTGTTTTTTGGCCTCTTAATTATAAATGTGCAGGATAACGAAGCGGCTCATTCAGCTTCGGGCCAGGGTTGGCTAACGGTGGGTCAAGGACTGGACAGTGGCACGTCTGAGCACAGCCTAAAATTCACTTTAAAAGACTTGTATCGGGATGGAGAGAGAGGAAAGAGAGGAGGTTTTTGGTCAAATTTGGCTTTCCAGGACCCTAATTGGTGAAGTGCTACTGCTACTGTGGCTTAGTGGTTAAACGTATCACCCTGCAGCAAGAAGTTTCTGGGTTTAATTCAGGTTTCTCCAGTTGCACTGAAGAATTGCTCAAACTGGATATACAATTCAGAAGAACTTTTGTGAACCGGCTGAGTTTGAATTCTCTATATCTTTGGAATAAGTTATTTTTCTTACTCAGCGCTCCATGAATTCCTCAATCAACTTGTTTTTAACGTAATTTAGGTTTTTTTTTCATCAAAGATTTTTAATTTATTTAAAAATACTGTTTTTGTCACTACCCCTTTAATGCGCAACATGAGTCGAAAATGACCCACGTTCATTTTCTAGGGAATTTCACAGAAGGTTTAATGTTTCCGGTCCGGTCCAGGTTTAGTTATTGCCTGGTCCAGGTTTAGTTCCAGTCTGGTCTGGTCCAGGTTTAGTTCTGGTCTAGCCCAGGTTTATTTCTAGTCTAGCTAAAGTTTAGTTCTGGTCTGGTCCAGGTTTATTTCTGGTCTGGTCCAGGTTTAGTTATTGCCTGGTCCAAGTTTAGTTCCGTTCTGGTCCAGTCTGGTTTAGTTCTGATCTAGCCCAGGTTTAGTTGCAGTCTAGTTCAGGTTTAGTTCTGGTCTAGTCCAGGTTTATTTCTAGTCTAGCTAAGGTTTAATTCTGGTCTGGTCCAGGTTTAGTTCTGGTCTAGTCCAGGATTAGTTCCGGTCTAGTCCAAGTTAAGTCCAGGTCTTGTCCAGGTTTATTTCTAGTCTGGTCCAGGTTTAGTTCCGGTCTGATCCAGGTTTATTTCTGGTCTGGTCCAGGTTTAGTTATTGCCTGGTCCAGGTTTAGTTCTGGTCTGGTCCAGTCTGGTTTAGTTCTGGTCTAGCCCAGGTTTAGTTTGGGTTTAGTTCCAGTCTAGTCCAGGTTTGTTCCGGTCGAGTTAAGGTTTAGTTCTGGTCTAGTCTAGGTTTATTTCTAGTCTAGCCAAGGTTTAATTCTGGTCTGGTCCAGGTTTATTTCTGATCTAGTCCAGGTTTATTTCTGGTCTAGTCCAGGTTTCATTCTGGTCTAGTCCAGGTTTAGTTCCGGTCTGGCCCAGGTTTAGTTCTGGTCTAGCCCAGGTTTATTTCTGGTCTAGCCCAGGTTTATTTCTGGTCTAGTCCAGGTTTCATTCTGGTCTAGTCCAGGTTTAGTTCCGGTCTGGCCCAGGTTTAGTTCTGGTCTAGCCCAGGTTTATTTCTGGTCTAGCCCAGGTTTATTTCTGGTCTAGCCCAGGTTTGGTTCCGGTCTGGCCCAGGTTTATTTCTGTTCTACTCCAGGTTTAGTTCCGATCTAGTTAAAGTTTTATACTGATCTTGTCCAAGTTTATTTCCGGTCTAGTCCAGGTCTATTTCTGTTCCAGTCCAGGTTTAGTTCTGGTCTACCCCAGGTTTAATTCAGGTCTAGCCCAGGTTTATTTCTGGTCCAGTCCAGGTTTATTTCTGCATGTGAGGTCAGTTTTCCTGTTCATATTTCAGAAGTTTCACATTTCGACGCCGGGGTAAACTCGCCCCCTTGTCTATACTGTATGTACTTCTAAGTTTGAAACCTCTTTGCAGTAATTACCCATAATCACTGTGCCCTGTCTCCAGTTCTAGAACACATCAGAAACTTCTAAGACCGCTCACCTCTTCAGACAAAGGCATTATGGGTAATTTGCTCTCTGCACACGGCTTCTGACAGGTGTCCCCGTGTGGCCTTCACTCGGACATTCAATTCTTAAGGACAAATGTTAGAGGAAAATCTATAGATTCTGAATCGTGCTGTTCTGGTCGTTGCCTGAAATGTCCCGTGGTCTGGCATTTACACAGGCCGAGTTAAAGATCTGTGGAGAGGCACAAAGCAAAAGTTATTGTCTGTATTTTACTTTTCTTTTGTTGTTTTGTTTTGCTGTTTCTCTGATCTGACCAAGATTGTAAAACTTATATCAGTTTATTCATCTTGTTTTCGGATTTATTATCGACTTACAAGTTCTGAGACGGCTTCATTCTTGTCTAGACAGATCATTTCACTACTTTTAAGTCATTTTCTGATAGATTTAAGTGTTTATATCTTCAATTTTGGCCAAGCTTTTTTGCAGTGTATACAGTGGAACATTTCACACAAAAATCTCCTTGGAGACCAAGGTGGCAGAACTTCCTACCATAAATGTCCCAGTTTTGGTGAGCATTTAAGACACATTCTCTGACTTAGTTTGGTTAATCTCAAGTCCAGCTTTAGTTCTGGTCTAGTCGTGGTTTGGTTTTGGTGTAGTCCTGGTCTAGGTGTAGTTTTGTCCCTGTTGATTCTCAAATTTGACATGACATGTGATCTAAAATCCTGGAACAATCATGGAAATTGAAAATATCATTTCCCAGCTCTGGAAGTCATTAAATTTTGTAAATTCAATGAAAGTTTGGGAAAAGTCATGGAATTTTAGTATCTCTTTCATGCAACTACAGAATTCTGTTAAGTTATCATTAGGCTATTAGGATGATTCCAGTAATTTTCACACGTCTCTGATACCGGCGAACCCCCCACCCACCTTGACTAACAAATGTTCTGCGGAAAACACTGCAGGACAATACACAATAAGGTCTTTTGTTTAAAAGAGACTAAAATAAATTAGGGATGTAACAATAACCCAAATATGGTGATATCGTATCGTCAAAGGTCTCACAATAATATCGTGGACCATCACAATATATCGAATCACAAGTCTCTTTGCTTAAATGAACAGTTCTGATGCAGAAATAGCTAAAAAAAAAAAAAGATCCGTCTGTTTCAGTGCAGACGACATGAAGAAATAACTGTTCTAAGCACTTTGAAACCTTCATTCTTTGGATTGAGTCTTGTGAAGGCATTTTTAGAGGAAAAAGGAGCAGATTCACAGTTTTATTTTTGCCTCCACAAAATATTGCAATAAATATCGTACGGTGAGATGTATATGGTGAAAATATCGTACAGAGATTTGGATATCGTTTCATCCCTAATGACAATAAATGCACCAAATGACTGGGCAAAGCGTTTTATAATGTCAGTTTTGTTATTATGTAGAATATCGTAATATCGTGAGCTTTTCCACGATATAGCAATACATATCATACCGTGAGGTTCATACCATGACATGAGATATCGTTACACCCCTATAATAAATGCCTATAAAGACAGTATTTTGAATGTTAAAAAACTGTAATACCAAACCATAAGGTAGTGGAAAGGTTTAACATTTCAGATTTTGTTTGATCAATTCTACACATGCAGAGAAAAATTCACTCTAGGTCATTACAAAGTCATGGAAAAGTTGTGAAATTTTGTCAGGAAAAGAGTGGGAACCGTAGATCTCAGTGCGAACACAGCCTCCTTGGATAGTAGTCACATGTGGCGGTTTATGTAAGGAATCACTTTAAGTTTCTTGCCCACCTTTGTGTAGCATAACTTTGAACAAGGAGAAAAGGCCTGACCAATTTAAACCTTCTCGTGTCCATATGCGCTGCTCAGCTTGAAGCCTCTTTGCGCTAATTGTGTGTAATGGCTGCTCTCTGTCTCCACTCTTTGTACATGGGATCGGACACTTCTAACACGGCTCACGTCTTCAGACAAAGGCATCATGGGTAATTAGCTCTCTGCACCCTGCTGGCTTCACTCCAACCACAGCCAGTAGAGGAACAATGCGTCAAATCAGCTTGTATGGATTATTTAGCCATATGTTAGCCCCATGAAAGGAGAAATTAGTCATCTTAAGTCGAGTTATTCATCACACTACTGCCTAACATCTTTAAGACTTGTGATTGTGTGACTTACGCGCTTTGAATGGGAGCGTTTTCATGGCTTTGTGAGTTAAAGATAAGAAGCTCTTTTATTTGTGATCAGTGGATTCGAGCGCGTCTTTCCGCCACAGCAGCGCTCAGAGCCACTGCAGTCTGTCGGGTTTTCTCTGTTCTGTTTTAAAGGAACAATGCGGTGTTTGGAAGAAGAGATGAGCATGTTAAGCTCTAAAATAAAGACAACAAAAGAAGTAGGCTTGGAGGAGAAAGCAGGAGGAATTATGCAAGGAAGAGTTAACTTTTTATACAGTGTGAGATATGTTTTCAACCTTAAAGGGGAACTGCATCACGTTTGAAGCTAAAGTCCATTGCTAGAGGTGGTCGAATACTGTGGAATAGAAGTAAAAAAAATGGCACAGATCAGTGTTTCCTCAGTGGAGATCTCACTGTGGCAGTGAGTCTGTCAAGGCAACAAACTAGTGTAGTGATGGGGGCAAGTTCTGAACTTCCACGTAAAACGGCAATTTGTTTCACACTGAAGAAGCTTAACACCACTTTAACCCATCTTACAACAGCCACAAGTCTAACAAACAAAACGCTCTGCCTGGTTCACTCATTAGTGTCTGGAAACGTTATTAAACAACTTTATAAGCAGCCTTAACCTTACCTTTGTTGATTTTCCACTGTGCATGCGAAAGCCCAAAAGACTCGATTGCTGATGTTGTTTCTAATCCCATTTATGACTGAATTATACTTTTTGAAAAACGCTAAAAAATACATCCCCGAACCATTTTCTTTCAACAACTTTCAGTTTCTATTGTTCTTCACCGTCAGTAGTCGATCCTCACTCGAGCCTCTCGCTGAGGTAAGTCTAACGCTGCTTATAAAGTTGTTTTCTAACGTTTCCAGACACTAATGAGTGAAGCAGGCAGAGCGTTTTGTTTGTTAGACTCGTGGCTGTTGTCAGATGGGTTAAAGTGGAGTTAAGCTTCTTCAGTGTGAAGCAAATTGGTGTTTTACGTGGAAGTTAAGAACTTGCCCCCATCACTACACTAGTTTGTTGCCTTGACAGACTCACTGCCACAGTGAGATCTCCACCGAGGAAACACTGATCTGTGCCGTTTTTTGGCTTCTGACAGTATTTGACCACCCCTAGCGATGGACTTTAGCTTCAAACGTGCCAGAGTTCCCCTTTAACTATGAAAAAAATGTCTGGAACAGATTGAATAATATGTAAAGATGCAATAGCCTGCACTTTTGCTGGTTTAAAAATAAAATGAACTGCAGCTGAACCTGGGTTGTCAGAGCTGTACCCTGGGCTCAGACGGCACGCGGTGCAGCTCTGGTCCAGTGGCCCAAATATTCAGAATAATTCAAAGTACCTACAGGAGCTCAGACGCTCCAGATTCTTTCCTCTGGGAGTCTATTTTTGCTGGTCACTGGAACCGATTGCAGTCTTTCCTTTCAATAAATGGATAGTTACGACTTAAAGATGTGGTCCTGGAGCTTCAGAGGCTGTGACAGAAACAGCACAGGACATAAGTCTGAGGGTCTCGCCACAGTTACATGACACTGACGTCTAATTATTCGAGTAGCAGCATAAACATTATTTTTCAAATTTTACGCATGAATAGTATGAATGTGAGAGCCTGTTATACTTTGTGCTTCCATATACCATACGATTTCGACCTTCTCCGTAAGTAATAGCCAATTATGCCACAGGTTTGCTGAGTAAATCACGCTCGTATTTGCTTAGGAATAAAACAGACTTCATTCATAATATCGTGAATCCAAGTGTCACACTTACTTTTTTCCCTAAGCGAATCTGCAAGTTTACCTTGTTGTGACTCAAAACTGACAACGGTAAAACGTGGACAAGGCATGAATATGAAAAAGGGAAAACAAGACATCAGATGCTCAGTTTAGGAAAAAGAAAAAGAGGTGGAAAAACAAGCACAAGATAAAGGTAGGAAGTTGTATCTTTGAGTGAGAGCTCGGAGGGAGAGCGTGAACTACAAATATTTGTCATGATGAAGTTGGCTACTGCGTGTGTCAGTTTTGAAAAGAGAAAAACATGTCAGAATAGCGATACTAAAAAGCGTTGGAAAACTGGCTCGTCTAAATATAGATATGCGCAATGAAGGGATGTCGGAATAGGCTGTGGACCAATCTCACCACGACAAATCCGCTCCGACACTGGAGTTACAGCTGGACCTGGCCTGAGTCAACCTGCAGATACGTCACATAGACAAGTTTATCTCAGTATACAGACAGACATCGGCACATGAATGCTCAGAACCTCCAGTATTCACTCCCTGAGCTGCGGAGGCTGCACTAGCGCTGATTCGTGATTGGCTGGGATTTAGGTAGTGCCCATTCAGATCAGAGAGAGGAATTTTAGGTTTAAATCAACTGGATTTCAGCTTTGAAATTGGCAACCCAAACGAGTAAGTCATGAATAAGCAATAAGTTTTCAGATTTATTACCTACTTACTAGTTCTGAGACGGCTTCATTCTAGTCTGAGGTCGTTTATTTTAAGAGAGTAAAATTACACTGCACTGCACAAAACAAAATCTAGAAAAGTTTTACCATGACTTGAGTAAATTTCACTTGACAAGTAAAATGATCTGCCAGCACAGTAAGATTTTTGTACTTAAAACATGAAAATACATCTTGCTACACTTAAATTAAGAAAAGCAACAACTTTTTGCACTTAAGAAATAAACTCAAATGTTGCGTGAAATAAGATTAAGATTTTACTTGTCAAGACGAATCTACTCAAATAAAGTAAAATGTTCTTAATTTAAGTAATTTTAACTTCCATAAATATTGTTTTTTTCTAGTGTGGGGAACACAGTTTTTGTTGAGTTTGGTCCGACAGCTGTTTAACATATTTTTGGGTGCAGAATCCAAAACTGATCTAGTTTTTGAACTATAGGATCCCTGGTTTCTTAAAACTATGAAAAATACTGTACTTATAATAATGCATCAGTTTTATACAGCGCTTTTCAGGACACTCAAAGACGCTTTACAGAGCATTATTCATTCACTCCAGACCCGGTGGTGGTAAACTACTATTGTAGCCACAGCTGCCCTGGGGCAGACTGACGGAAGCGAGGCTCCAATCTGCGCCATCGGCCCCTCCGACCACCACCAACACTCACGCACACACCACTTTCATACTAGGCAATGTGGGTAATGTGCCTTGCCTAAGGACACTACGACAGTTTTTTGGCACTGGTGCCCCACTGTGGCACCTGGAATTCCCAGTGGTCTCCCATCCAAGTACTAACCAGGCCCGGCCCTGCTTAGCTTCTGAGATCTGACGGGATCAGGCTTTTGACGAGCCGGTATGGCCACGATACCTTAACAGATATGTGCTTGTTTTAAATATTCACATACAATGAAATGTGAAAGAAACAGGCATGACGGCAGTGTTTATTTAACACTATTATGTTTTTACAAAGGATATGGCGACTGTAACTGTACTGTAATAGTCCTAACACACCTCTCACCGCTCTCAATTGTGACGCACAAACAAGTTTCCTCGTAGCTGTTTTATTTATTTATTTATTTATTTAATATGGACATCACATATACATTGGACAACCCGATGTATTGCTTAAGTGTGTTCGCACATGTGCTCATGTTCAACACCAGTCCATAGGGGCTTTTAGAAAAGATGAATGGCACAGTTCAAGTTACAATTTAAAATGTAAAAAGACAAATACTTAATTGATTGATACATTAAACATTAGTCCCATTGCAAGAAATAAGGAACATTTCATATATTAAGATTGTGTGAACAATTCTGCCTTCACAAGACTTAAACCAAATTCTGTAGATGAGTCCAGTCGTAATCTGCAAGTCGTACTACAGCGAATCAGTGGAATTTTGCTCATCCGGAGGGTTCGCTGTGGAGAAAAAACCTGACGTGCTAGAAAAAAAACTGACTGCAATTTTGGAATCTGCCGATTTTAGTTTTAATCAGACTCAACAGATCTTTTTGTCAAATTGTTCAGCGTTTACTGGACAGACGGACATATAATTTCACTACTTTTAAGCCATTTTCTGAGTGTTTATATGTTAAATTGTGGCTAAGGTTTTGTGCCGTGCCTGATTTAAACACGTTTACCTCGTGTATCTTGTGAAATCACCCCCCGCCTTTAAAATCCCCGAGTTGCCAAACCTGAACGAGCATTCTGAAGCGCAACCAAAACACCGACCTTGTGTCTCTGCAGCTCGTTTCTGCACATGGATACAGCGCATGTGGTGCTGAGGGCCTGGCGTTTCCGGGCACAACTCTTTCCCCCTCTTATCCTGCAAATATATGACTGTAGCACGCTCAACTTTTCAGACATCCATAATTGAGGAGCATATGATGAATAGCTCAGGCTGTTCCATTTTAGGCTGCCTGGAAACTGCAATGAGCCAGCACGGTCTTCCAGCTATCAGGGCCCATAACTCACCAGGCTCAGACAGTCCGCAGCAGTCAGGATACCAGCAAGAAAAAGGACATTTCCACTTCTGGCACTGAAAAATGTGGCGTCGAGGTAATACACTGTCAAACATTAATAGGAATTTTAATGATATATATAAATTGTGGTAGTGGTTGTAACGGGGTGTAGGGGGGGAAGGTGTAAAACGAAAATGAAAAGGGGAAATTTGCTCAGATTCAACTCATTACGCCAAGTATTAAGACGTGCAATTATGGCTAATGTGTTTGACTTTGAAATCATCTTTGTCGAGTTCGTCTATGTGGTTTTAATTGAGTTATGACAGAAAGGCTGCGATGGAGCGAGCGCTTGTCGTTACTCATACACTGTGACTGCAGAGATTTCCACTAAGGGAAGTAAAACAAAAATAAACAACAAAAAAAGAAAAAAAGAAAATCCATTGGGAAATAAACAGAAGAGACAAAAATATGGGAATTGTGAAGATAATGATGCAATGAAATGAAATGTATTAAAATATCACGGGTGCTGCATGGATTCAATCGATTGCAATTACAGCATTTTAAATTGGCTTAAACTAATGGTCCACAATGTGATTTTTCCACACTCCTGAAAATGTTTTATTTTTGTTTGGTCCCACAGTATGGCATTATTTAATTAAATCATCTATATATTGAAAACCAATGTATTTATTCTACATGCAAAATACTTAAAAAAAAAATTATATATATATATATATATATATATATATATATATATATATATATATAATGGCATGCCCTTTAGGAAATTAAAGAATATATTGAATGAAACCTTAATATATATGGAATGAATGCTTGAATATATTGAATGAAACCTTAATATATATGGAATGAATGCTTGAATATATGGAATGAAACCTGAATATATGGAATGAACGCTTGAATATATTGAATGAAACTTGAATATATTGAATGAAACCTGAAAACGACGTCATCACGGCACTGGCGCCATCTTTTGTTTCTTTCATTTCGTAGCCTACCTACCATTGTCAGCATGAGCGAGTCTGCAAGAAATTTAGTTGCAGCAATAATAAATAACGAGGAAGCAATCAATGCCCTGGTGAATGCGTGTAGTTTTACGAGAAATACAAATTTTAACGTATACCGCTCTACGGACGAAGAAATGCATTCCTTTTTTAATGGAGGTAGACATGTGAACCCCACAGGTCAGGTGTGTCAGTCAACTGTTTCAATAAACATGCTGCGCCCTCACAGGAGGCACCTGCAGCCCCAACCTACAATCTACATCCATACACACGAAAGGGCCCAAGACACAAGAGGTAAGGAAAGAATTTAATACATTTTAATTGCAGTTGAGAAAAGTTTCATTTCGTTTTCTCTAATTAGTAACAACGAACAACAGAAATATTAGACATGTTAAACCTTCTAAGACTATTTAGCAGCAATGCTAATCGCTAATTTGCGGAAATTATACAGTAATAGCAAGCAACATTTCTATTATCTTACTCAAAGAGGGAGAAGGTTTAGAAGAGACAAACCATTCCAGCTGCCTAATGAGAGATGTCAGTGCATGTAGTGAGAGTTGAGTGTATGTTTCTGTGGTTGTAGGATACTTTCCCCTGGTATCTGAGATGTTAAACATGTTTTAGGCTAATTGCATGCGATTGTGGAGACGGTATGCACAACAGCCCCGTTTAACCTGGTGCTTCAACATAAGCCTAGCCCCTGGAGGTGTTTATACTGGACTGGGCTAGGCCAATAGTCCATGATAAATGACTGCAGGGGCTAGGCTTAAGTTAGTCATTAGTTCGTTAGCTTATTCAACACAGGCTCAACACAGTCATACCAACCTCTGCTAATCAACATAGGCTTAAGTTTACCAACCCTGCCACTGATATCTGCTATAGAAGAAAAAAAATTGAAAAATTTCAAACTGGATGTGCTCCGATGGTAACTAAGTTCACATTGCCAGTAAGTGCAGATAACTTTAGTTTTATCTATCGAACCATCCTTTCGTGTTTTAACTCGAAACTTCCCGTTCAGAAGTGTTCCTTTTGCTTCCATGTCAAGTTGCCGCAGTCTTGGCTGGTGTTGCTCATAGACCGTATATATGAGTGGACTAAGCTATCCCGTTAGCCGCCGCGTGCCAAATAGGAAGTGCTCCAGGAGGCTCTTCCGGCTCCTTCTATCCCTTTTTCCCATTGACTTACACTAAGATCTTATCGCTCGTCTCTCTGTACCTGCTGCTGTGGCCTCGTCATTTTGGTCTTACAATGTTCGTATGAACCCGCTCTACATGGTCCTGAATTTTTTTTACGCTATTTTGTTCGCCAAAAAAATCCCTATTCATAACATAGGGCCTGGCTCCAAATTCGCCCCTGTAGCCGTTAGCATCACGAGCCTCATTTGCTAAACGCTATGGGTGACGTCACGCTCACTTAGTCCACTCATATATATGGTCTATGGTGTTGCTCTAGCTCGGTTCTTCTTTGTTTGATATTTGGAAACGTATCTCCGTACCGCCACCATGTGTACGGGTGTGATATTACAGTCTGTAGCTTTTCTAACATTCGTGGCAGTTTAAAAAGCTTATGGAAAAACTACATCAGGTCACACAGCTTTAATCAGCGTTAAAAAAAATATCGCCGTTAAAATGAGCTTGAGTTAATGCGATAATAACGCGATATTTTTGACAGCACTAATATGTATGTGTATATATATATAGATATATACAAGACTGACATTATAATATGCTTTGACCAGTCATTTGGCGCAACATTTATTGTCATTAGGGATGGAACGATATCCAAATCTCTCTGTACCATATTTTTACCATATATATCTCACCGTACAATATTTATTGCAATATTAATAATATAATATATGCAATATTAATATATATAATATATGCTCAAAACTGTGAAGATGCTACTTTTTCTGCTAAAAATGCCAAGTCACAAGACTTAATGCAAAGAATGAAGATGTAAAAGTGCTGAGAACAGTTAGGATCAAAGGAGCAAAGGATCATGGTCTATGTAGTTCCCTCTGTTTTTTGTTTTTTTTACCTATTTCTGCATCAGAACCATTCATTTAAGCAAAGAGACTTGTGATTCGATATATTGTGATGGTCCACGATATTATTGTGAGACCTTTGACGATACAGTATCGCCATATTTCGGTTAATGTTACATCCATATTGAGTATAGATCCTGGTTAGGGGGACGTAGCTGTAGGAATATTGTATTGTGTAGCCTATGCATTAGTAGTGTGATCCGTTTATTACTGAAAACCAGGGAAACCAAACTGTGAACTTCAAGTAAAGCTTTCAAAACGGTCCTGAAATTGAACCCAGGTTGAACCCTTATTTCTATGTGGCGAAAGTATTCACTTTGCAAACAAATCTAAGACAGTCTGCGTGAGGAGTTTTCCAGACTTAGCCCAGGTTAGAACATGTTCATATGAGAGACAGTGAATTCAACTGGAATTGTCATACTCCACCATGCTGCCTTGGCTGTGTAGCAGACCAGAAACCGCCAGCTCTAAGTGGAGTTCCCCCTGCTGAGAAAACTGTAGGAAGCCTGCCAGACCAGTAGGGGTGCTGTGATCCCTGCAGCTCTAACTTCACAGCCAGTGCACACAATCAGCAGAAGTGCGAGAGAAGAGGTCCAGTCCACAAGAGCTGTCTGAAATTCAAGACGAGGTAGTTGTAAATCACGATAACGGTTCACTCAAAACAAAAACACAATATTATGAACTGTGTGGAGTTCACTCGTGTCTAGGAAAATAATTGCACGTTTCTGAACATATATAAGACAATTTACTGCATAATTTTATTTAAACATGCACTTACTAAGTTCCTAAGTGAAGATATTACTGTTTTGCCCAGAATGTTCCACAATATGTCATCAAATAAAGACATGCAGATGAAACCACTAGGCCAAGTTACTGGTGAGATCTGTGGAGAAGCGAGCCCACTCTTGTTATTTCAAATGCATCTTTTTACAATAAGGCATCAGTATGTTGAGGAATAGAAAATAGACTAAAAGGCCCATATTATTTTTCTATTTTCTGATGTGTTATAATGTTACTTCCTCATCAAAAACACAGAGTTGTGTTTTTGTTTTCACGAGAATCATTTGGATAACTGCCTATCAGCACTGAACAAAGATAAAAAGTCTCTGTTAACTCTTGCTATCGCTTCATGACATCACAAGGTGAAACGGAAAATTTGGAGATGTGGACAGACTAATCGCAAAGGATTATTCGAACATCTCAAATGCCCTGGAAAAGTCATGGGAATTGAAAATGCCATTCCCCAGGCCTGGAAAAGTCATGAAATTTTGTAAGTTCAATGAAAGTTTTGGAAAAATCATGGAATTTTCGTATCTCTTTCACGCAACTACAGCGTTCTGTTAAGTTCCTATGAGGCTGTTATGATTATTTCTGGACGTCTGCGCCAGTCGCTCCAGCAGGACGACACACAATAAGGTTTTTTGTTTAAACGAGACGACCATAAATGCACTGACAGGATTTTGAATGTCTGTTTATTGTTTTTTGATGGGGACAGATACAATAAACATAGATCATTGTGTCAAAACAATCTGATGCATGTATCACAGTGTTTATAGCCATGGCTCATTCGCAATACCGGTTCCTAGAAGGGCTTTAAACAGATTAAGTTAAATGAAAAGTTGAAAATTAACAGTAAATACAATAAAATGTCCTGAGACCACTTAGCGCTAATAAAAGTTGAAGAGGTTTATATACACACATACTCAAGCTCACACCTATGCACACCTCACATACACATTTCATTTCAAATGTTAAAAATCTATAATACCAAACCACAAGGAAAGCAAAGGATGAACATTTTTATATTTAGCCCTATACCGTATTTTTCTATAAGTCGCACTGGAGTATAAGTTGCACCATCCAAAAAAATGCATAATGAAGAAGAAGTAAAAAACATATAAGTCAAACCAAAAATAAGAAAACAAAAAAACAACTTTTTTCTTTATTATTTGTCTCTAAAACCAAAATGACAAAACAGATAATGACGACTTATACTCCGAAAAATATGCTAAGTCTGCTCAATTCTACACATGTAGGTGCTGTAAATTCATGGAAAATTCACTTTAGGTCTTGAAAAAGTCATGGAAAAGTTCTGAAATTTTGTCAGTGAAAAAGAGTGGAAACCCTGGTGGTAGTTTCTAAGTTAACAGCTACTTTTTACCTTTTGTTCAGTACAGATGGGCAATCTCAGAGCGGAAATCATCCAAATAACTCTAGTCAAGGTGAATGGACACACACAACACAATGGGGCACTTCCTGGAGTGTTTGAGAGAAGAACTCCGCTGAAATACAGAGGGTTTGTGTGTTAAACGTGTGAATGAGACAAAAAACAACTCTTTTGTGATGAGGAAACACAAAAAGTTTACAAAAATTAGTTGTAAGTTGTAAGAACCTTCAAATCAGCTGAGATGTTTGGGTCCTAGTGTAAGAAAATTGAAATTACAGACGCCCAAATAGACCTCTGGATGCAATTTCGTCAGTAATTCTGTAAAATAATGTGTTGAGAATATAATAACCCAACCAAAACAAACCCAAAATCTAAAATAAAATAAAATAAATCTCCTCTCCTCACTGCACCAGCTCTTACATTTCCAGTTCCGTTTTAATACCCACTCGTGGACAAACCGTTACCGACAGCCCCAGTCTTTAGCCGGAGAAATTTACGACAACGCATTGATTTATCTGGAGGCGTTCCACTTCTGCGTTCGGGAGCAATAATAGCCTCATCAACTCCCCCCAACCGTCCCCCTCCACTACGGGAGATTAAAATAGACACCATTTTAAATTTTTTTCCCCAACATCCGTGATCGTAAACACACCCCATCTCCTGTCAGTCTTTTTGCACTTGAGCGATTTCAAAGTCGAGCCCCCGGATCTTTTCATTTGACTCGTAAATAACTCATCGAAAGCTCTACGACCAATTCAAGGTCAAATACGGTATGTGTTTAATGGGGAAGGCACTCGCTTGATTAAAATAATATTAAGATTGGAAAACATTAAGTTAGAATCATTATTATTATACTACTTAACGGCTTCAATAAAGTGTTCACGTAGAAATGCCAAAGTCAAGACGGATGCATTTGTTATTATGGATTTAAAGACTCGGGAGGCAGGAATTTACAGTCTGAGAAGCCGCGTTGATGCGCAGATCATACTAAAATTTTATAATCTTTTCTCTGCAAAGTCTGCATAAAATTGGAGGTCAGAAAAACTTGGTGAGGTGACACAACGAAAGGTAGTGAAGACACGTTATGGGCACATTGGGGTGATTCAGTGGTTTTCTTAAGGGGTCCACCTGCTCGTTTCAAAGGAGATACTGTCGTTTTTCCAGGAAACAAAGCAAAAAAATGATATCAAACTCGTATACCTTGCGTTTATTCAACAGAAGGCGCTTTTACTGCTCAAAAATACCTCGCTCTTGATGATCGGGAAACACAAAATGTTTACAAAAATGTGTTGTAAGTTGTAAGGACCTGCAAATCAGTGGAGATGCTTGAGTCGTAGTGTAAGAAAACTGAAATTACAGACTCCCAAATAGACCACTGGATGCAATTTCTTCAGTAATTCTGTAAAATAATGTGTTTAGGATATAATAACCCAACCAAAACAAACCGAAAACGTAAAATAATATCAAATAAACCTCCTTTCCTCACTGCGTCAGCTCTTACATTTCCAGTTTGCTGGCTTAACTTGGCTTTTCTTGGCTTCTGCTTGTCTCCATGGTTATACTAACGTTTCAAGGTGCAGTGTTTAACTTTTCCGGTGGAAGGCGCGTCGAATGCTGTTTTCCGTGGAGGTGCTGTTGCTTTGTCTGGAGTGTTTCGCAGTACGGTATTAAACCATCTTCTATCTTCTTTGAGACGAAAACAGACAAAGATACGGGTCAGATCGGCAGATTGTTGCGATGAAGAAGGAGTCTAAAAGTGGCCATACCGGCTTGTCAAAGCCTGATCCCGTCAGATCTCAGAAGCTAAGCAGGGCCGGGCCTGGTTAGTACTTGGATGGGAGACCGCTGGGAAATCCAGGTGCCACAGGGGGGCGCCAGTCACAAAAAAACTGTTGTAGTGTCCTTAGGCAAGGCACATCACCCACATTGCCTAGTATGAAAGTGGTGTGTGCGTGAGTGTTGGTGGTGGTCGGAGGGGCCGATGGTGCAGATTGGCAGCCTCGCTTCTGTCAGTCTGCCCCAGGGCAGCTGTGGCTACAATTGTAGTTTACCACCACCGGGTCTGGAGTGAATGAATAATGCTCTGTAAAGTGTCTTTGAGTGTCCTGAAAAGCGCTGTATAAAACTGATGCATTATTATTATTATTATTAAAGGAATCTACGTCCTTCACCTATGGTCACGAGCTTTGGGTAATGACCGGAAGGACAAAATGGTGGATCCAAGTGGTTATGGACACGGGAAATCTGGTCCAGAAGTCCCAGACCGTCCTGTTTTTAGTCGTGAGTTTAAGAGCGACGGAGCTGGAGGGCCGAGGCTCGGAGGAACTTGATGTTGAGCATCTGAAAAACATCGCATTTCTCAGTCTCTGAAAGAAACCGGCTCTACCCCTGTTATTATGTTCCTTTGTAGCAGTATTCTTCATCTTTTCCACACTTGGAGCGTGTTCAGTTTCTTGCAGTTGACAAAGTAAGTTGCATTTTTCATTCTGTAAAGCAGATTTTTCCACCTCATAGTTTTCTATTCTTTCATCGATCTCCTGCAGAAGCCAAGAGTTTACAGATCTCGCCGTTGTTTGAACTGTATTTTGAGACTATGGTTTTGTCTTTGTAAATCAAAGGTTTATTTTTCTTCGGGGTCAGTATAAGTGCTTTCCATTGTTTGTAATTTAGAAAAATCATCTCTTTCTTTAAGGCTCTGACATTTTTCAGCCTCTGACTTTTGGCTAAGTTCCTCTTTCTCGTTAACAATTTTCTCATTTTCAGATTTCAGATTTGAGCTTTTCCATCTGTGAACTGTGCTGACGCAGAGAATCCTCCATCTGCTGTATTTTAAGGGAGAGTTTCTTCCTCTGAGTAACTGATATTTCAGTCTCGAGGTTTTGTTTGGTTTCCTCATTCTTCTTTTCAGACTTAACTTTTTCCATTTCAAATTCCAGACAGTCATTCTCTTTTTGCAAAGTAAACATTTTTGATTGTTCCTCACTCAGAGAATTTTTCATCTCTTGTAGCTGTCGGGAGAGGCTGTCACCTTCTTTCATAATATCTGATTTTTCCGCCTCAAATGACTCCAGAATTTCCTCATTGCAGTTTTCAGACTGGCGCTTTTGAATTTCTAATTTGTAATGAGAATTTTCCTGTTTTTAAACCTAAAGTGTTTACCGTGTTCTTTTGCAGACCTAATTTCAGTACTTGGATTCTTCTAAAGAGGTTGCATCTTGCTTCAAGTATATTTGATGTTTCATCCTCAGTTTTTCCAGAGAGTGTTTCCTGGTCTGATATCTGACATCACAGTTTTCTGCTTTTTAACTTCTAATTTTAGACAATCTTGTGTTTGTCTTGGGTTCTTTACACCCTAAACTGAGGCACTTCTATTGTAAATAATGTAATATCATGTTATTGTGTTGTGTGTTTATGTCTCACTGGTGTAATGTCTAAATGTCTGTGTTATCATATTGAATGTTTCATGTTTGCACCTGCCTGAGGACAACGGATGGAATTTAGCTCCAGCGCAAACTCCGGCGCATTGATTAATATGTACTGTCCTAATTCAAATAAATAAATATAAAATAAATAAATAAATATGAAATAAATAAATAAATATAAAATAAATAAATAAAATAAAATAAAATAAAATAAAATAAAATAAAATAAAATAAAATTAAATTAAATTAAATTAATGCTATGGCATAGCAGGTGCTATGAGTATTGGGCAGCACGCTGCCCCCGCGACCCAGCCGGATTAAGCGGGAGAAGATGGATGGATGGATGGATGGATGGATGGATGGATGGATGGATAAATTAAATTAAATTAAATTAAATTAAATTAAATTAAATTAAATTAAATTAAATTAAATTAAATTAAATTAATTAAAATAAAATAAAATAAAATAAAATAAATAAATCGTTCTCTGTTTGTAAACTGTCCACTCTGGATTTTTCCTCTTGCAGAGCTGTTTCCAGGCACTGCAGTCGGCCTCGGCCTTTCTTTAAATATTTAGTATTTGTTGAAGAAAATCACACTTTTCAGATTCCAAATTTCAATTTTCTAATTTGAGACAATCATTTTCTTTTTGTCAATTGTCTATTTTGGATTGTTGCTCACCCAGGGTCTTTTCCATCTCCTGTACGTTACTACAAATGTGGCCTCTTTCTTTGATTATATTAGAGATTTCAGCCTCAGAATCCAAGCGAGCACTGTGTTTATTTTCATCTTTGAGGTTTTCAATTTCTAATCCAAATCATTCTTTTTTTTGTTAATGATCCAATCTGGATTTTTCTTCACTCAGAGAATTTTCTATCTCTTGTAGTTGATTGACAAAGGAGGACAGACTGTCTTTTTCTTTAATAATATTGGATTCTTTATCCTCAAGTTTTTGTATAATTTCCTCTTTCTTTCCAACAATATTACAGTTCCCAGATTTAAAGTTTTCACACTCCAGTTTGAGATGATTATTCTCTTTCTGTAAAACATCCATTTTAGATCTCTCCTCGCACAGTTTTCTATCTCCTGTAGCTGACGACTGAGTGTATCTTTTTCTTTCATAATTTTGGACTTTTCAGCCTCAAACTCTTCTGTAATTGACTTTCTCCCTGATAACGCTGCCATTTTCACTTTGAATCATTTGACTTTCTGAATTTAGATATTCAATTTCCTTTTCTAAAGTTGAAGAATGAATGTTTTCTTCAAACAAAGTTAAGTGCTGCTCTCTTAGTTTTCTGGTGAGTTGATCGACCTCTTGGATAACATCACTTTTCTGTGCTAGTTGTTGGTTTTCTGTTTTGACCCTTTTCAATAAGACTTCAGTGTCTCTTCTTTTTTCCAGTGACTCATTTTCCACTGTCAGGATATGGATAGTTTTGTTGAGCCCCTCTACTTTCTTCTCAAGGAACGTCACCGTCATGGTTTGAGTGTGGTTGAGGACCCCAAAGCAGAGACAGAGGCGCAGGTATATGTTTAACAGGTTTATTGCCGGGATTGTAGGATGTGGTGATGGGAGCTGGCTGGAAACAGACGGCGGGAAGACACTGGGGAAGACTCACAGGTAGACAGACTGGACGACAAGGGCAGGCAGGACGACGTGGACAAGCAGGATGAGGACGTGGACGTGGACTAGAAGGACAAGGACGTGGACAAGCAGGACGAGGACGTGGACGTGGACAAGCAGGACGAGGACGTGGACAAGAAGGACGAGGACGTGGACAAGCAGGACGAGGACGTAGACAAGGGATAGAGGAGGAATGAACTGACACTGAACAAAGGACAAGGACAGAACTAAGTAGTGGAGCTGATTAGACAATGAGCTGCAGGTGAACCACCGAGCAGGTGATCCACACTGCAGCATTAGCCCAGCCACACCCCCGAGAGGAGCAGACAGACGCAGAAGGGAGGGGGAACACATAACAGACACCAAACCCTGACAGTCACTTCTCCATTTGCTCCTCCTGCAGTTTCTTTTTCATGTTCTCGTGCTCGTGCCGATTCAGCTGAACGTTCAGATTGTCGTTCGTCTGACCAATCTCCTGTTGTCCTTTAGTAATGTGATGTTTCCAGCTTGCACATGTGTTGGTGTGTTTAATAAAGAGATGGAGAAGGATTTTGGAGTCTGCTGTTCATTTACTTAATCACTCAGTAACTGCAGGTACATTCAACGTGCGTCCGCTATACTCGACACTGCTCTAACGTCACCACGCGCTGTACGATTCTGCAAATTCTCGATGTACTGATTTTGTAAATTTCTCCATGAAGAATTTATCCACAACTATCAAGTTAAGAAAGACGAGAACTCAAAGACAACATAAGTAACTTGTTCACGCAGACTGATTCTACAGTTAAAATTAAAAATCGATTTCATGGTGTTGATATTAGCATAGACGGACATTTCTAGCATTACCGTAACGTTCGCCTTTAAGCTTTCGTCTTTCTTCCCGTGATAGTTGTGGATAAATTCTTCAAGAATGTTTCTCCTTTGTGGACCTTGTTGGTTGAAGATTTGGAGATGGTGCAGATTTATGAAGCTGGTGGAGAATACGCCAGACATTTACACAACGTTTCGCAAATCTACAGCGGGACACTTCCGGCCATTGTGAAAAGGGTCAATTGCTGAAGTAAATATAGCTGATAAATGATAGTATTGAAATTTATGCCACTGTCACAAAAACAAGGAGATTTAAACCACAAAATATTTTCCAAATCTACAATATGGTAAAAAGAAAGTATCTCTGGACCACTGCAAACTGTTGAAAACAAACTACCGTATTTTTTGGACTATAAGTCGCTCTGGAGTCCCACCAGACAAAAACTGCATAATGAAGAAGGAAAAAAAAAACATGTTTAAGTCACACTGGAGTATAAGTCGCACTTTTTGGGGGAATTTTATTT
The DNA here is from genome assembly GCA_030686955.1 of Odontamblyopus rebecca. Taxonomy (NCBI): domain Eukaryota; kingdom Metazoa; phylum Chordata; class Actinopteri; order Gobiiformes; family Gobiidae; genus Odontamblyopus; species Odontamblyopus rebecca. Next base: position 27,895,143 of record CM060674.1, read on the forward strand.
TATAAAATCAGAGACCAAGAACCAACATTTCATCTTGAAAGGAAAGTTATAGAAAATATAGTAATAAAAACAACCCAATAGAGCAGAATCCGTGTATCGTTCGTTTGTTCGTTTTTAATATAGAACCAAAAATAAGAAAACGAAAAAACAAAACAATTTTCTTTATTATTTGTCTCTTAAACCAAAATAAAAAACAGATAACGATTTGTTTTTTTCATTTTTGATTCATATATTTATTTATTTATTTGGAACCCCATTAGCTTCCACAAGTGGTTGCTAGTCTTCCTGGGGTCCATTGGCATTAAAATCAGTTGACATAATAATTATATACATCAGACTGATATTACAAAATACAGTGTTTTCAGTCCAACAATACAAAACAACTCCAACAAGTATAAGTTCAGACAAGCCATGCTCACTCCATACAGGTCATATACATTTGTTTTAAAGTCTTTTTGAACAAATATTTATTACTTATTTGCCTTGTCCTCGCTGACAGCTGGTTCCAGGCTGCTGAAGATCTAAACAGCACTGTTCGCCTCATGCAGTTTGATATATACGATTCATATATTTGGTCTGTGGACTGTCAGTGTGAAAAATGTAATATATAAGTCGCAGAAACCACCCAAACCCTGAAAAAAGTGCAACTTATAGTCCAAAAAATACAGTTATTGTACAGTTTTGTTTTTCACTTTTTAAAACAGTGAAAATCAAGTATAGCACATATAAACAATTGAACTGAAAATCCACTTCCCCACCTTACCCTTTGCAGTCACCGAACTAAACTCATAATCCTTAATTCAAAATACCCTGTAGTGGATTTTAGTTCAATTTTGACCTAACCTATATTCCACCCTTTTCAAACGCCTAACCTAAAACCACTATCCCTTTACACTTTATAATTTGCCTGCGCTGTTAGGAGAACATGCAGAAGCCTAATGCATATATGGAGTCCACAGCAGCTGCTCCAGAGGGGGCTTTGATTGGTAGTTCAAAATTCATTTCATTAGCTCCGTGGAGAGATTGGGCTTTAGGACTTAACATCAAAAGCACCGGGCTAATATAAGGAGCTCTGCCTGACCCACGGCTTCGAAACCAAATCACGGCTATTTTTAAAGCTGCTCCAGCTGTTTTTTCACTGTCTTAAAAACGTGAAAAACAGAACGAGTCCATTGAAAACAGTTCGCAGTGGTTCAAAGTTACTCCTCACTTACCTTATGCATTCTGACCATCCTAATTATTCACTGTGATGATTTTATAAGAGCATTTTGCAAGAGTTTATCATTATGGTAAACTACACTACAAAAAAGATTCTCCAGCATAGTTAAACTGACCTGAATTAAGCAGATTCATCTTAAAAGATCAATTTTAATTTTTTTTTACTTAATAAAATGAGTTTTTTTTACTTGTTTCAAGATATTCCATCCTGATTTATCTTATCTAGATATTATACCTTATTCTAAGCACTTTTTATATTAACTCAGTCCAGGTTAAGCCTCTTTAACTTCCTTCTCAAACCAATATGGTGAAAAATCTTGCCATAAATACTTGAAACTAGTGTTTTCTTCTTAGAACAAGATTCGTATTTCATCTTGTTTTAAGAAAACTTGGTAAGTGAAAATTTCTCACTGCACTGGCAGATAATTTGACTTAAAATGGGGCATTTTTACCTCAAAACTGTTTTTTTTCCCTTATTTTTTGATAGGCCTTTTTTGCAGTGTAACAATAACTAACATGCTACCTGTGCACTTCCTGATTAACGTACAATAGAACAATTTAGAATTAGATGCATTCAGCACTAGTGGCACGTTCAAACACGATTTTAATACTAAGGAACCGACCCGATGCTCAATACTGATTCTGATCCCATGATGATAATAAAAACTCTCTTTACTAAGACAAAAGAACATGATTTTCAACATTAATTCATAGTAATTTCTTTGATATTCCCATGTGGTCTTATATCTGTGTAATCCCTCAGTGCTCCAGGGCCGTATACTGGTCTATGAACTCTTATACTTGTTCTGATACAGCTCAGATTTTCAGAAAAGGTTTATTTCATGTGATGTTTAGTATCTACTTGTTCAAATGAGTGTCTGGTTTTGATACTAGTTTTAGTATTGATTAGTATCTGATTTTTGATTCTTTTTACAACCTTGGACAGCACGCAGTGACATATTTTGATCTCACGAGCTGCTTATAATGTACCTGTACTGAGGCAAGGCCAATTTAACTCAAATACATGAGGGAAAAACGTGCACGGGGCTTTAATTAATTCATGAATCGAGGACACTACTGGAGGCTGGTTGTTAAAATTCAGCGTTCTTCAGATTCTTGATAAAAAGGTCTGGTTTAATTAAAATCATAATAGGAAAGTGCATTTTGCTTACTATGTAAATATGCAATGATGAAATAAATGATTTGCATCAGGGCTGGAGAAATGATGCTTTGTTAAATGTGCCGACAAGTGCTCTGTGAGCTGAAATAGGCCACTGCCTATCTGCTGCTGTTAGAATAGTGAATATGGAACATTTTACTTGTCTCAGCCAAGCGTATTTGCAACTGTTGGCTCCACTGATGCCCTGATCTATTGCTCATTTCATTTTGAGTCAAACTGAAGGGTGAAATGGCAGATTTATTCTAGTATTACAGCTCAAGATATCGTTTGGACTTGACTTGGAACTGTCACATTTTTGAAGCCCAACACTTACAAAGAGGAGGTGAGTTTAAACCGTTACCGTGACTGTAACCTTTAGGCACATTAGTGTTCACAAGAATAGTTTAGGGCATGTTTACGACTAGAACTGTCATCTGTACTGAAACAGAAATCAGCAAAATCACATTATTTCATGCCATTATCAAGTTTTACATGAAATTCATGAAGATTGTAGTATCAGGTGATTAGGTGATATGTGAAAATGTTACACCACCAATATTTTTATGAAGTATGATCTGCCGTTACACACTTCCGTACATGTGCACAGTTTCACAGCAGCTTTTTCAGAGGAGCACACGGGACCACCACAGTCAAACCTGCTCTGCTCCCAGAGGATGTTTTAGACAAGTGTCAGGTTTTTTATTCAGAGTAAAATGTTTTACTGGAAATAATATGTTCTGTACCCAGGTTGAAGTTGAATGTATTAAGTTCACCAGATGTCGTGGTTGCAGGTTTAATTCCCCCTAGATGTGTTTGGCACAAGGTTCTGCGGTTTACCTGGCCAAGGCACATTATCCTGCTTAAGGCCGCCACACACTACAGGAGAATTTGTCTGATTTTGGCTGCAATTTCATCTTCCCGAGTTTGGGGTGGCATGACCCGACTTTGTGTCTCTGTGTGCGATTTTGAAGCCGCTGCTCCTCATGTGTGGAGAGTCAGTGTAAGATTGTAACCACCAAACATTAGCGACATGATGGTAACAGCCGATTAAACAGAGCGTCAGGGACAGAGGAGCGACGGACACAGAGACACGAGATACAAACTCTGGATATAGCGAAAATAAAGACTTTGCTATATTTAAAGTGGAGCGTCTCATCCACATTATCGATAGAAATTGTCCTTCGCAAATAATGACATCCAGTCCACAAAACCACGCTGTTTAGTCCAGTTTGCGATGTTCTTTGAAAGTAAAAGGACATTGCTTCCTCACGTGTGTCTATTTACATCCACACAGCGTGCGGTGAAGCTGCAGATTAGCGATCGAGACTCTACTTCCTGTGGACTTTATCTCTAATCTTTAATACTTTAAAAATCCTGTATCTGAAATATTGCACCACATTTCACAAATAATACTAAAACGTTTGACTTTTATCTAAACTGGAAGTGCAGAGCTCTGATCTTTAAACACTTCAGAGTCTCAGAGTGAGTGGTTTTACTGTAGACAGGAAACAGCTGACGCCATCGTGCTCACAACTTTACATTAGGTGGTCCGCAGACATATCCCGCAATTGGAGATTTGAAGTCTCATAAGTTTCTCTTCGTGTCTGTGGTGTTTGCGCATTTTGTCGCACGTTTAAAAATCGCTTAAGACTGAAAAATCCTGTAGTGTGTGACGGCCTTTAGTTTTGAATCACATTGTGTCTCTACTTAGCTTTGCGTTCTATCAAAGTAAACATTTTATAGATTAACTTTAATGCCAACCTGTGCCTTCCCCCTCATTTCATGTCCTCCTCCTCTGCACACTCACTTAAACCTTCACGCGGTTTAATGTCAGCTTCACCAAAGCATTTATTATTATGCCGTGCGTATGTGTCTATAACCGGTAACATGCAAACATTGATTCCGTTTTTGCCCTTCCTCCCTCCTCCTCTATATTTAAAGTCCTCATCCACCCCCAGACTCTCTGCTCTAATATTCTGCTAATCAGCCTGAGACAGTGGCAGTTCCGCTCAGCTCTGGTAAACGTGCAAATGACTGACGATCCCACGGGGCCCAACCTCTTAATTAACTGTCTTTTCATTTTGTCATTAAAGAACCAAAGTGGAACCTTTTGACGGCAAACTGAGACATAAGCGCGCCATATGTCCGCACGAGCACGCTGTAGCCATGCGTGTAGGAGGAGGCCAGTGTGCCATGCATATTTAACGTCCTCCTGTCTGCGAGCTTAAAACTAATGACTTAGCAGCGTCGCAATACATTTCCATCCGAGTCTCATTAGCGCCACACAAAATCACCAAGTGCTCCTGTGGCCCCTGTCTCAGAGTTCAGTCCTCGTGTAAGGCTTGTACGCTCGTAATGTTTTATGACAATTAAAATGTCCGCCGGCAAAAACTAAACAGAAAAATAAGAGGGGGCTCGGGTCAGGCTTGCTGTTATTTATTCATGAAGTTTGGACTCTTGGTGATGGTTTTTAGCAGAATTGTTTCCTGACAGGTAATGAACTCAATTTGTAGAGAAAAGTAAATACACAACACCGACTTACATAATTATCTTACTGAACAAACTTTTGAATTTGCAACTTAACTAGAATTTCAGAAAATGTTGAGTCAAGAACAGATATGACAGGACCAAACGTGTTCATTCAACACGTGAACTAACATTTTTTATTTAGACTGCTAATGCTCTGTAAAGCGGCTTTGAGTGGCCAAAAAGGCGCTATATAAAACCGATGCATCATTATCATTATGACTGTTATTGTTATTAAATGAGAGTGAAGTGTCTTGCCCAGTGACACAACAAAATAACGCCTCATGCAGAACTGCTGTGTGGTTGGGCGGGCCCCTAACCCACTGTTTCCCAAGCCCTGGAAAGAAAATCAAGATACAATATGTTTCTCACAAGAAGTCTACTCAAATACACCATATGGATTCTGAATGGAACAAGCTGAGTAGATTTAACGGCCCTGATTTACGTCCTGTGCCCAATGTTTTTAATGTATTCGAGCAAAAAAATATATCTTGTTCTATTTATATTGTATAATCAGCTCTTGAGGTAAACATAAGACTGCTGTGTGCCGAGACACGAGGGTAGCAGTCTAAGCAGGGACTCCCAGACTTCCTTCACCCCAGACATTTCCTCCAGCTCCTCCAGGGGGGCCCTGAGCTGTTCCCAGGCCCAGAGACACAGTCCCTCCAGCATGTCCTGGGTCCTTGGAACTCTCCTTCCGGTGGAACGTGCCAGGAACACCTCCAGAGGGCGGCGTCCAGGAGGCATTCGGACCAGATGCCCGAGCCTCAGCTGGCTAACTCTCAACACGGAGGAGCAGCAGCTCTACTCCAAGCTCCTCCTGTGTGACTGAGCTCCTCACCCTCTCTAAGGGGGCACCTGGCCACTCTGCGGAGGAAACTCATTTCGGTCGCTTGTATCCATGATCTTGTCCTTTCGTCCATTCCCCAGAGCTCATGACCATAGGTGAGGTGAGGAATGTAGATTGAGGTAAATCGAGAGCTTTGCCTTTCAGCTCAGCTCCCTCTTCACTGCCGACACTGCTGATCCACCTGTCAATCTGACGCTCCATCCTCCCCTCACTCGTGAACAAAACTGATAGTTGAACTCCACCTCTTGAGGCAAGCCACCCTTTTCCGATGTCTCTCTGCCTGCATCTAACAGTGTTTTATTGTCCAATAATCAGGAAGTGGGCCTTAGCATGCAAGCTGTTGTTAGCTTTTCCACCTCTTAAAATTGTGTGTGAACTCACGATGGTGAATAATTAGGACACTCTGAATACATAAAGGTAAATAAGGAACAACTCTGGACCACTGGAAACTGTTAAAATGAACTAGTTCTGTTTTTATTATGTTTTTATGTTTTCAGTAAAAATCAGGTACTGCACCTTTTAAGCAAGCATTTAAAGGTGCACTATGTAACTTTTTGATTGGGAGTCCATCACCTGTTGTCTTGGCCTGGAATGTTCCACAGTATGACATTAAATAGCTCTACCTTACCTTTTTTTTCAATTACAGGTGGTTTTATAACTCAAAAATACCTACAAAAATAAGCATTCTGACTGTGAAAGGGGTCGCCTCTCCACAGATCTGACCTGTATCTTGGTCTGGTTTGGTCTCCATGAAGATAGAAAGCTTTATTATCATGCTGTGAAACATTTCAGATAAAGCAAAAACCTCTTTATTGAGAAAAGCTCTTGACTCTCCGCCAGAAAAGTTACACAATTCACCTTTAAGCAACCAGTCCGTGCGGCAACAACTTTGTTCGAGCCCATAAATCCTCTTTTGTCGTGTTTTTCTTGTCCATACTAAACAAGCCCAGCTCCACTCAGCAGGTCGCCACGTCTCAAACGGAGGTAGTAATATTTTCAGACGTTTGACTAGTTTCACATCGATCTGGTTTAGTGGAGAACTCCGAGCTCCAACTCGTGTTCAGAGAACGAGAGAAAATCCAGCGCTCTGCTCTGAAAATGTCAACACAAAGAAACACAAAGAAAAACACACCTTTCGATACAGGCCTTTTGTTTAGTTCCCCAAACGCCGTCTAATCCAGAGGCACAATCCGCCATCAAAGTCTGCACGAGATTTCAAATGTTCTCTGGTGTTTTGCTGCAGTAGACTGAAGCACAGAGCTGTCACTTCCTATTCATCGCTCACTGCCACCGCTTAAGGATCAGTGATTTCAGTTTGGATTACTGATGTGAGTAACAGAGGAGTTGCCTGCAAAGTTGAAATTCTATCCTTAAATTACAGTTTTTAAGTAAAAAAGGAGCACAGCACATGTCAAATACAGTGGATCTCAACAGGGTCAAATATCTGGTGTGAATTCTGTTGGAAAAAACTGAGATTTTTCATTACACCGATGCAGAAGAGATATCAAGGAATAGGGAATGGGCCGTCACACGACTTTGCGCGTGAGAAACAACTGCCCACTAGGTGCCACACTTTTTCCGTGTTCAGTGAAAGTGATAGATAACGCGCCGTTGGACTTTCCGCCATGGGACATGCTTAAAACTAGCGGATAAGAACTCCATGGCCTGTACAGGGACAAACTGTACAGACGTGAGGAGACGCTATCTGGAAAAAAATAGTTTGATCGGTGATATGGATCCTTAGATAGCTGCAAAACGATGCGACTTGAGACCCCAATGCCTTACCTCCGCTGACATTCTCGGATATGATGGCGTACGGGACAAACTTGTTCTGTTGTCGGGTGTACGGTCCAGGAAATTGTTTATCGTTTTCCCGTGTGGAAACAGAATCAAGGGAGTTATGCGGCCGAAGTAACAAAGAGGAGACGTATGGCATGGATATTGGCGGTAAGACGAGCAGACATAACATTTACCAATAAAAACGCTATTCTGTTGTCCATTTTCTTGCCCTTCCGATCATGTCAACGACCCCGCTCACAGTCAGAATTGATGTTTTTCTAGGTATTTTTGAGCTGCAAAACCACCTGTAATTGAATAAATGTAAAGGTATATCTGCTTAATGTCACACTGTGGAACATTCGATGACATCTCCATAGAAACAAGCAGTTGAATGACCCTACACCAGAAAAGTTACGCAAAGCACATTTAAACTAACTTGGCGGACGATGCACCCTCAGTTTTTCTATATCAATGGATGTGCGCAGTTGTTGCAATGCGTTTTTTAGCAATTAAAACACTTGGAATTTAATAAATGTAAGATACAATTAATGCCATATTGTGAAACATTCCAGGTAAAGCAATAACACCTTTATGAAGACATTTATTTGGCTAATCCTCCATCAGAAAAGCTACCTTGAAAACTGGAAAGTGGTTTGTATTACCAGTGTAAGTAACAGAGGGGCTCTATTCTTAGACCACAGTTTTTAAGTTAGAAAAAAACACACTTATAATGCATTTTTGTAGCTTTAATTCACTTTTTAAACTTTCTTTTGGTTGAGGTAAGTCTTGCACGTGTTCTAATTTGAGATAATGCAAACGGAGCATGGCTGAGTGCTCAGATGAATTAATGAAACCAGCGTTAATGAAGCAAACGTACAATTCCAGGGTGATATCTGTCAATCAAACCTGGGCCAACGCCGGCGGAGACGACCTCCGGGGAAGAACGAACCTGATTAGTCTGTTATTAATATCTTGATTTACGGACAAAATAGTGAAATAAAAACACCAGGATCGTGCAGAGTGGCTTATATGGAGCATTTTATAGTCAGAATGAGGCGACAGCAACAGTTACAGACAGAGAGGCAACATTTTTCAGTAAAAAGTGAATTGGAGTCGGATCTCAGTACGTATTTAAAATGCAGCTGTTTGCAGTTTAGCTATGACCATTTCTATGATAATATTAATTCATAACAAAAATTGCAACTGAAGATTAAAACACACTGCGGTTTTTGGCCCTTTTTGAGTTGATTTTTCACTCATGCGACTGTTTTTGGCATCAAGTTTTGGCTTAATTGTGTGTTGTGCTTTGTGTAGTAAACACGGGGTAACGAGAACCGATTAAAACCTCACGCCCAGTTCTTGTGAGGGTTTTGCACTGTTGAAGTCGTTCGTATAGTGTGAGAACATGAATTGTGAGCTGTGAACTTTTAAACCTTGAGATTTGGCGTACAATTTGAGCTGGGGCTGAGTGAAATGATCAAAAATATCACACAGTGTACGCCCGGCTTTAAGCAGACTTGGAGAGACTTGATGTGTTTGTCTCCAGTAGGTTAGATACTGTAACGGTCTGTTCACTGTGAGAGCTGCAGAACATCCAGAACACTGCAGCTCAGGTCGTGACACGAACCAGGAAGTACGAGCACATGCGTCCTGGTCTCAGGTCTCTGCACTGCCCCCTGTGGCTCAGAGACTTTAAAGCAGCTCTGCTCATGTACAAGTCTCTCCAAAGTCCATCTGTGACATGTTAATGCCACATGAACCATCTGCATCTGAGGAGCTCAGGGACCGGCCTCCTGCTGGAGCCCAGAGTCAGGACTAAACTAGGACTAAACCAGGACTAAACCAGGACTAAACTTGGGCTAAACCAGGACTAAACTAAGACTAAACTAAGACTAAACCAGGACTAAACATGGACTAAACATGGACTAAACATGGAATAAACCAGGACTAAACTACTCTAAACATGGATAAAACCAGGACTAAACTAAGACTAAACACAGGCTAAACCAGGACTAAACTAAGACTAAACATAGGTTAAACCAGAACTAAACCAGGACTAAACTTGCAGAGTCAGCATTTCAGATTCATGCAGCTAAAACCTGGAAAAGTTCCTGAACATGTGACTTTTTTGACTCGGTTTAAATCCAGGCTCGAAACACTTGTTTACCTGCGTACAACTGAAAGCTTTTCATTCTGCACTCTTCCCTCTCATTTAATTTATGCTTTTTGTATTGTTCTTTGTGGCTTGACAGCACTTTGTAAACCTTGTTTTTAGACATGCTTTATAAAGACAGATTTTTTATTATTATGAATGTCTCTTTTTTATTTGATAATGATTATTTATGTTTTGATTTGTTTCTATTGTGATTTCAGTGTCTTTCTTATTCTGTACAGCACTTTGAATTACTTTGTGTACGAATTGCGCTGTACAAATAAACTTGCCTGGCCTTGGATTTCATGGAAAAGTACAGTTTAATCCGTTTAATCAGTAGAGATCTGGTCCCGTCTGTGAATATGACTTCCCCGCACTGAAGAATCTTTAATTAAACCACTTGTGCACTGTTGGGCCGTGTGTGGATAAAGTAGTTCGTCCTTCTTCCATTACAACAGGTCCACATAACCACATGTATTATTGGTGCTTTGCCTCCTCCCCCTGCGCCCTCCTGCCCCTCTGGCCCCGTCGTATCACTGGTCGCTCTCCAAACACAGTCTAATAAGCACAGGGGCCCCGGCACCGAGTGTGTTTCTGTGTCACCGTGTGCATCTCCTCCGCTCTGACAGATCGTCCAATTAACCTTATTTACAACGAGGCTCCTCATCTTCTAACGAGCTCCTCTGGGCCCGGGTTATTAGAGGCCGGAGAGGAGGGGCCCGTCCTGTGATTATGACGGCGACACCGGCTCCGGCTCTGAGTCTCCCTCCTGTCCCTCGCTCCGTGTCGGTTTCTGTGATTGGAATCCACAGCGGAGTTTCATACGCTTCAATTAGTGTGATGTTTATTTGTGCAGTGGTCAGATGAGTTTAATGTAAAGCCAATGGCGCCAACAGGGACACGGCTCGTAATATAGATGAAGTGCTTTGAGAGCGCTGTTAAAAATGCTGTTAAAAACAAACTGTGATTGCAACAAGTAGAAAATAATTAAAACCACTACCTTATTTTGACATTCGTAAGTTATTTCTCACCCTTACGTTGCAATTATTCACCGCAGTGACACACTTCTTTTGCCATTTTGCCATTTCTTAATAGTTATTTCACATTGTAATAATTGACTGCAATAACTGAAGTGCTTTTCATAACATTTGCTAACAAAAAACTAGCATGCTAACAGTGCACCAGCCTTACTTCCTGGTTACTATGATTGTAAATATTATAAAATAACGAAAACCGCTACCTTATTTTGCCATTCTTAAAAGTTATTTCTCATCCTCACATTGCAATTATAGACCGCAACGACGCAACAAATGCTAATAGCAACTAGCATGCTAACAGTGCACCAGCCTGACTTCCTGTTTTTCTGTAATTGCAATAAGTATAAAATTATTTAAACAGCTACCTTATTTTTTTTCCATTTTGCCATTTCTTAAAAGTAATTTCATATTGTAATTATTGACATGCAATAACTTAAGTACTTTCCACAATAAATGTTAACAGGAACTAGCATGCTAACAGTGCACCATCCTTACGACCAGGTTACTGTAATTGTAATAAGTATAAAATAATTAAAGCTGCTAACTTATTTTGACTTTCTTTACTGTTCACAACTTTCAGAAACCAGAGAGGAGTTTGTTGTCACAATAATGCAAACAACAACTAGCATGCTAACAGCGCGCCAGCCTTACTTCCTGGTTTACCGAGGATAAAACCATGAGTTTCTAAGCGTTTATCACATCTTTCCGAGGTCAGTCACAGTATTGATAACAAACTAGCATGCTAACGGCTCACCAGTCTTGCTTGCTTGCGGAGGATTAAACGATGAGTTTATTAGAGCTTTTGACAACTTTTAAAGGCCAATCACAGTAATGCTAACAAAACTAGCATGCTACCTGTGCACCAGCCTTGCTTCCAGGTTTGTAGAGCATAAAACAATGAGTTTATAAGCACTTTTCACAACTTTCAGAAGCCAATCAGAGTAATCTACACATTATAATGAGCATTCAGTATCTGTCAGAGTGCAGCATTAGGTTGACCAGATTTTCAAAATAAAAAACTGGGACGTCTGTTTTTTGGTGGTTGGTAATACGGTAATAAAATTGTGAAACAGGTGCGTAATTAAGGAAAAATGAAAACTGTTACACATTTTCTTTGTGTTTTGGTCATTTTTAAGCATGTTTTTTTCTGTATTTTACCTAAACAAATGACAATTTATGCCTCTTTTTACTGTTGGCATGGATCAAATTCACCAAAAATAGGGACACCAGGGACATTTCTTGTATGAAACTGGGACAAATCACTGGTTTTGGATAAATCTGCTGGGGCAGGGGACACAGGGCTCAAAAGTGAGACTGTCCCCGGGTAAAAAGAGACTTTATTTTGTTAGTTAGTTAGAAACTCATACACTGCAAAGAGTCAGAAGAATACTGGTACCAGTCCCAGTATGAACACAGAAAGAGAGGAGCGTGCTAACAAAAATTTGGATAGTTTGCGCTTTTTAAATCACAATATTTATCTAAAACGACTTCAACAAAAATAAAACCAAGGTCTATGCTAAAAGGCTGTGATGTGGGCTCTCTGTTGCATGTTTAAAAAAGACGCACACTGATATTTTAGACTATATTCAATCGCACACTCCGCCCAAGAAACTTTCCTCCGAGGCCCGAAAAGATCATGTATCAGAGTAATGCAATAACGCACATTTCCTGGTTTTAAGCAAAGTTTTAAGTGTCCAAAAAACAGGTTGTGTTAAAGTGCACGGATCAAATACATAATGGATCTGTCTGAAATGGACACCAGAGATGCAGCCATTTATCACATGCAGACAGACTATTTTTATGTACATTTTCCACTTCTCTCTGACTCTGGCGCTGAGAATAACAAGAATAGTTTTATCAGTGGCCGCCGTATATCAGATTATATCCTGCAAATGGGAACGTTTGGAGCAATAACTACTCTCTGTCTTGTATTTGTTCTTATTTATTTACCTTATTGCTGTTTTATGATTTTATGGTTTCGCTTTCATTTGATTTTATACAGGATTTATTATGTTAGGACTGGTCCATTTTTAGCAATTGTACCTTTTGTCGTTTTCTTTTTATGATCCCTGCGCAGCACTTTGGAAACGGCTTTGTAAAAAGTGCTACTATATAAATAAAGTGGGTTTGGATTTGCTTCTTATCCTTTTTTCATGCACTACCTGACACTTTTATAGACATTTTAGTCTTTTTGGCCTTCCAAAGTGTTTTATTTATTTATTTTTAGTGCATGGTGCTTCAGAAATCTTTGTTTTTGGGCTGGATTTGGAGTAAAAGTCCATATACACACACAACATTGAGTCTTGTGAGTTTTAAGCCATGTTATAATGCGGTTACCGTTCATCTTTTAAATCACTTTTTGTTTTAAAAGATGAAAGGTAACCACATCTTTTATCGGTTGGCCTTCCTTTAACTGGTTTTAGCTTGATTTTATTCCTTATTTCTTTTTATTCTATTTCTTTTGATTGATTTATTATAATTACTTGAATTGTTTGCGTCATTGTCTGTTTTTTTTATGCTTTCTGTATGTTTTTTTTTATGCTTTTTGTATTGTTCTTTGTGGCTTGTACAGAACGTTGTCAACCTTATTTTTAAAAGTGTTATTATTACCTCAATAAAAACGAAAAAAAATGTATTTCAGAAACACAAACTCATCTTTTATTGTGAAAAGTAAGACTGACCTTAGGTTCGTGTAGCTGCCATCGCTGCACTCGTCGGCTGGTCATGTCTTGAATTTTGAGCTTTTTTATCTGTGCTTTTTGTCCATCTCAAAACAAAGCTTCTTCTTCTTGTGGAGTTTTATGGCAGCTGGCGTGCTAACTGGAACATCTGCTGCCACCTACTCATTTTATGGTTCTCAGTGCGCATTATACACAGTGATAAGTAAAGCCGTGTCCATTTAGTGCCCTCCTTATTTCCTCAACAAAAATGTCATAAAATACCCACACCCAGTACAAATTCCCAATCATCAACTTTTCCTTTAGCGTAGCTTCCAAATCGTCCCCTGTGATATTTCCCACATCCAGAATCCTCCGTGCTGCATCCAGGATCATAACCATGCGCTCGGATTTTTGCTGCACAATTAACAATGGAAGCTATGAATGCCAGAAAACATTTTTTTTATCCACACACACTGAGAAAAAAAAACAAAAATCCCACACACCGTCTTACTTGCAAAATGTGAGATTTATTAGGACCTGCAACCAGAGTCCTGCACGGGTTCAGGACCCGCGGATACCCGACGGGTGAAAAATGTTGGATAAGGGTTTGGGTTGCGTCAGACCCAGGAGAGCGCAGGTCTAATCTGCGGTTTACAAAACATCATGTACGAACAAAAAATAGGGCTGTATTTTGGTGAAATGCAAAAATGCCATTGTTTTACAAGATGATTAAATGGAAAATCCATGTTTTTGCTACACGCATTCCCAGAAATCTGCCGCTTTCATTTTCAAACCACACATGTGACGTCCTGCAGTTCAAAATGACTCACAAGGAGTTAAAAAGAAAAGTAGTGAGTGGAGAGTGTAAAGTTGTGGCTCTTTTTTTGGCTCTCGGACTGATTTTCATTCAGGTGCTGTTCAGGTGTCGGTTTGTATTTATATTGGGTCGGATCGGGTGCGGAATTTTATTTTAATTCTGTCGGAAAATCGGTCGGGTGCGGATTGAGGTATGACGGGTACGGGCGGGTGCGGTTTGTCAAAATCAGACCCGTGCAGGACTCTACCTGCAATGTTTCAGCACTAGGCCTTCATCAGGCACACATACCACAGGCCCAGTGCTGGAACATTACAGGTCCTAATAAATCTCACACTTTGCAAGTAAAACATGTGCAGGATTTTTTTTCCTCTATTGTTCTTGGGCTGCTCGCTCTCCTCCAACGCACCCGTTTCAAGGCATTGACGTGCAAAGTTCTTGTTCCTTTATCCACACACAAAAATCATGTCATCGTCAACATTTTTAACAGGCACGTCGTCTTCCCCTTTCTTTACTCGTCTCACAGCCTCTGCATATGAAAAGCCTTGATTCCACTCTTACACTTTACCTTCCAGACTTTTCCATGGACTCACTAGATCCAGCATGTTTTTTCAGAACGATGTTCGCGTGAAGGATCCTGGTTGACGATATTCTTCATTCACACATCTGTCACTACATCTTTTAAAGGCCAAATTATAGTTTTGCGTCGACTCAAAGCACACAGCTGCTGTCGCCTTTTCGCCGTTGTTTTTGATTTATGGCTTTGCGTCGAGGTCTGTGCGCCACGAAGTAATTCACTGCCACAACGCTAGGAGGCTAGGATTTAAACCGGCCTATGTGTACTGCAGACACATAATCTCTGAAAAGTTTCACATGAACCATCTCCAACGCGATATACGCACAGAACAGCCTCACCATCAGCAGAACATCCGCTGTCACAGAAAGAACACTCATATTCCACTGAGTCCGACAGAAGTTGATCGCATCAGTGAATAGGCTATTTTCCGTGCTGATACTGTATGCAAATGAGCCATGCGGTTTTAAGTTTTGTTTCTGTA
Source organism: Odontamblyopus rebecca (assembly GCA_030686955.1). Taxonomy (NCBI): domain Eukaryota; kingdom Metazoa; phylum Chordata; class Actinopteri; order Gobiiformes; family Gobiidae; genus Odontamblyopus; species Odontamblyopus rebecca. Next base: position 27,910,396 of record CM060674.1, read on the forward strand.
AAACATAAACAAATGTGCGCAAAGCTGCATTAAACACATTATTACTCAATGTTTATATAGAGCAGAGTACTGGACATGTATGTGGAGCGGTGGTAGAGAGGACCAATCACAGCCCTTATTGTCTGTGTCGTTTTGATGCATAGTTAGAAAAATTCGGAGGTGCACGTTGGGCGATGCAGACGCTTTGGGGGGGGCACATCGATGCAGACTCTCTGCATCGTGACACAAACGTTTTGACGCACAACCATAAATTGTCCTTTACACCTCTACATCCTGTGGCTACGTGGCCAAACTCCTGACAGGAGAAACACCCCAAAGAGGGCCTCACTCTGAAGGACACATTATCCAAGAAGACTCGCTTTGGTAATTCCCCTCAAATAATAAAGAAACTAAGGTGCTCGATTGTCTTCTGCCATAGTTTAGTTTAGTTTATTATTTATTTGTCACGGACACTGCACAAAAACATTAATCTCACAAAGAGAAGAGATGCTTTGGACCAAATTTAGCTAAAGATACTTTCCATCTGCAGTCCCCGGGCGAGTGGTCACAACAGTAAAACATCACAACAAAATTACCATGAGCTCATTTATAAAAATACTTCGATTCCTATTCCATCTCTGCATCTATAGCGTCTCCGGGCATCACGAAGGCCAGAAACATCTTCAGATTCACTTGCTTCCATATCGGTAGGGACACCATTGTCTTTCTACTTCTTTCTTCTCTGGAATTTAACAGCTTCAATTATAAAAGAAGTCACATTACCGCCATCTAGTGCCACTAATTATCAAAAGTCAGTTTTTAGAGTTACATACAATCCAGTTTCCATTAGAAAACTGTTTAAAACTCAACTGAATCTTGTTGTTGTATTTGTATATTAAAAACAGCACCGCTCTCTCATTTAAACAGCATTCACAGCCCATTAGAATACGCTCCTCTGCAATAACTCATCTCATTTTTCTTTGCCAACCACCACTAGACCTTTTCTGACAACATTTTAATATTTAACAAATCCCAACCAAAAAATCTGTAAACATTGCGTCATTATATCGTCTCTTCTTTTTGTCTTCTCCACAACAAAACAATAACCAAAGTTCACCTCGTCCTCATTTACGGTCTCGCTGTGGTCCGACCCCTCTCGTCTGTCTGACCTTCCCCCGGACAGGTGCTCGTTTCTGGGCAGCGGTTTGGCCCATGCCCCCTCTGTGAGTGTGGAGCCCTGTGGAGACTCTTAATACTAAGGTCTAAAGAACAGATTTAATACGAAACTCTGGCGGTATCCTTGGACTCAGAATTCACCTCCCCGCTGACTTTTTATCAGGTGAAAAAGTACATCTGAGGAGAGAGGAGCGCAGACGACACCACTTAACTCCTGACTGATTCGGTCTCTGTACCACTAACGTTTCATGAATCCAAGAAAAGACATTATAAAGTGTACGATTATATCAAAGTATCTGAAAGACCAACTATTCCAGAACTTCTTCGGTAAAGTCACTTCATGATTTGATCTCATCATCTTTCACCTTTTATTCACCCCGAGACGCTTCTGTAGTAAGAATATTGGATGATAACTTTGCAATTATGATGGAAAAAAAAGGTATGGAGATGTAACAGACTTTTTACAGGTCTCTCCATGGCTGAGCACCAAAGTACATCTGTGACATCTAAACAAGAAATAGCCCTGACAGGAAAGTGTAGAAAATGGGCAAGGTACGAACCCGAGGCACCGACTGAATATATTTAAAGTCCTTTATTACATTGAAGGACGCCAACGCTTTTCGACCAGCAAAATGGTCTTCATCAGGACATAATTGTGAGACCTCTGTTTAGATTAGGGCTGTCAGCGTTAACACGTTAATCCCGACTAGATTAATGCAATCCATTACAATAGCTTTTTTTTTTTAATCGAGATTAGAGTTTGCCAGCCTTTTGTCCCTTCTAAAATGCAAAGATTTTTTTTTTTTTTACTTGTGGTTAGAGTTCGCCGATTTTTTGTCCCTTCTACACATTTATAGGCAGCTCCTGTGGCTGTTTCGCTTTCAAACTTCAGTGGGCTGTGTTTCAGTGAACTCACCGCCGTGATGGAAAAACAGACGCTTCTGGACTTTTGAACTGTTTATTTGACTTTAAAAAACTTCCAGACGCTACAATTTTCAAGTCAAGAGTTAAATGCAGCCTGTGTCAAGAGTTTCAGCACCAGCGAAGTTCGTCTAGTCTAAGTTAGCACCTCCAAGCTAAACATGCAGGTGCAACAACCGGAGCGTCCGAGGCAAGAGCCTCAGAGCCAACAAACTAACATTTGCCACAGACCTGTGGATAATCACACGGCAAAGAAAATAACTACAGCGACTGCTAAATGGGTACAAATTGCTTTACATTATGGCTTTAAAACTGTCTTGAAATGCAAAATAACACCATTTTAAACATGCAATTCAATATGCGATTAATTGCGATTAACTATGGGATTTCTGATCTTAATCGAGATTTACAAAATCAATTAATCATTTGACAGCCGTAGTTTAGATATGTTTCGATTTCACGTTAACCCTCGTACAGCACCTGCACTGCTATTTTTGGACTGTTCTGTGATCCAGTGAAGCGCTCTACCTTCTCCTCACCCTACATCTGTGACATGTTAGTGTCACATGAACCATCTGCACTCTGAGGAGCTCAGGGACCGGCCTCCTGCTGGTGCCCAGAGTCAGGACTAAAATCGGCGAGTCAGAGTTTCAGATTCATGCAGATAAGACCTGGAACAGTCTGAACATGTGAGACAGACTCTACTTTGACTTGGTTTAAATCCTGGCTCAGAATGTTGCAGATGCTGCAGATGACTGAAAGGTTTTCATTTCTCATTCTGCACTCTTTTCTTTTTCCTAATTTAATCTTTCTCAGGCATTGTGATTTTAATGTATTTCTTATTCTGTAAAGCACTTTGAATTACTTTGCATACGAACTGTGCTACACTGTTCCTGATTTTTACCGTCTTAAAACAGGACAGTTAAAAGTTTTTTGCAGTTATGTGTCACTTACCTACCTCAGTACTACTGAAAAAAAACTTACTGTCATATCTGGTTAATATGATTAGGCCTTATAAGTACTTTTTACTTCAGCCTAAACCCTTTTGCTCATGTCATGATCAAAATGGGATTTCAGTGCTGCAAATAACAGAATAAACTACTACTACTACTACTACTACTACTACTACTACTACTACTACTACTACTACTACTACTACTACCTTATGCATTCCAAGCATCCTAATAACAACAACTAGCATGCTAACACATTCAAAGACAATAAAACACTTTATAATTAGATGCAGACGGTACAAAGACTTATTTTGACACCAAAAGCTGCTTATAATAACATATCTGTACTTGGGCAAGACACATTTTGCTCAAATACATGAAAAAAAACAAACAAACATGTACAGACATTTTAATGGTGTGAACTTAAAGTGTGCCCATACGTACATTTGTAACCTGCATTTTATCGATTTTTCAATGCCAATGGGGCGATTGTGAGCTATAGATTTTGATCTATATTGAGTTCTTTCAATCACTCACTTGCGTTTTAACCCTCGTCCAGCTGAAATGATCCTATGAAACATACAAAATCAAATTCAAATTCTTATTTTAAATGGTTGTAAATTAATTTTACACTTCTTTATGGTAGGTGAACTGTTTTAAATGTGCTCTATAAATACATTAACTTTCATTTGAATCGCTTCCACCACCACCGCCTCTAGTTTATCAATCCCACTGTCAACACTGTCCATTTGTAGCTTTAACTAAAGAGCAGCTCTCCTGTTTGTGAGGCTGCATCCCTCTTCTCTGTATCTTTATCCACTTTTATGGCCTGTCTGTCCCCTGGGCCCTCACTCCACACAATACACAGTCACTCAAGTCAATGGAGTCTGTCAGTGAATCCAATACATGGCACTGATCCATATCCACACTTATACCTGCTCTTTGGAAATGCCTCACTGCCCACGCAAAGCTTCTCACACTTAAAAAACACAGGCAAAATGGACTTTTTAGAGCTTTTAACTGAGTAATTCTGTTGTCCCCTCGCCAAAAACATACCTGGAGTTGTATTCTGCTTCATTCACGCTTGTATTATCAATCCATGAATCTAAAGATGCTTTGTCTTTTCGCATTTTGCCAGTTTTGTTGCGCCATTGGTAAAAATCTATACTGTATCTGTACAGTTTTTAAGCCTAGATCTATCACAACAAAATAATCAAATGTTTAAAATGTTGATTACGAATGGAATCATGATGTAACAAAATAAATCAGAAAATAAAATCAAATAGTAATTTATTTCCCTTAATTAATTGTCTTCATCTCCTCAACCTCTCCTTTACATTTTGCTTAGCTTGCTACGATCGTCAGCGATAAACTTCTGTGCTTTCTTTATCATTAGTATTGGTTTGTGCGACCATAATACAGTAAAATACAACAATAATAAAAAAAAGAAATTGGGTTAAAATTATATTTAGTGTGCATAGTATGGAGTTTATTTTGCTATATGTAAATATTTGTAAAGTTTCATCAATGTACATAAGCAACCACATTTTTTTTTAACTCTGTAATGAACAGGGGTGAGTAAATATAAGTTGTTTTTTTTTCTTCCCAGTACTTTTAGAAAAATTAGCTTTTCTGTTGTTTACAATTTATATGTACCATGCGTATTAGGTATGTATCAATAACCGAAATATGGTGATATCGTCTCGTCAAAGGTCTCACAATAATATCGTGGACCATCACAATATATCGAATTACAAGTGTCTTTGCTTAAATGAATAGTTCTGATGCAGAAATAGCTAAAAAAAAACAGAGGGAACTACATAGACCATGATCCTTTGCTCCGTTTCAGTGCAGACGACGTGAAGAAATAACTGTTCTAAGCACTTTGAAATCTTCATTCTTTGGATTAAGTCTTGTGAAGGCATTTTTAGAGGAAAAAGTAACAGATTCACAGTTTTATATTGCAATAAATATCGTACCGTGAGATGTTTATGGTGAAAATATCGTACCGAGATTTGGATTTCGTTCCATCCCTAATGACAATAAATGTTGTACCAAATGACTGGGCAAAGCGTTTTATAATGTCAGTCTTGTTATTATGTAGAAAATTGTAATATCGTGAGCCTCCCCACCATATCGTGAGCTTTCCCACGATACCGCAATAAATATCGTACCGTGGGGTTCAGACCGTGACAATATCGTATTGTGCGACTTTATGAACAAGACGTTATTGCCCTTCTTTCTACGGGATTTGCTGTTCTGCCGGCAACTACTTGGACACCACTGAGCGTTACAGCGCATCACATACGTCAAGACCAAATAGCTTTTAAGAAAAAATGTACCCGCCAACCCTCGAGTGAATGAATCCTAATGCTGCAAGGTCAGAGTGGTGAATCAGGCTAGTGTAGACTGGAAAAAGGCGGGAAAATGTCTATCCTTATGTTGGATTTGAAATGATCCAACCATAACCCAACCTGTTGTCCCAGCGTTTGGAAAGAAAAGCAAGAAAAATACCCCAAAAACAGCATTAACACACAGCAATTACGTAGAAAAAAATAACCCAGCATTTTTAGGGAGTAAGGTAAGTGAGAAATAACTTTGGGCAGTTTAAACCTTCATTTTTACAAGATTTTGACATGTTTTTTTGTGAATTAGACAAAGTTTGGCCCTTGAGTCTATTGAAAAGCCAGTCAGTCAAGCTAATGGGCTCTGTCAGTGGATCCGCGATGGCAGTGATCCATACCTGCTCTTTGAAAAGTGCTTATTGTGGACGTAATGTTTTCTCGCAGCTAAGTGCTGTCACTGCACCAGGGCCACTTCTGCTTGAGCTGCAGAGCTGTCAAACAAAATGATTTCAAACGGGATTATATTTAACTCTTCTCCACCTCCGCGCATTTATCCCACTGTTGTGATCGCCAATCTGTTTTTTTTTTTCTCTCTTTAAAGGAAGGAGACACTTGCCAAGGTTCTTTTTTTTTTTCTTTCAGCACGGGTCAAATAAATGAAGACAAAGTGCGTTAAGCGACGTTTGCAGTTAGAAGCTGCAGCCCTTCGAAAACATAATAAAATAGTTGGTTTGAAACTCGCACAGTATTAAACATATCTATCATGGAGACAAGCAGAGGATGCCACAGGGCCAGGGTACAGGTCAGATCTGTGGAGAGGTGACCCCATTCCTAGCAAAAATACATGTTTATCAAGGCATTTTCTTGAGAAATAACACATCTAATAGAACACATGCAAAACAGAGAAATTTAATGGCAGAACATCCCATCTTCCTCCTGTACGACTATATAGTAAAAGCAGATCTTAAGGTCAAAGTAAAGGCCACTACATACTACAGGAGAATTTGCCCGATTTTGTCTGCGATTTCTTCTCCAAGAGTTTGGGGAGGCATGACCCTTTTGAAGACTTTTTCTCAGTTTTGAGGCTGCTGCTCTCCTCATGTGTGTGGTTTCTGTCAGCTCGTAACCACCGAACCTCAGTAACTCTACGGTAACAGCCGATAAAATGGATTGTCAGAGGCAGACAAAGTGACAGACACAGAGATGCAAGATACAAACTTGGGATATAGCAAAAATAATGAGGAGACTCTATTCCTCACCTCTCGTAAAGTGGTAAGTTTAAAGTGCGGCATCTCATCCACATTATCCGTACAAATTGTCCTCCACAAATAATGACATCCAGTCCATAAAACTGCACTGTCAATCCAGTTTGAGGCGTTCGTTAAAAGTAAAAAGTCAAGATAGTTCCTCACGTGTGTCTGTTTACGCCCACACAGCGCACGGATCGAGGTGAAGCTGCAGATTAGCGACAGTGACTCTACTTCCTGTGGAGGTTATCTCCAATCTTTTATGCTTTAGAAGTCATGATTCTGAAGTATTGCTCCACATTTCACAAATAATAATAACACAGTTTGGACTTGTGTCTAAACTGGAAGTGCAGAGCTCTGATCTTTGACCACTTCAGAGTCTCAGAGCGAGCGGTTTTACTGTAGACAGGAAACAGCTGAGACCATCGCGTTCACAACTTTCTATCCTGTGGTCCGCAGACAGATCCCGCTGCAGTGTTTGTGATCGGAGAGTTTAAATCTCAGAAGATTCTCCTCATGTCTGTGATGTGACTTTTTTGTCGCACGTTTATAAATCATTTAAGACTGAAAAATCCTGTAGTGTGTGGCGGCCTTAAGTCTGCTGGGATCCCGCCTGCATTTAGATATAAAGCAATTTATTGTCCAAATAATCAGGAGGTGTGTGTTAGCATGCTAGTTATTGTGAGGTTTACTGTCAAAACTCCCCTCTGGTCTCAGTTGTGTAAAGAAAAACTGATCTTGCATAAGGTAAGTGAGGAATAACTTTGGACCATTGCAAACTCTTTAAAATGAACAAGCTGTTTTTTTTTGTTTGTTTGTTTTGTTTTGGTTTTTTAAGGCAATAAAAATCGCATATGGCGACTTTTAATCTGCAATAATTGGTAGTAAATTACACTAGTGAAGTACAGTATCATATAGTATCATAAGTTTAGGTGTCAAACATTTCATTTTTCCTCCTGAATTTTCTAGTTCTAAACAGGTTGTCAGCTCACAGAGGAGCTGAAGAGCTGTCAGGTTCATTCCCTGGTCATAACTTTTGTTCTGAATTCTTTATGTTCGTCTTGTTTCATGTCTGATGTCTCTCTTGTGTTTTCCACTCCTTCTGAAGTACAATCTGAGAAGACCACAGGGAAAATTGGCATCCGATGAGTTGGTTACTAATGTTCATATCTTGATTTACGGACAAAATAGCGAAATAGAGGAATCAGAGCAGTTTAATCTGAGCATTTTAAGACCAAAATTATGATCCTGACAGCAGTGGTTACAGAGAATGGCGACAGTTTTTTAATGTAAAGTCTATGGAGCCGGAAGCGCGCCCATGCTTAACTTCCTATTTGGAATCTGGCAGCTGGCAGATACATGGAAAAAATCTGGGACAGGCTACTGAATGCAGTCTGAGCCTTGAACCATTTGAAATTCAGCATCTTAAACAATAACATTATGTATTTACCGTATTTTTCAGAGTATAAGTGACTCCGGAGTATAAGTCGCACCAGCCAAAAAATGTACAATGAAGAAAAAAATGTAGGGGGAAATTTATTTGGTAGAATCAGAGACCAGGAACAGACATTTCTTCTTGAAAGACGAGTTCTAGTAATAACACTAGAACAGAGAAGAACAGGCTGAACATGTGTCTGGTGTGTTCACGTCACATATGAACAGTTATTCACAAAACTAGAACAGAAACAATAGCACAAGTTTACCAAACTCTCCATCTCACTCCAAATCACTAAATCTATTGAATTATTCATCCTCTGTGTCACTTCTGAGCAACTCCAGCTAAATCCAGCTAAATCCAGCTTTTAGCCCGTCATTTGCTTTTTTGTTTTCTTCATTGCAATTTGAGTTTCCTCCACTTTTCTCCAGTCAAACACAAGTTTCTCACTCACTCCAAACTTTCTGCTGCTTGATCACCGTTTTCAGCTGCATATTTCACTTTTTGCAGCAGGACAGCGGCTTTTTCTGCAGGAGACATGTGCAGTAGAGTGAGAAGTGACAGTGGTGCAGGAGGAATAGCGCGATAGGCGTAGCAAATACTGGCACACAAGCCTAGAGCGCCCTCTCGTGGCTGTCAGTGAAAATGACCAACATGTGAAATTATATATATTTTATATAAGTCACACCTGAGTATAAGTCGCTGGAAACATCCAAACCATGAAAAAAGTGTGACTTACAGTCCTAAAACTATAGTATTGTATTTAGATGTCACATCAACTGTCAAATTAGTTTCATGGTTCCAAAGTGGAGAAAATTGCACTGATTCTTTATGCAGAAAAACAGCAGATCGCACATCACATTAGAAGCCCAAAATCTACATGTGCAAATTAAAAATAGGAATTCACAAAATGGCCAAATGAGCGGAGGAAAAGCTACAATCAAAATCCAAAATCACACTTCGTTTTGGGGTTAATACTAGCGCACGATACTGAGCCGTGTGTTACTCTCTGGCTCAAAACAGTGTATGAAGGCTGTGGAGAAGGCCTGACGTGAGAGAAAACGCTCCGTGGCATCTGGTTTAATGCAGGGGCAGAGATCTGATAATCATCCTGGCACCGCGCTCTCTTTCATTTACAGCGGTGATGGATCAGAGTGGGCGCTGCACTCACGGTCCGGCTCTGCTCCCCTCCTCTGCGGACTGTGAAAAGGACTCATCTGAGGCCACTGCAGGGGCACACCAATGTTGGATTGCATTTTCTAAAAGACTGGATTGTATCTTCTGAGTTTTCTTAGATTTTTGCGAACGTAAAAGAGCATAATAAAAGGTAATAGTGTAGTGAGTTCCTCAAGTGCCAAGTCTGATTAATCTAAATAACAGGGGACAGCAGCTCAGTCAGAAGAGAAGAGAGGATGGTGGTTTGAACCTCACGTCTGACAGAAATAGCACCAGTCAGATCCACAGGCTCACAGGTTGGCGGTTTGATACCAGCGCTTTCAGATGAATACTGTTGCTGTGTCCTTGGGCAATACAGTTACCAAAAAGTACCCAATAAGAGCCTGGTTCCAATTAATCGCCGGGTCCCCTTTAAATGCTGGGTGCAGGAGTATATTTTGATAAATAACCGCCAGTTTCAAACATAGAGCATATATATGAGTGGACTAAGTGAGTGTGACGTCTCCACAGCGTTCAACACCGCTCAAATGAGGCTCGTGATGCCACAGTTACGGTAGCGAATCTGGAGCCAGGTTCCATATTTGGAAATCCGACCGCGAGTATCATAGCAACCACAAGAGCCAATCAGGATTGAGGTTGTTAAATGTGCCGCCCTCCTCATGGCAGAGCGGAGATACTCTGCACCTGCACGGACCGCTGGATTTCTGTGATTCTTGAGAATAATCAGAAAACCGCCTCGTCTCTACACAAACCAAACTTAAAACCACAATTTGCATAAACTGTAAGCACTGAAAAAAAAATGAAAAAAAGAAACAGCTTGCTCATTGTGCCCTGATGCGGTGGATGAACGTCCTCACTCTGCTGCTCCACACTCGCTGTGTCTGTCATTTGTTTTGCTAACTTTCAAATGTGGGAAACTTTCCGCTTCGTAGATATTTTGTTGTAACGTTTCAAATGAACTCGCCTACGTCTGTACAGAAAGTCGCCTAAATTATAGAATTTGAGGACCATTTTCTCAGTTTTCTTGAGTCGCCTGACCCAAAATACCTGGTCTGTTAAGTGATTGAAACAAACTCCCCGGCTCTTATTTGGTATTTTACAGTAAACCCCCTCTCTCCAAGTGTCGTCAGTTATGAACCACTGCACAAAAGACCGTATCAACACAGTAGGCAGTCAAACTCTGGCTCACAGTCGGCTGTCCACCTTCATCTTAAAGCCACAAACCACTCGAAGACAGCGAGGTGCAGATTTTAAGCAGAGAGACAAATGTGTTAGAAAGACGAGTAAAGGAAGCTACGTTGGAGCTTGAGGCATCAGAATCTTCCGTCAATAGAAATTCTGGGTTAAGGTTTGACCTGCAGCTGTCACAGAAAGATCCTCACTCCTGGGTTAGTCTGGGTAAACCTCCATGTTTCATCTCGTCAGATCTCAGAACCTGGACTGGGCCTGGTTAATGCTTGGATGTAAAACTGCTCGGAATATCAGCTCCCACAGTGAAACACCATTACCAAAAGCTGCTGTTGTGTCCTTTGGCAAGACACTGCAGAAAAGCTTCAGATATAAACACTTAAATCTATCAGAAAATGTCTTAAAAGTAGTGAACTGTTCTTGCTGCACGGACAGATCATTTTACTTAAGTTCTCTTAAAATAAACGACCTCGAGACTAGAATTAAGCCGTCTCAGAACTAGTATGTCAATAATGAATCTGAAAACACGATGAAAAACCTGATATAAGTTTTAAAATCTTGGCCAGATCAGAGAAATTTGCAGAGATCGGTTTTGACTTTTACCCTTGGCCGACGGTGCAGATTTTCAGCCTCGTTTCTGTCCGTCTGCCCCAGAGCAGCTGTGGCTACAACACCGCCCCCGAGTGCGGAGTGAAGGAATTTTCCTCGCAATTTCGGGGCGACTTTGGCCGTGTGGAAAAGCGCCGTTTAAGACAAATAATTGTTCAAGCGAGAGATCGAGCCAATTAAATGCTAATCAGGTACTTAACCGCGGTGAAGGTGAGTCCACCACATGACAGCGAACAGGAGCAGAGCACTGGACCCAGCCCCACTGAACACTCCAGAGCGTTTACAGCATCAGCCACACATCAGCACACCTCCTCCACGTTCTCTCCTTCTCCCTCTCCCTCCCTTCTTCTCTCTTAATCATCCCCTGTTCACTATCTCGCACTCTTTTCCCCGTTTCGCCCTTGTGTTGTCCCTCTTAAACATCCCGTCGCTTTCACTCGCCAACCACCCCTCTCCCTCCTTTTGTCTCCCTGGTTTTCTTCTTTTCTTCGTCTATTCCTCTCTTTCTATCCAACTCCTTTCTCTCTTTTCCTGCACCCCCTTTTGCTTACTCCCTCGTTCCTCCTCTCACTTTCCTTCTACCTCTCTCCCATTCTCTCTCTCTCTATCCTTCTCTTCTTTCAGTCTCTTCACATCCCTCTCTTCTTCATTTTTTTTACTCCTTTTACTGTCACACTCATTTTCTCACTTTCCCTCACTCTGTCCTCCCTCTTTCTCACGCTCTTTTCCTCTCTATTTCTCCCCTACTCCTCCCCATCCCTCACTCCTCCTCTCACTTTCCTCCTACTTCTCTCCCCTTCTCTCTTATTTTCTCTCTCCTCTTTCGGTCTCTTCACCATCCCTCTCTTCCTCATTTTCAAACCCCTTTTACTCTTTCCATCTTCCTTATTCTTCCCTCTGCCTCTCTCGCGTTCCTGCTCTCTCATTTTCTTTTTTCTCTTCACTTCCACCCTATGTTTCAGTCCTCTCTCTTTCATTTCCTCCCTTCTTCTCTCCCCTACTTCTCTTTCTTCCTGCATCCCCTTTTGCTTGTTCCCTCATTCCTCCTCTCACTTTCTTCCCCCCTCTCTTCCATTTTCTCTCTCTTTATGCAACTCTTCCCCATCTCTCCCTTATTTTCTCTCCCCTCTTTCTCATTTTCTCCACTTTCACACTTTCCCTCTCCCTTACTCTTCCCTTCACCTCTCTCTCGCTCCTGGTCTCTAATTTTATCTTCCTTTTTCTCTCTTTCCCCTCACTCACCAACCTATATTAGAGTCCTCTCTTTCTCTCTCTTTCATTTCTTCCCTCCTCTCTCCCCTATTCTTCTACCTCCCTCGTTCCTCCTCTCACTTTCCTTCTACCTCTCTCCCATTCTCTCTCTATCCTTCTCCTCTTTCCTCTCCCCTCTTTCAGTCTCTTCACCATCCCTCTCTTCTTCATTTTTTTACTCCTTTTACTGTCACACTCATTTTCTCACTTTCCCTCACTCTGTCCTCCCTCTTTCTCACGCTCTTTTCCTCTCTATTTCTCCCCTACTCCTCCCCATCCCTCACTCCTCCTCTCACTTTCCTCCTACCTCTCTCCCCTTCTCTATTATTTTCTCTCTCCTCTTTCGGTCTCTTCACCATCCCTCTCTTCCTCATTTTCAAACCCCTTTCACTCTTTCCATCTTCCTTATTCTTCCCTCTGCCTCTCTTGTGTTCCTGCTCTCTCATTTTCTTTTTTCTCTTCACTTCCGCCCTATATTTCAGTCATCTCTCTTTCATTTCCTCCCTTCTTCTCTCCCCTACTTCTCTATCTTCCTGCATCCCCTTTTGCTTGCTCCCTCGTTCCTCCTCTCACTTTCCTCCTCCCTCTCTTCCATTTTCTCTCTCTTTATGCAACTTTTCTCCATCTCTCTTATTTTCTCTTCCCTCTTTCTCATTTTCTCCCCTTTCACACTTTCCCTCTCCCTTACTCTTCCCTTTACCTCTCTCTCTCTCTCGCTCCTGCTCTCTAATTTTATCTTCCTTTTTCTCTCTTTCCCCTCACTCACCAACCTATATTAGAGTCCTCTCTTTCTCTCTCTTCCATTTCCTCCCTCCATCTCTCCCCTATTCTTCTACCTCCCTCACTCCTCCTTTCACTTTCCTCCTCCCTCTCTCCCATTCTCTCTCTATATCCAACTCTTCCCCATCCCTCTCTTATTTTTTCTCCCCTCTTTCTCATTTTCTTTGGCTCTCTTCTTCTCCCTTACTTTTCCCTCCACCTCTCTCTCACTCCTCCTCTCTCATTTTATCTCTTTTTCTTTTGTCTTCTCACTCCCCATCCTATATTTCATTCTTCTCTCATTCTCACACTCATTTTCTCACTCCTCCCTTCCCCTTTCTCTCTCTCTAGCTCCCACTCTGTTTCTCTCTTTCCCCTCCCCACCTTATATTTTAGTCCCCTCTCTTTCATTTCCTCCCTCCATCTCTCCCCTACTCCACTTCCCTCACTCCTCCTCTCACTTTCTTTCTCTTTCAAACAAAAGAAATAACTGTGGACTTCAGAAAAAAACAACCAACACATGCCCCACTCATCAACAGCAGTGCTGTGGAGTCTGTGAAAAGTGCAAAGTTCCTCGGCGTGCACATCACATGGTCCACAAACACCACCTCCCTGGTCAAGAAAGCACAGACACGACTCCACTTCCTGCGGAGGCTGAGAAGAGCAGACCTCCCCACATCTGCACTGACCACCTTCTACAGGGGTGCTATTGAGAGCATCCTGACCAGCAGCGTTTCTGTCTGGCACGGCAGCTGTCTAGCTGCAGACAAGAAGGCATTACAGAGGGTGGTGAGGACTGCAGAAAGGATAATTAAAGCACCGCTACCAGCCATTCAGGACTTGTACACCTCACACTGTTCCAAGAGAGCGGTGAACATTATCAAAGACCCCACTCACCCAGCACACAAACTGTTCTCCCTACTACCGTCAGGAAAGTGCTATCGCAGCATGCGGTGCCGCACAAGCAGACTGGGAAACAGCTTCTTTCCACAAGCCATCAGACTCCTCAACACATTGAGGAGGACAACATGAACAGTTGAACATTCCATGAACATTCAAGAACATGTCTTTTGCACCTTATATATTGGTTTTAAACTATTGCACAAACTCTTATTGTCCACTGACTGCACTCCCGTTGCTATGAGCGATTGGACTTCTGCCTTACCTCACACTGTGTGTGTGCACGTGTGTGTGCTAATCGTACTGTATCAGACTGCTACTCTTTTTATGCACATGTGTATGTATGTCTCTGAATGAGTGTGTTGGAGTGAAAGCACTATGTATGTATAGTGTGTATGTGTAGTGTAGTGTGCATGTATAGTGTGTATGTGTAGTGTAGTGTGCATGTATAGTGTGTATGTGTAGTGTAGTGTGGATGTATAGTGTGTATGTGTAGTGTAGTGTGCATGTATAGTGTGTATGTGTAACTCCTGTCTATTTTAGATGTTTTATATGTCTTTATATATTTCAAATTTCTATGTTCATAGACTTTTGACAATAAAGTGAACCTTGAACCTTGAACCTTTCCTTCCCATTTTCTCTTTCTCTGTCCAACTCTTCCCCATCTCTCTCTTATTTTCTCTCCCCTCTTTCTCATTTTCTCCCCTTTCCCTCTCCCTCACTCTTACCTCCACCTCTCTCTCACTCCTCTCTCATTTGATCTCTTTTTCTTTTGTCTTCTCACTCCCCACCCTATATTTCATTCTTCTCTCGTTCTCACACTCATTTTCTCACTCCTCCCTCCCCCTTTCTCTCTAGCTCCCACTCTCTGTTTCTCTCTTTCCCCTCGCTCCCCACCCTATATTTCATCCCTCCCTCTTTCCCTCCCTCCTTTCCCTTTTCGCTATAATAGGGTCAGTGGGGAGACAATCACAGTGACAAGCTTCAAACTAAGAAGTCTCCGTCTGCTCTGAGATGCACGCTTCAGGTAAATCCGTCTGCAGTCATGTGTGAGGAGATAACTGTCAATAACAAACTCCCACAGGCATTTAAGGTGGAATTAGCTTAAAGACGCACTGTGTAACATTTTGGTCAAAGGGTTCCCAACCTACTCGTCTCCATGGAGATATTATTATTGCATCTTATACAGTAGCGTTGATTTAATTGCTGTTATCTGTATTACTTTTTACTATGAGCGGGATCACCCTTCCACAGATCGAGCCCATAACTTGGCGTGGTAGTGTCACCTGTGTGTCGCCATGGAGATGTTTAAGTTTAATGCCACTCTGGCCACGTTTACATGATGTTTTATTAATTCCAAATGAACTGTTCTGAATGAAATAGTTTGCAAGTAAAATATTCTCCTTCGAGTTCACATGGAAATAAAAATCCTGAAGGTTTACAAAACTGGTTAAATTGCCTTTATTTAATTGCGATCAATGTCTGGTGTGGGGAAGGGTGCTGATTGGACAGCGACACAAACGTATTTACGTCTTTGGGAAGAAAACACACACTTCAGCTGCTCCCGGCTTTTCTGTCATCTCGGTTTGTCGTTACGCCGCAGACACAAACACGATCCAAACTTTTTCCACCATTGTTCCGATGATAATGAAGCAGCAGCTGGAGAATTCTGTCCTCACGCTTTACGTCTGTGAGCTGAGGAGGAGAAGGGAAGAGTGTGGGAGAAGGAGGAAGAAGACAAACCGAGTCTGAGGCTGCCACACCTCAGCCCACTCCCACATCCCGCTCACAAATCCAAAGAGACGAGGAGGAAAGTCCCAAGAGACGACTGGAGGAGCCGGATCATCCGGATCGTGTCAGGACGAATCAATGAGCACCAACCACTGGGATTATTTTTTAAAGAACCATTTACATGATTGAGGAATAAATTAATTTGGCTTTAAAATCAGAATAAACCACCCACTTATTTCAGGATTAAGTTTAATTCCGAATAATCATTTTCATTAGGAAATAAGTGTTTAGATGGTCTTTTTTTAAAGTGGAATTATTTTTTATTCAGAATTTAATTATTTTTATTCGGAATTACAGGTCTCTGAACTGAAATTGAACATTCCAGGCAAAGCTATAACATCTTCTGGAGACAGCACAGACAAGCAGATATTTTAGCTTTAAAGAACACTATAATTAAATTGAGTCACAGTGTATGTATGTATGTATGTATGTATGTATGTATGTATGTATGTATGTATGTATGTATGTATGTATGTATGTATGTATGTATGTATGGCAAAAACAAAAACAAAAAAAACATGCAGTCCATCCATGGGTTTCTGAGGGGTGAAAAGCTGTAACTGAGCTATTCATTATTATATTTTAAATTAATTCAATCCACAATATTATTGCACTGTTTGAAACACTCCTCAAAATGGCACCTAGATAAACAGCAGTCCTAAATCCATTAATCATTCAACAACATAATCTCTGTAATAGGTCGCGACAGCCGCTCAGACAGAGAAGTCAAAGTAAATGTGAGTTCCAGATGTGTCCAATCACATGGAAAAAACAGACAGAGAGAGGTCGATATTAAAAGGGTCCTGGGGGGGTCAGTGAAGCTGGAAAAACATACGGACAAGGCTGTAGCGTCTTATACGGTTAGGTTTGCAGTTTTATTCTCTCTACTGACGGAAATCAAAGCATTTTCACATAGCCTAATGTTAAAAGTGCACGACGTAACTATTCATCTGCTTGTCTGGAGTTGTAGTTGTGTTGCCAGGAATATTCCACAGTATAGGATTAAACATATCTATTCTGGTTCTGTTCTGCCATCCTCTCCGTCTCCATGGAGATGTTTCTGTACCTGGAATTCAACCACACTGATCAATTTTTAAAAACTGTTTATATCGGAATATTACTCTGGGAAGTGTGCAATATTGCAGCGAGCGTGTTGCAACTCAACAAGGTGAAGATCCGAAAGCGGGCAAAATCCGGGAGAAGGTTTAACAATGATTTATTACAGGAATTGTGCAATATTGCAGGGAAGGGAGCAGGTAAGTGTGGAAGGAGGGTGGAAATGGCTGGAGCTGGGTGTGGAGCACGACCAA
Source organism: Odontamblyopus rebecca (assembly GCA_030686955.1). Lineage (NCBI taxonomy): Eukaryota > Metazoa > Chordata > Actinopteri > Gobiiformes > Gobiidae > Odontamblyopus > Odontamblyopus rebecca. The sequence goes on from CM060674.1 coordinate 27,927,436, forward strand.
GAAGGCTGGCAGAGGAGCAGGAGCAGAACAAACAGAGCAGGGAAATAAAAAAAATGCAAAATATACTTGTCAAAGATTTTCAAAAAAAGGCCGGAGCAAATGTTCACCACGTAGGACAGAGCAAGGTTTCCGAGATCCAGGATGCATTTGTCACTTGTATGAACTGTTTCCATTGTGCCATGGAACAAAAGCAACTAAAACAATTTGATAACACAAATAAAATAAATAAAAAATAAACTTGTTTGACCATATTTGTAAATCTGCTGCTGTCCGCAACTCATTTCTATTGTCCGAGATCCAAGAAGTAAAGCTCTGTTGGCATGCTAGTTATTATTACTGTGACAGCAAAACTCTGCATATAACCTGTCAAAGTTACAGGTCAGATCTGTGGAGAGGCGACCCTGCTCACAATCAGAATGTTATTTTAAGTACTTTTAAGCTAGTGATGGGACAAATGAACCGAGGCTGCGAAGCGTGTGTCGAGCAAAAGTGGGCGTGACAAATGAAGCCGCCATTCGAAGCGCGTGTCAAGAATCACGCGACCGAGGTCTCGGTTTGTGCGGATGACGTCATTGGTTCATTGAGCGTGTCACTTCCTTATAAGCGGTTTGAATCGCGCGGCATACTGTGTGGCACGGTGTTGTCGGTGTTTGTAGTGCATTAGCGAGTTTGGCTTTTGCTGGATCAGAGCATCAGCAGCAGCAGGAGCAGCTCAAGTGTGATGGCAGATGCAACAATTGAAGTGGATCGCCATCTTGCAGAGCAGAACATTCACAGAAATGAGGATCCTCTGCAAAAACTTTGTATCCGCACCTGCATAAATTAGCAAGGATTTTCTTATGTTCTCCGGCATCATCCGTGCCATGTCAAAGAGTGTTTTCAAAGGCTGGAGAAATAATGTGCAAAAAAGAAACCGTCTCAACCCAAAAACATTGGAAAAACTTTTGTTTTTATATAAAAATTAGTAAAACCAGCATTTGTTTGATACTTTTATTGGAATTTCAATTCAAACAATGTGCTCATAATCTATATATATGTAGGCTATATAGACCGGTTTCAAAGTTTGACACATTGGCCCCAAAACATTCCCGGGTTTACAATCGTGACAATGGTGGATAATGACAGGTGCGAACAGTCATCGTATTTAAAGTCCTTTAGCCAACAGATCGTGACGGCTCTTTAAGGAAGTTAACCTTAAGCACAGGTACAGTTACCCTTACGGGCTCCCTGATAATGAGTGGGAAGCGGACATATCAAAAATACCTCCAACTGAATGGCCCCACATTTATATGTACCTCATAAATTCGCCAAGCGCGTGGACGAAGGAGAATTTAAGAGCATATAAGTCTTTAGAAGTGTATTATTTCGTGGAATGTGGTCATGTCCAACCTTTGAGGATGCACAAAATAACAAATAAAAGTGAATATAGCATCATCAAAGCCGGAGTTTTACCAAGTCAAAGGCCACACAAGGACACAAGACGGGACTGTACCAGGCCTGGGTGGATGCACATAAGACCAAATGATCTGTTCTGACAGCCATATAGTTTATAAATACCTGATATAAAGTGATCACTGCAAACACCAGCCTTGTCAGTCAAGTCCTCGGTCCAGTCTTCTCGTCTGTGGCTCGTATCCACAGATGGCGGCGGTGCTGTTTAAATGCACCTTTTCCTTTAGGAATCCGATAAAAAATCAATCCGTTTCCTTTTACCTGCCTGTTTGTACAATCAACAGCACAACACGATGGCATTTTGGTACAATACAAGCAGCTCGAATTTCACCTTCCTGAACATACAAACCGCAATAAAAAGAGTTTGTATTTGGTCCGAGTTGCGCATGTGCTCATCATATATGTGTGACGTGTCATGAAATCCGCCTATATAAATATTGACTGTCTTAGCCTACAAAAGCTATTCACATAGGCCTGTGTCAGCTCAGGTCGGGGTAAAAATGGGCTACAGTATGGCATAGTCTCTAATACATTAAATCATACATAGTGAACCATTTGGTGAAGCAATGTATTGGAAAGCCTCGTTGATTCGTGGGGCTTCGTTTTTCCCATCACTACCTATCACATGTTTTGAAGTACATTTGTCTACGTGACAGTGCTGTAATGAAAATGAGATCATTGTACATTGTACATGTGATCATTGACCTCCAGATGGCGTCATGGAGTAAATGAATCAATATGAAGCATCGGTATGAATATGAAAGTGTTGTTGCTTCACGGGGCTTCATCTGAACATCACTATTTTAAGCTCTAAACCCACCTGTGATTGAATAAACGTAAAGCAGAGCTGTTTAATGTCATACTGTGGAACATTCCGGGCAAAGCAATGACATATCCGCAGAAAAAAAAAAAAAAAAAAGCAACCCTCCACCAGAAAAGCTACACAGTGCACTTTGAGGAGCTGTTGTTTCCGCGGGGACGTCTGGATAACAGTTATTGACACCGGGGCAGATCGCAGCAGCTCCATGTCAAACACGCAGAGTAATGTGGATTATTAACTCCTCTGCTTTGACTTTCAGCTGCTGTTTAACGCCTCTGTCATAATGTTTGGCCTGGGCGAGAGTTACTGTGGTCCCGGTAATCACAATGGAGGAAAGTACTGGGAAACGACTGCGGGATAAAATGAGGTGACATTGAAAGAGCCACAAAAGTGAATTACTGTAGTTGTAATGGTTCAGAATGTTCTCATTGAAATATAATCTATTCAGGGCGCGCAGTGGACCAGCCGCATACGTCTCCTCTGGGTCCCAACTCAAGTAATGTGATAGAGACTGTACCGAAAAGTGCTTCAACAAATGGGAAGTTGACCTTTGGGGAGAAGGATGGAAGTGGCGCCGCAGCAGCAGAACTATAAACCACCTCAGACTCTCTATCTCCTCTCCATCGACATTGATCTGTTGTGTTTGGCACGAATGTTTTTATATCAGAGGAGACGAGCAGGGCAGTAGACAGAGAGGGATAAAGGGGATTGGACCCTCTTCTTTCGGACCCTTTTATGGCGGAAGTGATTTAAAAAAAAGCTGCGCGCATTTTGGCGACAGAAACGTTCCCCATTTATTCCGATTCATTCAGACTGAACACGGACAGAAGAAGACGGAGATAAAAATATTTCCAGCACCAAAATGTCTGGTTGTTCCGTGTGTGGTTGTCAGAATCGATATTCTACCGGCGGACTAAAGTTTTAAAGTTTTACTCACTGATCCGAACCCCCGAACTCCCGAACCCCGAAACCCCGAACCCCCGAAACCCCTGAACCCCGAACTCCCGAAACCCCTGAACCCCGAAACCCCAAAACCCCGAACCCCTGAACCCCGAACCCCTGAACCCCCGACTCCCTGAACCCCTGAACCCCCAAACCCTGAACCCCCGAACCCCCGAACCCCTGAACCCCGAACCCCTGAACCCCGAACCCCCGAAACCCCCAAACCCTGAACCCCCGACCCCCGGATGTTCGGGAGCTGGCAGTCGGACACCGTTTGTCAAATTCAGCTTGTTGAGGAAATATTCTCGATCTTTGGACGATAATCCTTCCGCAGAGCTCGACGAGCTGCTGAGTTCTGCTGTACGTCTGTTGCCAAAATGCGCAACGTCACTACGGTTTACTCACACTTAGAGGGTCTAGTAATTTATATTAGAAGGGGGCTCATGTGAAGCTTCTTACCCCGGGCCCCTAAATTTCTGACAACAGGCCTGGGGATGAGCGCTCTCAATGCGATTACTCAAACATACTTCTTTCTTTATTTCATTCATTAAAACAAAAGCAAATGCAACATACTTGTGTCTATAAAACTTTAACATAAATATGAACAAAAGGGCACAGAAAGAAGCAAAAACATATAACATCTGCTCCTTATCAAATCAAAATTATATTACAGCTCCACTGGGTTGTGCTACAAACATTCAACAAAAAAAAACAAACATACTCTTCTTTTCACACAGAAGTATTATATGTTTTCAATAATGCTACTTTCATACTTTTCTTAAAAAACTTGAATAGACTTGGAAGTTTTATACAAAAACTGTACACTTCTAATGAATTTTTTATTATTTTTTTTGTCAAAATTTAGTCAACTGATCATGTTCTGTTTCAATCAATCAAACGTTATTTGGATTTATTTTGCCTGAACGCTGACACAGGCAAAGTCTCCGTCTTGATCCGGTTCGATCTGAGTGCTGCTTTTGACACTGTCGATCATGACAGAGCTCTAGTCTTTTTCATCTATCTTGAAGACGGGAAGTATTTTGTTGAAATTGGAAACTGTGTCTCAGATCACGCGGCCCTGACCTGTGGGGTGCCCCAGGGGTCGATGCTGGGCCCACTTTTGTTCAGTTTTTACATGCTGCCAGTGAGGCCAGTCCATATGCAGCAATAATGTGTCCTACCACGACTACTATCTATCTATTCATCTATCCATCTATCTATTGTTTATCTATCTATCACTATTCTGTGGTTTTACCCTTATTTTTACTGGTTTTATTGTTTTAGGACGAGTGTGGTCATATCTGAGGGTTTATTTTTATTTTATTATTGTTTTATTATTCTTACTGTGTATTTGTGCAGCCCTTTGGAAACTGTTTATGAAAGTAAAGTGGATTGGATTGTATCTTGTGGTAAAAATAAGCTTTTGTGCAAAGGCAAACTGTCTTCTGGGGGGTTGAAAATGCAGAAATCTGAAAACGCCCTCCAGAGTGGAAATCTGGAGTGGAAAAAAAAGAAAGTGAAAAAAAAAAACGGTTGAAAACGGAAAACTGTTTTTGTGGGCCGTGACAGTTCAGGAAAAACATAAACATGGCAGAGCTTCATCATGCCCGAGCAGCTGCAGGTGCCACAGGACTCGAGTCAGAAAGTGACTCCACTGATCACAGAGTCATTCAGAGCAGAGACACATTTCAACACATCAGACATTTTAGGTGCAACGGAGAAGCAGCGGGGAGAAAGACAAACATGGACGCCTAACAGAAGGGTTATATATAAGGGTTATACGCAAGCGTTTGGTGTTGGTGGTGCTGCCATGTTTTGCGTCTCCGTGTGCAGCAGAGTTCCCCACCCAAAACTGTCGTGTAAATGCGGAATAAGAGTGAGAACCAAAACTTTTCCATAGTCATAAACTCTGGCCCACAGAAACAAAAAGAGTGTCAGCAGTCACCTCCAGTCTCTCTCTAAAACCTTCAAATCAGGGTAGAACTTTAGGGGTAATAATGGACTCAGACTTGAACTTGAAGAAGTTACAGGTCAGATCCGTAGAGAGGCGACCCCGCTCACAGTCAGAATGCATGTTTTTTAATGTATTTTTGAGCTATAAAACCAGCTGTAATTGAATAAATGTAAAGTAGAGCTGTTTAATGTCACACTATGGAACATTTTAGGCAGAGCGACAACGTATCTGTAGAATCAAGGAGGTGACGGACCCCCAACGAAAACAAAATGCACCTCTAAACAGACACTGGGTTTGTCCGTCTCTGTTTAAATGAATTATTCACTAATAGAAAATGCCTGAGTGAACAAAGGCAGAACCAGGACTTCCTCTTAAAAGCACCACAGAGAAATTAGCGTCCACTTGAGTTAGCGAACGGCTGAAAACCCGAGATCTGCGGCACTAAAAACACACTCGCTGCCTGAGCGATCGCCATTAGGAATAACAGAACACCTCCTGCTCTGGGATGGGCTCGCTGTGAGAAGCACTTAATCCTCTGTCCGGTTTGTAGCTCTGACACGAAGGGGCCCACGGGGAGAGAGGGACCAGGGCTCTGGGCACGCAAGACCAGAGAGAGAGAGAAGGAGGGAGGGAGGGAGGGAGGGAGGAAGAGAGAGAGAGAGGGACCAGAGCTGTGGGCACGCAAGACCAGAGAGAGAGAGAGAGGGAGGGAGGAAGAGAGAGAGAGAGGGACCAGAGCTGTGAGCAGGTAAGACCAGAGAGAGAGAGAGGGAGGGAGGGAGGGAGGGAGGGAGGGAGGAAGAGAGAGAGAGAGGGACCAGAGCTGTGGGCAGGCAAGACCAGAGAGAGAGAGGGAGGGAAGGAAGGAGGGAGGGAGGGAGGGAGGGAGGGAGGGAGGGAGGAAGAGAGAGAGAGGGACCAGAGCTGTGGGCAGGCAAGACCAGAGAGAGAGAGAGGGAGGGAAGGAAGGAGGGAGGGAGGAAGAGAGAGAGGGACCAGGGCTGTGGGCACGCAAGACCAGAGAGAGAGAGAGAGGAGGGAGAGAGAGCGAGAGAAGGGAGAGAGGA